>CM067377.1:171917353-172332803 GCA_034510155.1 Eucriotettix oculatus | reverse complement strand
TAAAATACATTTTAGCTGTCTTATAACTAATATGAATTAATAAAACAATAAGAGATGACAATAATACTATTTGTATTTATTTCACGTTTTGTGTGCAATCAATTGTAATTTACACCATTGTTAAATATGAATTACTACTAATACTACACTGTATACCTTAATTTTGTGTTAGTATGCACGTATTACTTTAACATTCAGAAATTGAAGGTGTATAACCCATTCTATTTATATTTAAAACTTTGAAAATCATTGGAGAAGAAAATTTTTAAAACTCTGAGTCAGTTTAATTTATGTTTGTAACAGAATATTTCTTATTGTTAGTGTAATAACTGAAAAGAATTATTAAAATGTTACAAAGAGTCAATAATAAAGTTATATGGGTGAAAAACATGTCAATATGGTGAGCAGTACAGAAAGGAAAAGAATAGAAGCTTTTGAAATGTAGTGTTAAAGAAGAATGCTGAAAATCTTGGCAGATAGAGTTACTAACCAGGAAGTTTTAAATAGAATAAGAGAAGAGAGAACAAAGAGGGCTTTGACCAAGAGAAGTTATAGACGAAGAGGCTGTGTGTGTCTTGTAAAATTAGTAGTAGACGGAAGAGTGTGGGGTAAGAACAGAAGAGGGAGGGAGGCAAAGGATGGAATTTGATGAGTATAATTTGGGAGGAATAGGGTTGTGACTTCTTCGGAAATGAAAAGGCTTGCACCGAATAAGTTACCATATTAAAGTTGGATCAGGCGAGTCTAAGGACTGAACGCAACAACAGCAATATTAACTTTAAGGATTGCTTTCTTTTGCCATGTCTGATGTAAATACTAACACAAATTATACACGTATCGTTGTAGGATCAGTGTTAGTTGTTGGAGCTCTCTGGCGGCGTACACAGAGACTAGACAGTAGCGAGACAGGCAGTGTACCTGACGTACTAATAGCAGACAATGTGTACTGGTTGTAAAACATAAGTGTATTTAATAAAGTGTATTCATTATCACAACATGGTGGCAGCGGTGAAGTAGTGTAATTACCGACTATTAAATGGTTACTAAGGGATAAGGGCACACCAAGATCATGCGGCGGCATCGTCCTACAACACCGCAGCGCCGGATCCGTTTGAGTTCAACTCGTCCGGCGACTGGCCTAAATGGAAAAGGAGGTTTGAGTGGTTTCGACTTGCTTCTAAGTTAAAAGCTTTATCAGAAGAAGAACGGGTAAATACATTAATTTATCTAATGTGAGAAAAAGCTGACGAAGTGGTGGTTACTTTTGGGTTAACGGAAGCTGAAGAAAAGGCGTATCAAATTGTGATTACTAAATTTGACAATCACTTCGCGCCTAAAACTAATATAATTTATGAAAGGGCACGTTTTCATACCCGAGCTCAAAATCCTGGGGAATCAGTGATTTTATCACCGCGTTACATAACCTCGCTAGAAACTCCAACTATGGCAATTTGATAGACGAATTTATTCGAGACACGATTGTCGTAGGTGTTTCAGACAAAAAAGCTGAGCGAGCGTATGCAGTTAGACGATACGCTCACGCTTGATAAAGCCGTCAAGATGATTACGCAGTCTGAATAGGTCAGGAAACAAGTCGAACAATTGCAACAACCGAGCATAAATAGAGTCGGGGTATCTAAGAAAAACGACGAAGGCCGTAAATTCTCGTTATGGAAGAAATAGGATAAACAATCAAATTCGCGTTCTAAACAGTGGAACAGCTGTCAATGGTGCGGCCGCGATAAACAATGCCCTGCAAACACTGCCATATGTCAAAATTGTCATAAGAAAGGGCATTTTTCGAAAAGTTGCAATCTAAGAGAAATATGTGTTCAGTTAAAGAGGGCAACCTAGACGCCGACGGGTTAATTCACATCGACACGGTCGAGGGAAAAAGCGGCGACAATACAGACTGGACGGCACCAATCAGAGTCAACGGGAAGGACGTTCGATTTAAAATCGATACGGGGATCGACGTCACGGCTCTTTCACCGAGATATGCAGGCAACAGAGAAGTTTCAAAGTCAGTGAAACGATTAACAGGTCCTGACTCGACGACACTGAACGTCTACATAGTCGAGCAAGCTACACTATCCTACAAGAACAGACATATTCGTTATTCATTATTTATTATATCCGAAACCTTCAGCAGCCTATATTGGGGAGATCGGATGCAGTGAAATTAGGCCTAGTGAAAAGGCTCGACGCTATTTTCAATTCAAAGGCTATATCGTTGGATGATTTCAAGTCTAAATATCCTGAATTATTCCAGGGAATTGGGAAAATTCCTGGAAAGTGTAAAATAGCTGTCAAACCGGTTGCTGTGACATCGCCAAGGCGAATTGCGATACCCCTGCTAGACAAAGTGAAAAAGGCAATAGAGAAGCTGGTAGAAGAAAAGATAATTTCGCCGGTCAATAAATATACGGACTGGTGTTCTCCTATGGTCGTCACGTTCAAGAAAGAGGGCAGCCCGAGGATTTGTGTGGATCTCAGAGATCTTAATAAAGCCGTTCAAAGAGAGTACCATCCTCTACCTGATGTTCACTGTACTCTCAACTTAATAAAAGATGCCAGATATTTTTCCAAACTAGATGTGGCTTCAGGATTTTATCAAATAGTCCTAGACGAAGGATCACGTCTACTCACCACATTCATCACACCCTTTGGGAGATTCTGCCTTAAATGTTTACCATTTGGAATCACTTGTGCCCCTGAACGTTTCCAGTAAAAAGTGCCATAAATACTGGTAGGCTGTGACGGCATAGTATGTTTGATGGACGATATTCTAGTGTACGGAGCTAATCAAGACTAGAGATGGTTTTAAAGCCGATCTATTGAATTCCTGGGACACATCATAGACGAATCGGGTACTCGTATACATCCGGAGAAGATAGAAGCAATCGTCGATATGGAAGCTCCAAATGACAAGAAGGGACTAAAAAGGCTAATGGTATGGTTAACTTAATAGCGAAGGCCATACCAGTCAAAGCTCCACTTCAAAGCCTTGCTGAAAGAGGATTCGGCATTTGTATGGGGACCAAGTCAAGAAGCAGCTTTTTCCAGAGTGAAGGAAATCTTGACTCCGGCTCCGGTATTAGCCCGTTTCGATCCTAGGAAGGAACCGATCGTAACGGCAGACGCGTCATCTTTCGGGATTGGAGGAGCGCTACTCCAGATTCAAGAAGGTGGAGACATCAAACCTGTAGCGTACACGTCGACTACTTTCAGACGCCTAGAAAAGGTACGCCCAGATCGAGAAAGAGGCACTAGCGAAATTTACCGATTACACAACAAGCATGTAAATTATAGTGCAAACTGACCATAAACCACTCATCCCGATTCTTACTACCAAAGCTCTGGATAATTTGTCTCGGACTTCAAAGATATCGTATCCGTCTTATGCGTTTTGATTACAATGTGGTCCACGTACCCGGTAAAGATTTGGAATCAGCCGACGCCCAATCTCGACAACCAATTGTTCAGACAATACAAGACGCATTCCAGGAGGAAGTGGAAAATCATGTGATCGGTGCGATTTCATATCTTACTGCGTACACTCCGAAGCTCATGCAAATCGTCGAGGAACAGAAACAGGACTCAGAACTAGCAGCTGTTAGAGTCTACATCTGCAGTGGATGGCCAAGACAAGATTCTCTACCCACCTATTTGAAGTCGTACAAAGGCCTGCTGGCATACCGCAACACGCCTTTGGAAAACGAATACTCACCAGCGGAACTATCGATGAGTCGTAGATTGAAAGATTTCTTACCTGATATTCCAGTCAACTTGGAACCGAGGGTGGTGAATAGAGGAAAAGTAAGGGAAAAAGAAGATCATCGAAGAGTAAGGATTGAGAGAAACTATAACTCGGCAAAAGGGGCAAGAAGACTACCTGAGTTGGCTTCAGGGACCCGAGTCTTTGTCAAAGATATAAAGAAGTTCGGTACGGTCATTAGAAAGTCGTATGTCGTCCGTACCGAAAATAACGACATACGTCGCAACAGACATACAATATGTCCGACGCTATAGTCAGGAGGCAACACACTACCAAGTGTTCCCAATGGGACGACAACTGATGTGTCCTTACGCTCGGTCGACGGACGAGATCCGGCCGAGTATCAAGAGCACCCCAGCGACTAAATCTTATACTTTGAGAGGGACAGTTTGTAGGGGCAGTTTTAGTTAGCTCTCTGGCGGAGTACACAGAGATTGGACAGTAGCGAGACAGGCAGTGTACCTGACGGACTAATAGCAGACAATGTGTACCTGTTGTAAAACATAAGTGTATTTAATAAAGTGTATTCATTAACACAGCACATACAAATGAATTGTACTGTGTTTAGGTTCTATTACCAAAATTTATATTTAATATGCAAAGAATGTAAAATCAACAAAAAACAAAGGTAAAAGTAAACTCCTTCCAACAAAATGATGTCATTTTTACCATTCCCTTATTATAAAATAATTTATGAATTATTGAGAGCAAATTAAAAATTTTACCATATAATATTAACATATAAAATTTTGCATTAGCTGATAAGTAAATTATTATATATTCTAAAATTTATAAATCTAATTAATTAAAATACATATTATTTTATCCAAAATCTTATAACATATTTGATTCTTAATAAAAAATAATGTACAGACACTCCAAATAATTCTTATCTCCTTAATTTGTATACAATTTAATAACATTAAGTGTACATTGACCTATAAAAATAAATTAATACAGATATATCATTTATGTGAAAATAGTTCACTCAATTTACTTTTGTGAGGAAATCAATAACAAAAACCAAGACGAAAAGATATGTATAATACTGGATTCCTCTTATTTAAAATATAGTCATCAAAAGGTAATATTTCTGTATAAACGTGCTATATGCTACATGTAAGAGTAATTAACAGTGCCCCCTGGATTCCAAGGAATCTCAACCTGACACTGCTTCCAAGAAGGCCGATGCTCAATTTGTTCCAGCCAATCATCAAAAGCTTGCTCTGCAACATACAACCGCTCTGTGTACTTCATCTGCTCATTGTTTACTGCTTTTCTTAAGTTTCTCCTGACAAATAAAAGTGGTAATATAGATTAATTGTTTGAAAAGACTGGCAACAGTTTATGCAAGATGAATTTTGCATAAAAAAGTGGAATATTATGAAAGTGAACTGTGTATAGCATTCATATTTATCATCATTCAACTTAGGACAGGCCTTTTTCCAACACTACAAGGTGAATCTATTATACAAACACATTTGAAACATCATAGTACTTTGTTTCATAAAATATGTATTAATTTTAATTAAAGAGGAAAATATTACTCCAAAAACAAAGGTTATTTTATTTAGTATCCAACTAATGACTAGGAAAAGAGCATTTCTTAGATATATTAAAGTTATAGCCACCTGACAAAGTTAAAGAAAAGAGATAGGAATATATCTCGGAACAATTTACAGTTCGAAAGCAATAGAGCCTTCACACACATCTGCAATTTGAGTTATAATACTATAATTAAGACAAATTTAACAACCCTCAAAATTTGAGACTTTTATTTACAAAATAGCATACTACATTCTCTATTATATTGGTATGCAGAACTATCGCTTACAGAAGGAGAATATTAGAGAAATGCTCCTTCTAGTCCATTATAGTGACTTCATTCCTCAATTACAAGCAAACTAGGAATTCTCTGCCTTACAAAGATATACAATAGAAAAATAATAATATTAATTAGAATTAGGATATTAGTCGAAGTATTTTTAAATAAATATATTACATTACAAATAAGTGAATGTAAAAATAATAATGTTAACTAGCACAGCAACAAAATTAAAAATAGTTTGTTTTGTCCTTGAAAGTAACAAGCTGACTTAATTAATCTTCTAAATGAGCATCTGTAATTTGCATTCTTAAAATAGTTTTAATTTTTGTCATGAAGAGAAAATTGTTGATAGCATCAATAAGTGCTTCCAAAGCAGGAAAGTTAAAGCCATGTTCTCGTATACATAATTTCAGTTTATCATCAGTTTTTGTCTTGTTGGGGGTAAAATTTTATTATCAAATTATAAATATTCTCCATAATATATGTTTTATAGCTGCAAATTCTCTAGTTGCATTTCTCTCTTACAAGAGAGTGCCCCCCCCCCTCTCTCTCCCCCTCCTCCCCCCCTCTCTCTCTCTATAAAAAATAATTAATGGGGAAAGGACAGAGGGATAGAAAGAAGATGACTTACCTGAGGGTCATAGATGGTAGACACCTTGTGAGGTTTAGAGAACTTGAATTTTCGGAGGCACCGCCCCCTTCATCAGAAAGTTAGGAAGACATTTCCAGTGATCGGCTAGCCGACGACTGACGACTGAGCAGCTGATCGGCTAGCCGGCCACTGGAAATGTTTTCCTAACTTTCTGATGAAGGGGGCGGTGCCTCCGAAAATTCAAGTTCTCTAAACCTCACAAGGTGTCTACAATCTATGAACCTCAGGTAAGTCATCTTCTTTCTATCTCTCTGTCCTTTCCCCATTAATTGTTTTAATAAACATGACAATGTCATTTCCTGACTCATATTATATATATATATATATATGAAAATAATATATTTTAGAAGATCAGCATAAATATATTGTAAACTAACTGAAAATTTCAACAGCAAAATTATAAATATTCTGAACAGTAGATTTACTGTAGGTCTATTTTATTCACATAAATGAATACTACCTTTGTACTAAACGCTGTTCCTTAAATTGTTGATCTTTAACTTTCTTCCAGGCTGCAAAAGACGTCTGGGCATTGGCAAGCTTTTCCTCTTTCAGTTTTCTTTCATGTTGTGCCTCTTTTTGCTTTTGGATTGCTTCCAATTTCTGACGCAATCGTAAAGCCTCTTCTGCCCTATGTTTCCACACCTTGTAGCTCTGTTTAACAATAAAAATTATTATTTTAAATATTGATTGCCTCTATACATGTAGACCCATTTTGCAAGTGAACATTTCAGATTGGCAAACTATTAAAGATTACGTTCTAAGATTTCAAATCACAAATATTTGTTAATGTGTCATTATGTATAATTTGTCCATTTTAACTATTACAGGCCATTGTGGCAAAACAATAAATATAAACAAAGCTTCATTACTTATAGTAAGGAAATAATTTTCACAGAATGGTTTATAAATTGGTGGTTCCAGCTATCGTGGTATGAGTATTGTATTGGTATTGTTTTCATGTTATTAAAACATGCCCAGACCAGAAACCATTCAAATCTACCACAAACTAAGGGCATTATTATAAGTTGTTCCTTAATATGCTACAATGATTGCATAACATAAACCTTCTTATAAAAAGAATATAACATCATGCAAGTAACAAATATATGCTCACGGCTTCAGCTAGAGCTTTCTTTTCCCTACTTCGTTGATTTTCTTCATCCTTCACTTTTCTTAAGGAATCTTCTTTCTTTTTATTCATTACTTCTTCTTCTTTTTGCTTCTTCCACAGTTTATAACTGGCCTCTGCATTGGAATGATGAAATGTGGTATTGTTGGGTCTGTAATAAGGATTTTAATGTGTATGATGCTCTTCAAAAACGATTATATATTGTAAGACTACAATTCAACTCTTTAAAATATTTAATTAAGAAATAGTATTTAAGTAATATTTCAGATATCTTTCAAACATTTAACACTGTTATTGCAATTACTGATTGGGTATTTCACTGTCTGAGCAAACAATATGAAGAAGCAAGATATGAAATTAAATATATTAATCAAATATTGATAGCTTTCCCAGTGTACATGCTGTAGGTAAAGCTCTTGGATTTACACCTGAACACTACATGCAAAGTTTTAGTGATCAATAGCTCTGTCATCAAAATATCACATGTTATTGACTATTGTACCCAGGTGAAAATACAAGAGCGCTTTCTACTAAAGATTAATAAGACACAGTAGAGATAAAATTAACAATTATGAGAAAAATATACAAAGATACAAAAAGAGTAAGAATAAACCAGACAGATTAGGTTTTCCTGAGTGATTGTGAGAGACAAAGTAAGAAATTGTCAGCAATAAATTGAGTTTAAAGGTTAATATAAAGTACAGATTGGTCTCTCTGGAGCAAGTTGAACAAGGTTTAAATGACTCTGCAGTGCTCCAATATGATCGACTTCATTCAGGTTCATAGTGGCACATCCAAGCTCGCCCAGCTGTCTGCCTGTCCCCCATTAACTCTCACTTACTTTGCGTTTTACCTTCAGCACTTAGTATGTGTGTATTGTGTATTATGCATGTTTGTATTATTCCTTTTGTTCTCTGTTCTTTTTCCATTACTGTGACCTTTCCTTGAGAGTGAGAAAAAGTTGTAGTCTTTGATGGGTGTCAATTGTCTAATGGCTGCTATGTCAGGGTTTGAATTCAACTTTGATCAACAAATGATTCTTTGCAAGAAGCATAAGTCAAAGATCTAGCCCCAGGCATAGAGGCTCCTACCTATTGCTAGAATAATGAAAAAGTACATATATTTCTAATTCAACTAAACTTCTTCAGTGAAAGAGGAACTTTCAGAGATATATTAAATGAGCTTGAACACTCATGTAGGCACAGACTTACTGTATTGGGACTAGTTCTAACCCGGAAAGTATCCATAATAATAACCCAATCAATACTTATAATAATGTAAAAGATTATAATGGGAAAATCTCTACCAGACAAGGACCCTTCCCCACCACCTTCCACTTTCCAGGCATGTGCACTACAGTCAGAGTTAATCTGACTGGACTCCTCAACCACTAGGTGGCCTGTCCATCCTTTGAATTACATGAAGCTCAGGCTCACCCACAATTTACTTAATCACACTCTAATTTATAGGATTGAGTGAAAAATGGATATTGTGTTAATTGATCAAAGGTGCATGATATTAATTTAAAGACAGAAGAATTGATTCTAATCCTAGAAATTATAATGTGATTAAGAAAATTGTAGGTGAGCCTGAACTTCAGGTATGCAAAGGACAGACTAAATCTTGTAGCAGCTCAGGAGTTAACTCAGATTAGCAAAGACGGCAGAGCAGCCACCCAGGTTCAAGTCCCAGTATATTTCCATTCTGATCCTCTAAATTCAGTTTCATGGCCTTTGACTGGGATTACATTATTGTAACCATTAGCTTTCCACCATTACTCACCATTTGTCATATAAAAGTCCAAATATATTATATCAAATACATGGAAACTTGCATGATTCAAAGTGGTAAAACAGAGAAAAAATAAAATAATAATTAGAAGATTTGAAATTGGACTGAGGTTCTGTTGAAAAAAAACTTTTATTCAGTCCCCATTATGTGTTTCTGCCATCTCTTTGAAACAAATACTTCACCTGGGTTTAGAAACTATTTTCTTTGAACACACTTTCTTCTGTTCTTGCCATTTAAAGAAATTTTCATCAGACTTTTGCTTCCGGGCCAATTCTGCCTAGAAAAAGAATAAATATAACTAATGATTATAAGTCTGTATTTCAAGGAATAAATGAAAATCTTTACAAGTATACATATTTTTCAGATATATATATGCATAAGCATACCTTGACATATAAAGTGGTGTTGCCATATTTGATAGAAAGGAGCATGTCAGAGGGCTAAGCCCCCTTCCCCACAATAAGGTGCAACTAGCGCTAGTCAACCTTACTCACTTTCCTGAACTCCAAAACAACAATTCCACTAGACTGCAATCCAACCCGGATATAAAAAAAACATCCTTCCCACAATAATCCCCACCTGCTGAAAGGTGGCCACTACTATCCTCATCCACACTTGTAGGTCCCAATCTCAAACACCCTCACTTAAGCTTTGTTGTCAATCTTGAAGAAGGAACAAGTGTTGTGTCTTATGTTTTCTTCAATGATCCTCAAGATTTATTTTTAAAAAGTCTCCTACAAAACCAAATAAACCATTACCTGACCCCGTTTCCACCATTTATCAGATTAATGCAGGCTCTGCTCTGTTTTCTACAGTGGCCAACAAAAGTGGCCTGTTTCTGAAGGCATCTCCAAACACTGCATCATTATCGATGTGTCTAAAACCCAATTCCCAATAGCTGCTCACACCAAACCCATATCACATGCAATTTCAGACAATGCCCCCCCACCATCCCTCATTAAAGTCTAACCCCCTGCTTCATCAGATGCTGGACTCCACTTTGAAGAACTATCTTTCCAACATGTCATGCCGTCCAGGTAGAGTCCTTGATTTAACATTCTCTAACAACTGCCTTGTGTGTTTGTACGTATATACAGTATATGGCAATATGTTTGTAGATATGTTGGTATGTATTATTTTTCATCAATTTTCTATTGCTATGATGTATATATTGGAAAGAGAAAGTTGTTAGTTTCATTGGGTGTTAATTGTTGCTATATGACAGCTGACTTGCCCCAGGTTTAATTTGACACTGTGCAGTCCTGTTGTGTCCCAAGAAAGAGGCTCTCAAAAATTTGGCATGTTCATTACTATTGTGATTCTAATTATCTGATTAAAATAGGACAGAAACTCCCTGTTCTTCATTCTTCTTCGGCTCCACAGCCCATTGAGAGCCTGGGTCTACTGGGGCAACTGCGGACTGTCATCTCGCATAACACATTCTGAATTTGGAGTGACACATGGTCAGTCTATCGATTCTCCAGCAGTCTTAATCCTGGTCTTTGGGACCATGACAGCACAAACATCCAAGCCCATGCCAAGATTTGAATCCAGAACCCCTGGGTTGTGAGGTAGCAACGCTAGCCACTAGACCACAGAAGTTCAGATAAATTAATTAACTTATTTAGCTAGTTAAGATGGATAATCAATAATCATCAAGCTGGGAGCAATAGCAACTCTAATTTTCAAGGGACTGATTCCCCTTCTCCAGGACACTATATTTCAATGTCATCATGGCCAGCCATTTGGTAATTGTTTCCTAGCCTGGTGACCCCAACTAGCAATTTAAGATGATTTAGCTACTCTCTATACCTCTTTACTATCAAAATGTTATCATGTATAATACTAGCCATACAGACATGCACGATGTTAAATTTGATGTTTACCTGTGTCCCTGTCAGTTGATTTCTACAATCATTTAAAGTTAAGTCAACTGCTGCTTTCTGCCTCCTTTTCCTATCTAAATGAATTAATTAAATTTTGAACCCCCTTTCTTCAGAAAGAGTGTACAAGCAGCTAGACCTCTCACCATTAAGACACTGTCTGAAGAAGGGACCTAAGACTCTTGAAAATACACATTTTCATACTTCAATGCCTGATGTCAGTTAAGGTATGTCAATGGTACTTTACTGTCACTCTTTCTTACCCAATTAATAATTATTTTTACATTTTTATCTGCTTGGCTATCATTCTTCGTGAATGTGTCTCACTTTACAAATATTGCCTCCAATCGAATAAATTTGAATCTTAATTTTCTATTAAAATGTACGTACTACCAATGTGTTGTAAACCAATAACAGACAATTCTTTAAGTTCATTACTCGTCTTATTGGCTCATATGGAGTGCAAATACTAGGCATTGAATAGCCATTAAAGTTATTGAAATTACACTTAACACAATAATATGCTTTTTATTCACCGAAACAAAAAAAAAATATGTTGTCACAATTATCTGTCAATTTATTGAAATGGTGTAAACATGTGATATCAGTAACAAAAACTAACTTACAACAATACAACACAATTATTATCCATGACATAATATTTCTCTTTGCTAATATGATGGCTCTTTGAGGACTTTGATAATTGGTCAGTCAAGCATTTCATCCACCTAAACTTGAATAATGCACTGAACTACAGATGATACTCAGTACGTCTTTTATTAATAATTACATTTGACCATCAAAAGATATCTCATTTCACAAAATAAGAAAATCTCAAATACACATAGTAAATTGTTTAGAGTAAAATATATCATCATGACATGTGTTGCATCTTGGTGGCTGTTTATTACTCTGGCATATGACCTGACCCAAATTATAAGTCACAAATTCTTCAAACAAACATTTTGATCAAGACAAATCACTTCATGAATAAAATATAATATGAAGTTTAAACATAGAAATACAACAATCACCTCCTTAAACAAACATCATATCCTGAACTATTCATGAACAAAAAAAATGTTTGAACATAATGCATACAAAGAACTACCTCCTAACCACTTAGTAAAAACGTCTGTGGCATTCCAATTTGTCAGAATCTTCCTGAGTGTGAAGAACCCGGCATAAAAACATTCACAAGCAATGTAATACTTACGGCTCTTCTTTGTATTTTAGTTAAAATAACAAGTCATATTAATTCAATTATTTTAATTAGTACAAAAGTTGTCAGTGCATCACATACCCAAATGGCCTTACTTTGAATTTGTAGAGTCCGTCTGATGTAGTCTAATACTATTTGCTAGTAGCTTGAGTCCATAAGACAGAGATAAATTTTGCTCCCTAAAGGCAATCCAACAAATTGTCAATTCTTGATAACGGAACAACATCAATTTTTGTTAACTTAAGTTTTCTATAATCAACACAAAATTGCCAGGTTCCATCCTTCTTCTTCTTCACTTGACGACATGTGATGACTATCTCTATGAGGACTGGATAATTCCTCAGTCAAGCATTTCATGTGTGTTGTGGTAATCTGTCCTAAGACTGGTCGGATGCATGCAACCATGCTTTGTCTTCATGTGAAATGATTTGATTCTTGTTTCTGAGTCTAAGTACTTCTGGAGTAGTTAAAAAATTTGGTTTGTTGTTCCATGGATAGTTCAGGGATCAGTAACTTATGAAAGTCAAATCTGGTGGTTCTTGTTTCCGAGGTGAGACCCTGACTGGATGGACTTACCTCCATGACAGATATATACTTCTGTGTTATTTCCTCTGTTATTTCCATGCACAAGTATTAACTACACACAATTAATTGTAATAAGTTAATCTATTATAAGCCACAATTATGTTTCTAATGAAAAATTAACTTACAGCTTGCTGCAATTGTTTAGTTTGACTAATTTCTTTCTCCTTGGCTTCACGTAAAATGCGTTCTTCACTTAATTTACGAAAGTACCACTCTTCATAAACTGCTTGGCGCAACAAGTCCCTGTCTACAGGATACATAATGAGGATATAAAATATTTTAAGCCTATTCAATCATTTAAATTATTTAAGGAGTATAAATGTATATAACATCAACTTAGAACTGTCCCATATTAGAGTCAATATAACAGTCATAGACGATTAAGCATGCCAAACAGACTGTGATTGAAAGATAACCATAATATATTTCAATACATTTGCTCAGCTAAGCTGATAATACTTCCCACTAGTATAAGTATACAGGGTGTTTCAGAATTCCTTTTATAGATTTCTATGGGTAATAGAGGGACTTTATAGATTAAGTTTTGATAAGTAACACAGTCATTTATCCCATCATTATGCACATGTTTATTAGAATATGTAGATAAAACATTTTATTCTCTGATTAAGACACTTCAAAAACATTGCACAACAATCTTTGACAATGAGTTAAGCCTGCGATTTCGAAACTGTGTGTCAAGGTGCCTCGGAACGTCACGGTGTGTTACAGGGGTGCTGCGAAAATATTATGACATTAAACACTTTCAGCCCAGATATCACTGGTTAACTAAAAATTCCTTATGTCCACAATGAGTTGAGGTACAAAAATATCATCTGTATTTTAAATTAGTGACAGTAGAATTTTCCTCAAACGTACATCATTTTCAGAAACTGAATTAGAAGGCAAAATAATGTGGAATAAAAGAAAAAAGGTCAAAACAATCTATAAATACAGTTTATAGTTTTTTATTTATTTAAAGTCATAAGAACCCTGTGTCATTAGCAGCTGTGTTTATAGTTTTAATACAGTAACTTCAATGTGTATATGGTATTGGCCTATTTTCAGTAAGTCCTAAAAGAGTAATACACACAATAAGCAGAGATAAAGGTTGTATCTTGGTGGAAATATAGATTAGTCAGTAATAGAGGAAGAAGAAGACGGGGGTGGATGATGAAGAGTTGGGGGACCAAATTTTAAGGTTGGAGTTTGATAGACACTGACAGATCAGTGCAAAAGTAAAGCACCACGAATTGATAACATTCCAGCAGAGTTGATACGATCATCAGGTGAAGAAACAATATTGTGCCTGTTCACGATAGTTTGAAAAATCTTCGAAACAGGAGGAATACCAGTAGATTTTAGTAAAAACATAATTATACCCATACCAAAGTAGACTGGGGCTGATAGATGCAAACAGCACAGGATAAGTTTAGTATCCCATACATGCAGAATATTAACGAAAATAATATATAGGAAGATAGAATGATAAATAGAAATCGAGTTAGGAGAAGATCAGTTTGGTTTTAGGAGAATGTAGGGACAAGAGAAGCAATAGTGATTCGGCGTCTAATTATAAAAGACAGGATAAGAAAAAACACACCTACATTCATGGCATTTATAAATTTAGAAAAAGCCATTGATATTGTGAACTGGAACACACTATTAAAGATTTTGCAGAGGACAGGAATAAAAAATCAAGAAAGAAGGCTTATCTAAAACCAGAAGGCAATCAGCAGTAATTAGAATTGAAGGGCAAGAAAAGAAAGCAGACATTAAGAAAGGAGTAAGCAAGGATGTAGTCTGTTGCCCATACTTTTTAACTTATATATATATAACAGGCAATGAAGAAATTTAAAACAATATGGAAAAGGAATCATATTGCAAGGAGAAGAAATAAAAACAATGTGGTTTGTTGATGATATTGTAGTATAAAGAGAGTCAGATTGTGAAACATAATAAATAGTATGAGTGTGGTCCTGGAGGAATAACAAAGGGTGTTAGATTGGGAATGGATATTTTGAAGGAGGTTAAAGAATTTTGCTATTTGGGCAACATAATAAATATTTTGTAAGTGGCGTAGAATGCACTCAAAGACGAAACTTTTGGAATAGTTGTCTTTTGATCTGGCTGGATGAACATACATTTTTTCAGTATACAAACAATAACAAAACAAAACCTATGACTTACCAATGATATTGTAGTATTAGGGGAGTCATAACAGACTTGGAAACCACAAAAATGGCAATGTTATGGTCCTGGAGAAAGTTCAATATGAGGATTAATAGAGCTGGGAAACCAAGGAAAAGGAGTGTAGTTTGTGGAAGAGTGGAATAACAAAGAGTGTGTTAGATAGGGAAGGAACATTTTGAGGGATGTTAAGGAAATCTACTACTTGGGCAGTATAATAAATAAGGATGGCAGAAGTATAATAGACAAAGAGTAGGGCAGCACAGGCAAGGAAGACTGTTGCCAAAAAAAGGAATTTACTTTCTGGTAATAAAAGTGTGAATATTAGGAAATCATTGCTTAAAATGTTTGTATGGAATATGGCATTATATGAGTGCAAAACGTGGGACGATAGGAGTTGCAGAAAGGAAAAGAATAGAAGCCTTTGAAATGTGGCGCTATAGGAGAATTCTGAAAATTAGATGGGTGGATAGAATCACTATTAATGAAGTTCTAAGCAGAATAGGGGAAGAGCGAACAATATGAAGAACATTGAGCAAGAGAAGAGATAGAGTAATAGGCCACGTTTTAAGGCATGAGGGTCTTGTAAAATTAGCATTAGAAGAAAGTGTGTGGGGTAAGAACAGAAGAGAGAGGCCCAGGATGGAACACGCTAAGTAGATTAGGGTGACTGTGGGATGTGATACTTATGAGAAATGAATAGGCTTGCGCAAGAATGGTTAGCATGGAGGGTTGCATCAGACCAGTCTTAGGACCGAATACCACAACATCTGGCTCCTATTTTGTGTGAATGTTGTTTAGAAATGTGCTGAAGTTTTATTTGAATCCTGCTGTAATTTGATGTGTAACTTACTATACAATAAACCATACAAGTGTTCATTATCCGATGTTGGTGAATCCCTTAAACTTGCAAGTGATTGGCTTCTTGTCTTCAATCGAGTACTTATAGTAGGAGTTACTGCCCTGTAAGAAATGAATTTATTGCATTTTTCTCATAGTATTTAATAGTATATCAATTTTTTAAACAATACATGCAATATTAAACAGTAGTAGTTATAATCATGGATCAATAAGCAAAGACATAAAAGAATTCGATAACAAAATGATACCATCAGTTAAAATAGCAATATTTAATATATATTATCTTCTATTTATATAAAAATGAATCCCTGTTTCCCTTGGTCACGCCATAACTTGAGAATGACTAAACCGATTTCACTCATCTTTTTTTATAAGTTTTCTAATACTTTGTACAAGGTTATTACAGAAAGAAAAAATAAGAAAATTTCATAAAACTTAACTACAAGAAGGCTCCTTTCATCCACACATTTGATGCTCAACGGATTTCAATGAAAATTTCACTGATTGAAACAGGAATTTTAGCTTAAAGTTTTGTGTATGTTTCATTCCGATATCTTGCAGTGTTCAGATGCTATTAAAGTAAATATTTATAAATCCATTGAATTGTCACGAGAAAGGTGGCATAAAAATCAACTATGTGTTAAAAGTCCTATTAGCTATTACTATACCATTCATCTCACTTACTGTGTTATTATAAGTGTAATTTTGGGAGCATATGAGAGAGAGGGAGGAGGATGAGCAAAAACACTCCATCTATTGTTGTAAACATGAGAAAGCCGTGAAGCAACTCTCTTTCTTTGTCATGTCAACCGTTGGACTGGACAGACGTGTTCATACAGTATTGATAGATTGACATTCATTCATATTCAATTACCATTTCTTTTGCAACAGTAAAACTTAGTGTGTTCCATTTTTTTGTGTGTGTTTAGAATTTTATCATTGTGTTATTTAGTGTTAGTGATTAGAAAATTCCACCAGTGAGGCGTCAAAATTTCAGTTGGCATACGTGTAATGCAAGTCAAGTTCATAATCTTCAAGATAATGAGACTGAAGAAGAACATAGACAGTGTTTGAAGGCAAACAGAATGGGAATTTCTCAAGCAAGAACTACCATGGCTCCAGAAGAACCCATACTGTTCAGTTCTGGTGAGACGCAACAAAACAGACAGTCAAACATAACAATTACCTAAAGCATATAACTTCCGAACAACTCCTCTAGGGGGAGGTGTGGAATTGGTGGAATTTTTATATGTAATAAAGGCTCATATTTGAGTCGAGGAAGAATTCTTGAGGTCAATTACTTTTATAGTTTTCGTCTACAATATTTGTGTATAATTTCCCCTGTGAGGGGTGAAAATGAGTCATATAAAAATAACAAAGAAATTATCAACTTTGGGGTCGAAATCAGTGTAAAGGGGGTTGCTGTGTTACATTATGATCTGTATTCTTGATTTAAGTAAAAATTCATCCCTTAAGTGGAAAAGGAATTTTATTCTATCAGAGTATTGAAAATATTTTTAGTCTGGGTACACTATAAGAAATCTTAAGTTTACATCAGTGTTTAATTTTTACTAATCAGTACATCATATATGAATATAAGTTTGAGACTTGCCTGTGTGGTGTAACAGATCTGGTAATATTACATGATTCTCCTTCAAGTTCTATTCCCAGTAGCCGAAGGCTTCTTTTAAAGAGTAACAAATCCTGATCATTAATACTGTCTGGTATTTGCTTGTTACCAAAAGTCACTCTCTTGCTTTCCACACTTTTTGAACGCTTTCTTTCAGAATTCCTATTAAAATAAATTAATTTTAATAATTGAATAAGTATGTTTTATAAAATGGTGCTATGTAATTAAATTATTTTATTATTCACGTACTATAAATAATATTGTAAAAATGTTCTCGTTAAGATACTAAATAAAAGAACCTAATAATGTTTAAATGAATGGTAATAAATAAATAAGGAAGTGGTCAAATAAAATTTTTTCCTAACTTATTACAAAAAACAAAATAAGAACAAATCCAGTATCATCAAGAATAGAGAATACTCAGAATTTAAGGTAATGAAATACATACAAAGTAATGATAAAAAATATGAAATATGATATACAATATAATGATGGAAGCTACCATCATGATGGCAAATGAAATAAAAGTCATAGAAATTAAAAAAGTAAACATTTGAGGGATAAAGAATATAGGATAGGTCGAAGATTTATAAATTTTATGTAACAGATAAAGGCAACATTCAGATTATATCAATTACGAACTTTAATGTGTTTAAAAAAGTATTATCAGTTTAAATAATAAGTGGAACATGAAATAATAAGAGAAAATGTCATGTACATGATAGAATAATAATATACAGTAAAAAGATAGCATTGCTATTATATTTTTATAGGCATGACTTTTGAAAATTATGTTAATATTTCCTAATGATTTTTGTTTGTTTTTTAATGCAGTTTAGTATGTTTTCTTGTAATTTCTGAAAAAAAATACTTAACTGCCAGATTATTTATTATTGATGACACATTTAATTAAATTTCATACATCTATCAAAAAAAATTAAATGATTTCAAACTGCAAACATTTCAATCCATTTTTAAATTTGTAGTTTATATTTTAAATGTGCCTGGGGTTTACTTTATATTCACAACTTTAACAAGAAATTGATGCTAGTAAATGATTTAAAAATCAAAAAAACATCAGTTCTTCAATCCTTTCAAGAAATAAACTAACTAAACTAGATATTAAAATAACCTTGTAGCTTGACTACTTCCACTCTTGTCTCCTGTTGTTGAAACTTTACGGATGCCTAAACTACTTTTTGGTCTATTGTTACTATAAGCTTTTTGTCAAGAAACATGATTCTCTTTTTGATCAATATTCATGGTCTCTTTTGTGTAAGTACCGCCTGATTGCTCCGTACATTCGCTGGATGAGCTATTTTCTGTTAGCTGAATAGAGTGGTATTCTTCATTGTTATGATCGTTATTATAATTTTGTTCGCTGTATTCTGAAGTTTCAGAGGCTTCATCACTAACCGAAATGTCCTTCATTTTGCGTTCTGGTTTCTAGAATCTTGTGTTACCCTACGATACTCATCAACCAGCAATGATTCGCCAAATTTTTACAGTCCACACCACAAATAAGCTAAATTGAGCGTGTGAGAAGACGCCAAGTACCAAATAGTTGTGTTTGTTGTCAGGGTAACGCGCAAGTCGATGCTTTATCGTTTATCGAAATACGAAAATACTTACTCAAAATTTGAAAGTGTTGGATCAGCCAATTGTTTGTTTAAACATTCTGTAATTCAAAAGTTAATAAATAGTTCATTATCAGTGATATCAGTTTTCTATTGGTATATGTAGGAGTTATTCGAATTGCTATTTGCTTCAAAATGATTATATTAAAGCATGATTTACTATATACTTCTCAAACGCCATAGATTATAAGTGAGTTTCTGCAGATATTGTATATCAGCGGAGATTATTAAGGGAATCGTAATTAAATATTAGCAAGGAGAATTATTTGCGAATTAGCTAAATCTATAAGAACTGTAATTTTCATTAGTCTTTAACTTAAATTCTTAAGTGAATCAGAAAAAAATTCTGGTTTATTGAAAACTAACTATGCCCGCGACGTTGTTAGCGATGAACTTTGGTCCCCAGGAATTCAATTATATTATTTTTCCGGGGTCAACCCCCTTAATCTGACGAATAAAAAAATACAGGCTGTAAGAAAAATAAATATTTCCCCTTTTTTCCTCTCTTTCGTATTGTATCACTGACTTAACCTAGATATTGGTATGTTATGTTGAGAGTGAGAGGCAACTGGCTGCTGGAAACGTTGTAGCGAAGAGTAGAATTGGCAACGGAGCCTCCTCGCAGCATTTACCCCCGTCACTGTGGCTAGATATCGAAAAGCGTCCCATGATTCAGACCTAGCTTACCGTTGATGCTTTCCTAGTTTTACTCTGCATATAATAAAAAACAATTTAGTCTCAATATGTTACCTAAGAAACGTTAATTTGACTCTGAGTGCCGTGTTTTCAAAGACGAATGGAGTTGGAAGTACTTTTTCATAGTTTTTAGGAATAAACCATTGAAGCGTGACCTATGGTTGCATGGAATAATGGTAAGATTAATAAATTTGGGAGATAGGAATGTGTAGCAACTAGTCGCGGGCGCCTGGCTCATGCGATTTCACGGTTTAAAAATAAACCATAGACAATGAAATACGCTACGTCTCAGGTACAAAGGAATGCTCCCTTCCTACGCTTCATGGTCCAATGTTCTTGGAAAACAGCCCCCGTTTACCCTAAACTGACGTGATGTAGAAGGATAAAGCTTTGCTGATTGGTTCTGCCATAAAAGCGCAGGGTAAATAGGAACCAAACGGAACCTTTTGACGATCACTGATCCAGGGAAAGGTTGGGTGATGCTGGTGCTGTAGCAACCACGTAGTAGTGGTAAGACCTTTGAAAAAAGTTATACTTACGGAGTATAATGTACGCGAGCAATCCAAGCTTTGTTCCGATCCGTTTCCCACGGCCGATTTGGACAGTTGTAGAATTACAAATCTGGATTTTTTTATTACAGTATGCGGGCGATGACGAACGCAGCAAAAATTTCCCAAACTTTTCCACAAATTTTCACTCATTTCTAATTATCAGTTTCTTTCTAAACGTCAAATGCAATGTATATTGCATATAACAACCACAGCCTCTGTCACTCATTTACTTAAAAATTCTCCGCCAGAGGTAGCACCAGACGCCGTTGGTCAGGCGTATAGGAATGTCTAACGAGACATAACTCGTAATTTTCGCGCGGCAAAACAATGGATTTATTAATATATATACATATATATAACCCTGCAAGGTATCTAAATGAAACATACACGAAAATTTGAGTTAAAATTTATTTGTATTAATATCTTCTGAACCCTGCAACATATCAAAATAGAAACATACACGAAAATATAAGTTAAAATTCCTGTTTCAATTCCTCGAATTTTCATTGAAAACTTCCAGACAGACACTTCAATTTTATTTATTGGTATAGATTACGATTGCCACGTCCTCTGTTTACCTCGCTTCCCTGAATAATTCTTTAACTTGATATGTCAATTCTTAACTATAATGTCTTGATAAAAGAAAACATTCTTATTATTTGAATTTGAAACCGCAAGGAAGATATTAAATCAGTACAAACATGGATAACCAAGTTAAAACATTCAAATGCAAAATAATATTTTTTTTGGGTGGGGGTATTTAAAATAAATATTTAAAACACTTGCACATAAATAAACTACGCTTATGTAAAATTACATTTGAAACTATGTTGCATTATTTAAATTTTAAAAGATGGTTTTTAATTAATACATACGGAACCAAATTTAGATTAAATATACACCGATATTGAGATTTGAAGGCAAAAATCATAGGAGTTCTGGTGTATTTTACAAATATTTTTCCTTCTCGTTTAAGAACGCCTCAAAATTCACATTTCGAAAACTTACACTTACGCAACACTTATCCAAAAAAGCGATTCAATTATGAAAAGAAATATCTCCTGACTGATCTGGAATTATTAACATTCAGCTGGGGTCAATTATGCAATAATCGCTCCAATTATTTTTCGACAAATAAGAGGCATGGCATCAAAATCAATCCAGCAAGCGCGTCAACGACAAAGTTCTAATGCAAGTGGGCAACAGAAATACAAAATTAGACGTTGACGCGCCTCCTGTTCAGTACAGTACTATTCCAAAAGATACTCTTTAATCCATCTTTTCTTAATTGATTTCTCCTCTTTACACTCTACTTCAATTTGACGATACGAAACCCGAAATTATTAATTCACGAAGCTGCAGGTAAAATTGGTTGTAAAATTGTGAATAAACGTCGAACGAACGTCTCCAGAGAAGCGTAAATAATAAATAGGCTATTCTATTTTTAAATTTGAAATAACTGAATCTATTAGTTTTTAAATAATGTTTTTGCCTCCAGAAGATTTGTACTTCAATAGTTACGCAATTATTGTTTACTCTGTTGATCTCTAGTCATTATTATTTAGAAGTGTTTGGTTTGACAGAGGTTTAAAAAAGAATGCAGTCAATACCTAACTGGACCGATCGAATTTAGACACGGTTTTTTGCCACATTGTCACAGTCCAGGGTTCTTTGCGAACGGTCAGAAGTTGGAACTGCTGATTTCACAAGGTAGGCAGGCAGGATACCAAGTACCAACTACGTCACAATCTCCGAAATATGTTTAATGTCAACTCTTTGTTTTAAATAATATGCAGAATATTGGTTAAATCAGTTTCAGCGGAGCTCACTAAACATAATTTTATTAAGTAAGCATAAGTAAGTATACGTATAAAATCATATTCCATAAATCCTATAGAGAAACACAAGCTTCAAGGATGTGGAACGAGTCAGAGATTTTACATAGGTTGCTTTATTAATATTAGAATATACTGTAACTATTGATTACTTTTAACTTATAAGATTTTCCTAAGTTCTATACAGAAGACATACAATTTGTACCTTATATATAAAATTGATAAATATTTTTACATCCTATACTAAAAAATTAGTGTTCTAATAATGTTCTTACATAATTATCTTTCATAATTATAAATATCTACCCTATGATACATTCAGCTTCATAAATTCTTCAACAGAGTAGAAGGAGTGGCTTAGTAAGAACTTAGTTAGTTCATATTTGAACTTGAACTTTTTGTGCATGCATGTGTATTACAAACTGCAGAACTACCTTACGAGTATGACGAAAATAGTTATCTCCTGACCTTCAATATTATTACACGGTACTTGTACTATTGATTTCGACGCGATCTTACTCATAATGCACAGGAATGGCGAAATGAAATATAAAACGTGTAGGACACTTATTCATTCCTCTTCGAATACTTTATTGATTATAATTTTCGCTCATCACAGTAACATATTTCATATAAATGGCTAAAAGAAATATTTTGGCGTTAAATTTATTTTATACGTTATTTCACGGTTGTAAAATAATAAATACATGTAAACCTACAGGAATTTAATTTTTATTCGAGTTTTATTATCTTATAGATATACAAATGAATATATTTGAGTCGATTTATTACTAATTTTTGTGGTGTAAAATAAATAAATCTTATTTACTCTAACTATTTTCAAAAGTAATATTCTATTTCCAGAAATATAATTACGTTCTTACGAATAAATAAATGTCTCGTTGCTTCGTTATGACCTAGCTCGTTTTTAAGACAGTGTTTACAGCAGGAAGTTGGTATTATCATGATTATATCTCACCTACCAATACGGCTGAACGCCTGCTTGGTGTGAAAGTCCTCGGGATACCGAAGGTTAGCATTATCCGTAATGGGTCTACAGAACTCCTATTGTAGGCTTTCCATAGAATTTTGCAAACACACAGCGACTGTAAGCTACTTTGCTAATCAGATTCAATTTTCCTTGTTCTCTAATTACTTAATTTTGTCCACCATACATAATTAATTCAGTTAAACTATAAATTTATATTTTCCGCGAAATTTTAACATAAATAAGTATATATATATATATATATACTGCGTCAAAGCCAGATTTCAACTGAAACATTAATCAGAATAATGTGCTTGCAAAGAGTTTCAAATGTTGAGTTATTTGTACTACTGTACTTAATTCCAAGAAACGTGCCATATGGAAATCTTTAGTTGAACGAATTGAATTAAAATAATGAAAATCACGCTGTTTGTAAACTAACCCGAATTTAGGATTATTTTTAACTTCAGTATTGCCCTCGCTTTTGTTTGGTTATCGTTGATGAGGTTGTTTACCTTTATAGAGGGTTAATAAATGTAATATTTCTGAAAGAGAGAAATTTACTCAAAATAAAATATTTTTCTTTTACTATCGTTTCATGTTATTTTCTTGATTAATTAGTTGTTTTTGGAGAATAGCACCCAAAAGCCGGACCAACCTGATTCAGGCTTTCTAGGGTTTTCCCTGCATCTCTTTTAGGTGGAACAATGGGTAGGATCCTTAAACTATAGCCCACGGGCCCTAGTCAACCCTTTACTACCTTCCTCTACCTTCCACATCCCCCATTTCCAATTCCTTTCCTATGCTATTAAAGAAAATTTGCTTGTTTCAGGATCACTCTCATATAATAAATAAATAAATTGGCCAAAAAAGTCAGCATTAAATAGATAACTATTTATTAACAAAAGTGGCATTTCATATAAATTTTTACTACAAACATAATATTACAATAAATTAATTCTGAGTTCTATGTTACAATTTTGAATTTATATATAAATACTCGTGTAGCCTGTTGCCCCCATAAAAAGAATTAACACAGTCGAAGAGAGTCTTCTATTTAAGTACATCTTTAGACAGTTATAATGTCATCATTATAATTGAGCACAGCTCAAAATTATACGTCTCCATTTAGTTTTCTTCCTGTAGCAGCTGCATTGGGAGACTCACACATATATTTTAAATAGCTAGCGAAAAAAATAGAAATGTATCTTTTTATGTCCAATAAACTTGAATCCTTAGCACATATTTCACGTTAAGTGATAATGTTTTAGTCTTTCTTTTGACACAGTATTAAGTGTAGTTTGGAAAAAGATCAGACTCCAGATGCTACGGTTCTTGTTAATGTTAAATATATTTCTACTTCCTGATTTGGATATTTTACATTAGTCTACAATTATATTGAATTCGCAAATCAAGCCCATTAAAATGAATTTGTAAATGTAATGCTTCTGAAATAACTAGTCTGCAAATATTTCGTACTCTATGTAATGCCAACTCATCACTGCTATCATTGTATATTAACTGAATTTGTCGTTGCATGGTTTTGTGATTGTATAAAAATACTAATAAATTCTCGTTGTGTATATATTTTCTTTCATTGATGAAAATATTGTATCACTATTTGTCATTTATCTTACGGCTATTTTTGTTTCTCCTTGATATATTAGTGTTTTTTCACATAATGATTTCGGGGCTCACCTTTGGGAATGCCTCTCTGGTTTTTTCAAGGTTATCACATGACGAGGTACCTTCATCTATTGTAGGAGGTGTATGCACTGGTGTCGAAGAGCTTGGGCATGGGTAGGAGATGTCGACTGATCCCATTGGATCAGCCGGCCAGTTGTCTCTTAAAAGTGGCGGAGACACAGGAATGGTGTGATCACATAACAAACTCATCTCCCGTTATTCGGAAGGGCCCAAAACCTCGACTTACCTGATGTAGGTTTTCTAGGATTATCCCTGCATCTCTTTTAGGTGAAACCGGGTAGGATCTTTAAACTATAGCCTTAAAGGGAAGTTGCCTGTTTCAGGATCACCCTCAAATAGCCTGTTATTCAAAAAGAAAATCTGTATTTTCATGCATTAAATTTACGACAAATCGTCTTATTTTATGTATTTGCTTATTTGTAAACTGAACCATTTTTTATACTGATAAATATTGTCTATATTTATTCTTATTATTTGTGTGCGTATTTATCTGATTTATCTTTTTGTGTTGTAATGTTTCGTGAGTAGAATATTAATGAAACTATTAAAAATACAGTATTGGTTGTTCCTTAATTGGATGGGGAATCCGCAGGAGATAACTCAAAAATTAAATTTTATATTGTCGAAAGTATTTTTATTTACATTCTTTAGTACGCCGCTCCCAAAAATTATTTACCTTGTCTTATCTCTTAGAATAAGATCTGTTGAATTAGCAACAATTTTACATAGGGACGTATTTTAACAATCATTAAATAATTTAATAATCATAATATTAATTTAAGATGCAATAATAATAACTATAAATCCGATGCTCATTTTGTCAACTATATGTATTAGCCAGGTACAGTAGGTTAACAAGTGAATTAACCTTGTTTTCACATTCAACTTTTCACTCCTTCCTATTCCGGGTTGATGCCTCAGAGTACCTTAATCAAGTCAATAAATCTCCTGATATTTAAAATAAGCATGCTGTCTAAAGACTAAGGGTAAGGACACGTTGAACGCTGGTTACCAGCGCTTTTCAGTCATCGCTGTACGCTGGAGGAAATATTTTGATGTTTTCAAGTGGAGGTAGCTACAAAGAAAGCGAGTCAAAGCTTGTCTATACCTGCGCCAATAAAAAATTGATAGCTTTCGGCATCTTTAGCCGTATTCATTCTCTCAATAAAATTTTATTTTATTTTACAATCATTACAGATAATAGGAAACGGGTAGAATATATTAATTATCGTGCTCTCATTTAATAGTAACGAACTATTTTATTATTAATTAATATTCAATTGATATTTATTTTGCGATGACAATTTTATAAAATAAATATAGTTATAATTTCCTTATATTTCCTTCTAAAATTCATTTCATAATGTTTTATAATTACTACTTATTTCAATTTTGCATTGAAAAATTTGTAGATTACTATGTTGAACAATATTTTATCACATTGGGATATTTTATATTATCTATACCAACTATCTGTCTTCCTAGAAGTTTGTCTAGAATAGACTCCAAAACGGCTCAACTGATTTCAATGAAAATTTGAAGGAATAAAACAGGAGTTTTAACTTAAATTTTCATAAGCTTAATTTCGGCAGCATGAGAGAGGGCGAGCATTCTCACTCCATCTATTGTTGCAACTGGAGTTTTGTTGGAGGCCACGGCATTGTTATTGAGACAATTGTCAGTTCAGATACAGGACTGTCAACATATTTACCTTTTTAGTTTCAGCTGCACGCAAATTTGTAAGTCACTAATCTGATCAAATTAATGTTTTTTAAAATAAATTGTTACACGTAACCTAAATACCTGTCCTTAAAGAATTTCCGGGCATCCAAGTTCCGTGTGAACGAAGTCGGGGATGTAGTTAGTCTGTAATAATTGTAATATTTTATACAATGAATATGACGAAATATACCGAAAGCTATCCAAAATTTATAAAGAAAAATGTATGATGTGACTGCATAAATTGTTAATTTCTTTCATAATACATAAACTTTAAATGTAAAATACGTTAAGAAATTGTTCTATTTTCTTTGTTTCTATAATTATAGAAGACAAACTGATGAAAATGTATTTTCGTGATCAGTTTTTCTGGCGCTGATCTCCAGGTTTCTACCTGTGCACCCCAACCGTTAACAAACGTCGGAAATATGCTCTGGCCGGTACAAGCAAGCGTTCTGCGTGTCCTTACCATGAATGGACGGAAGAGGAGATGACACTCAGATTCTGAAAAACGGAAAATGGCTGACTGATTTAGCATTTTTGACAGAAATCACAATGCATTTAAACACCACTAACTTGGAGCTTCAAGGTAAGGGAAAATTCATTATTGAGATGATTGGCGCAATAAACGCATTCAAAAGTAAATTGCAACTTATGATAGATCAACTGAAAAGAAAGGATCTGAAATATTTTCCGTCTTTGAAAGCAAGGATTCCTCAATTGAATGTTGATATTTATGTGAGAGAATATTTTTGGCGAATTCGAAAGACGTTTATATGATTTCAGTAAATAGGCAAATATTGTATATTTTACCGAGTTATCCTTTTTAGTGTAAAAACATTGAGGAATGTGCTACTGAAATATTAAGTCAGTAAAATATGGACTCATCTTCTGTTGAAAATGGGGTAGTGCAGATTATATCAGATATACATCTCAAAGTCACAGCATCTGATACAAAATTCTGGTGTTTTATGTCCGAATCTAAGGCAAATCGCCCTTCAGTTGACGTCAATGTTTAGGTCAACTTACCTGTGTGAGTCTGCTTTTTCTGAAATGAAGATAATTAAGTCAAAATATCGCAACTATATTACTCAGTAATTACGTACCACCTTATGAAAAGTATGCTGAAGACATGCAGTGCCACGCTTCAACAAAGTCATTCTTCAGTTAAATTTAGAAACTGGAACTCGTTTGTTTTGTAAGAATGAATAAACTCGCAATTTTGAATAAGTACGAGTTTTTTCATTGGCTTTTTAGTTAGGCCTACCTTGGCTAAACAAAATGCATATTGCGGAAAACTAATTTCTGTCGTTTTTTCTAATTGTACATGGATTCATGGCCAAGAAATTCTGCAACGTCCCTATATATATAATATACTTATACCTGCGCCTCTATTTACCCTTCCTTCCTAGACGACAATCCTGCATCACATAATCGCACATACTTGCAGCCTCTAAACGGTTCAAGCTATTTATTCAACACACGAAATCGCCCTCAGCTCCGAGTAGAAAAACATCGTCTAAGCCTTTTTGAAACAACCATTCATTATTCTGGTATAAATCTATTTACTAATCTTCCGGAGGAAATAAAAACTTTGAAGGTTCAAAAATTATTTATAATGAGTTGTAAATGTCTGTTAATGAATCGAGAGTATTATTCACTGAAAGAGTTCGTAAATACCAAATTAAATATTAATATTGTTACCTTTTCTCTTTTTTTCTTAAATTTTTAATTGTAAAATTTGATTTATTTCTTGTAATATTATATTTGACGTATCCTATTACCTCGAATAAAAAATCTGAATAGTACCCAATAGCACGACCTACCTGGTGCAGGTTTTCTAGAGTTCTCCCTGCATCTCTATTAGGTGAATCAGCGAGTAAGATACTTAAACTACAGCCCGGGAGCCTTAGTCAACCCTTAGCTACCTTGCTCTATCTTCCACAACCCCCACTTTCAAATCCCTGCCTATGCTATTAATTGGAGTTGCCTGTCTCACGATCACCCTCATGTAGCATACAATTATTGCTCTCAACAATGTATCTACGGGAGTATGAATAAATTGAATAATAGGATATTAAAAAATTTCGGTCTCTCCTAAGTATTGCCAAGCATCTCAAGTGTTGATTGAAACATCTACTCTCTTCAATATTTTATTATTCACATTTTTTTTGTAATTGTCTGTTATGCGGATCTTTAATATTTGTGCTATTGATAGTGTATTATTATTAATCGGAATGTTCCGTTTTGCCTATGAATGCGACGCTACCCAACAAATATTTTTTCTGAGGGATTTAATTGAAAGTTATATTCGTCGGATTCACTCTAATTAAATTGAAAAATGTCATGTGTACAATTCAGTTTTATGGAAACGTGTATTGTTTTATGCAGCGTGTTCAATTCTGGGTTTATTTATGACATAATGACATGTATTCTACTGCCGCATGGGTGCACCGTACCCTTTGCATTCGCGTACGAATTGGGTCTGCGTGAGAGATATAAGATCAAATGGTGCAATTCACATGTCCTCGTCGGCGACGTTAAAACACCGAACACCGCCGCACCGTTACCTTGGTAGCTGTAAAGGTACAACACATGCTGCCTAGGTCTCTAAAGCTGATTGAAATTTAACCTTTCGGCTTATTTGTCTCAGGTATACACGGATAAGGCAATAAGTCTGAAATAATCGCATTTTTAAAGAAAACGTTAAGATATTGGCTCGATCTGAGTCTATGGGAAAGAAAAAAAAAGACTTGTGGGTAGGGAACAATCGGTCATCTACCTAGGAAGATGGGTCCTATAATTTGAAATGCACCAAAAAACGCATTAACATACTAATTTAAAGTAACGGAAATAGGTTCTATACGAAAACTGTTAGGTGTGCCGGCCCCGCACACAGGATTCAAGAGGATTTTGCCATCGGGGTGGGACGATTCGACGCGGCCGATTGGGCGCAATCGGTTCGGCGCGGGCCAGTTTGGCACGAAACTCTCATAACGTTACTAGACATAAAACGGCCGTTTCGGCGTGAAACTCACTAACATTATTAGACTCATATTTCATATTAACCTACATTTTTAAATGGATTCCTAAGTACTTATATCATCAGTTACAATACCCGAGTGTTTGAAAATCAGTATATAGTAAAACAAGGTATAAGTAAGAAAATATTAAAGATAAAATAAAATTAGTTCGTACAAGACGTTCCGTTCCTAAATTTGGAACCTCATCTAATGTGAATAAAACTAAAATCATTATTTACAATATATTATTTATAATACATTTCCTTATAAAAATTTATTCGTGCATGTCGCACAAGCGAAGAGGCAGAAATAACAGAAACAGATACAAGTTCAGCCAATTCGTCAGCATAAAGTTAATCGCGAAAAAACGACAAAGAAAAATTCCCAAGAAAGAAACACTGATTTCATGCTAATAAATGTTCTTAAACGAAAAATAAGTTGAATTTATCTTGTATTTATTAAGATAAAAATTATTGATAAAAGAATTTTTGTCAATTTGGTAAAGTAGTGGCCTCACCTATTTATAAAACTTGGTATCATTAATGTATGGATTGAAAAAATTTAATAAGAACACTTCATCTAATGTTAATAAAACATGAACATTAGGGACGTTTAAATGGTCAAAAAAAACTTTAAAGACGTTTTGACTGTAAAATTATTTTCCTCAATTAGACCTTAATTGAAGAGATTGTATAAAAATATATAAATGTTATGAAGAGGGCTGTTCGGAAAGATAAATTAGGTGTATGTATGTTAGCTAGAGCAATTATTTATTGAGACATTTGGACAATTTATCAGAAGTGAGTGAAAAGTGCTGCTGTCCACGTAATTTTCTTCTTTAAGTCTTTTCAAATTAATTTCTAATTTATCAATAATTATAGTGATGGATTTATTATTGCAAATTTTATGTATAGTTGAGCTCTTGCCTTTGTCGAGTGCGGACGTAACGTATTGTTTACATCGCATCGACGATCCCAAGAGTGTTTACGGATAAATCGGCTGCGCTCGAGCCTATTTGAGTGGAGTGAATTTACTGTTATCTACTAAAGTTATCAACAATTTTCATCCGAGTTGATCAAAAGTCGTGATATATAATCGCGGAACTCTGCCTTTGGTGACAGCTACGTGAGTAGAATACACACACTATAGTTAAATTACACCAAACCACGTAAATAAAAACGGGTTAGTTTCTCTATTCAATGGAGAGCTATAAATATTATCAGACATGAATGAGTACTGTAATACAAATGTTACAAACATCATGTTTTTAAATCAACATGAGCAATGTCAGCATATTATGCAAGTACAAAATTGTTCAAGTCAACACATTGAAAATAACCTGCCAATGGCACCAGTACTACAAAACACCAACATGACTATACCGAAAACTATTATGTATTATCAACCTACCCTGAATCAGCAACAATTGAATCCACAACAATTCAACTACCAATCGACAATCAACTTTCATCAAGAGCCTGACCTTCATGTAAACTCACTGAATATGGAACAAGGCAATTAAACTCCGGACACACTTTCCGCTCTATCGGAAGATAAAAGCAAAGAAGATACATTCGCAACCACTCATCCATGGCAAGTTTTAAAAAAGAGAAAATTTCATCATACGAAAGCTGTAACAACTGCTGAAAATAATAAACACAATTCTAGTACTGCTCCCAAAGACCCAAAACCTCCTCCCATTTTTATTTATGGAGTAGTTGACTACAAAAAGATGATCGAGAACCTATCCAAAGTCACGGAAGAAGATACGTACTACAGTAAAGCACTAAATGTGCATACTGCTGATACCTATAGGAAACTTATCAGACATCTTAATGAAGAAAAAATAGTACACCACACTTATCAAATGAAGCAAGAAAGCGTACAGAATAGTTATTAGAAATCTTCACCATTCAATCCCTATGGAATTAATTAAACAAGAAATAGAAACAAAAGGACATACTGTTCGTAACATTATAAATATTCGGCATAGAACTAGCAAACAACCACTGATGTTATTCTTCATAGACTTAGAGCCTAAGAAAAATAATAAATAAATCTACAACCTAGAATTTATAGGCCATATGAGGATAAGCGTCGAACCGCACAAAAAAAGAAACATTATACAATGCATGAGGTGTCAATGTTACGGACACTCTAAGTCATACTGTACACGACCATCCAGATGTGCCACGATTCAAAAGTATGTAAGAAGCCTAAAGATACACCACCCAAATGTGCACTTTGCGGAAACAACCATCCATCTAACTACAAAGGCTGCGAAGTTTACAGAGAACTACAAAGCTCAAGAACTAAACCAAAAGGAATTACTTACCAACATCAAAATCAACCTATACTCATTCAACCGACAAACCAACCAATGCAGCAACAAGGAACTAATTTACCTACATATGCCAACATTACAGCACGACGTAACGTAGCGGACGAAAATAGTAACATAAGTAATCAACTAAATACCTTCCTGTCAGAATTTAAAGCAATGTTTAATCAACTTATTAATCAGAACAGTATGATATTAAATATGTTATCAACGGTCATAAATAAATTAACTCATTAATGAATCTCTTGTCTTTACGTATTGCCTTATGGAACGCAAATGGTTTGGCAAACCACAAAACAGAATTAATAAGCTTCCTTCAACTACATAAAATAGACATAATGCTCATATCAGAAACACATTTCACTGACCGAACAGTATTTAAAATACCATTATATACAACGCACCACACCATTCATCCTGATGGGACAGCGCATGGAGGCGCTGCGATATTAATACGCACTACGATCTCACACCATGAATTACCATCTATCCAAACAAATAAAATTCAAGGTACAGTAATACATGTTAATGCTAAACCCAGACCTTTCGCAGTGGCAGCGATCTATAGCCCACCCAGACATGCAATAAATACTGACGAATATGAAACTTTGTTCAATTCATTGGGGAATAGGTTTCTAGCCGGCGGCGATTGGAACGCAAAGCATGTTAATTGGGGTTCAAGATGCACGACACCAAAAGGCTGAAACCTACTACGAGTGATCGTTAACAACATCCTCGCCCATTTGTCAACTGGAGAACCGACCTACTGGCCATCCGACCACAATAAACTACCAGACCTGCTAGACTTCTTCGTAGTCAATGGAATTGCACCCAACTATTTCCATATTGAACCCAATTGGGACCTTTCACCGACCACACTCCAATAATCCTTACCCTTTCAGAAACTTGATCATTATAATAACGTGCCTTTACAAATCAGACAGCTCATTACAGAGAAAAGACGTTCAAGACGCATATGGCACCAGGAAAACAAACTGTCCAAATGTCTCAATAAATAATACACCATTACCCATCACCAATGAAGTCAAATACCTTGGTTTACTATTGGACTTACGTGGAAACGGCATTTAACATCCAAAAGAGATCATATCAAGAGCAAGCTTCGACAAATGCATTGACTACTTTGCAGAAACTCCAAATTAAAAACAGAAAATAAAATACTCATATATAAATGTATTCTTAAACCCATATGGACACATGGTATCCAACTATAGGGGCGCACCATGCCTTCAAATTCAAAAATTATTCAACTTCTTCAGTCAAAAATCCTTCGTACCGTCTTAAACGCACCTTGGTTCGTCAGCAATAAAACAATACATGAAGACCTCGCCATACCTACTATAGAAGAGGAAATACACAGAATCAGCACTAACTATCGTCAAAATCTCCCAGGACACCATAACGAAGAGATCAGCCATCTAGCAAATGAACTAACCTCTCGTCGCAGATTGAAGAGGAAGCGGCCAACAGATCTGTGAAGATTAATTTTATTATATTCATGTATCACGGAGCGTGATCACTTGACCACGTCTCCCCTCATGTGTCATTCACCCATCCAATTTGAACAGACTGTAAATATCTTAATAAATTTTTTAAAAAAATATGTATTTATTGTTTTGATAATAATGTTTCAACATTATTGTACTATTTAGTCATGTTCCTTTGGCAGATTCAGTAAAGATTACATCAAGATTATTAGAAATGTATATTTTGCTAATAATAAGATTGCACTACTTGTTATGATAATACTCTATATAGAATTAACTCATTGTTATTCTGAAACTAACAATACACTTACGAGTTATTCTTTGAAACTGTTATTTCGGCCTCGTTGCTTGTGCGATATGCACGTCAAATTTTTTTATCCATTTTAATATCTTTATTTCGTGAATAATTTTTCATTTTATAAGAATTGTATTATACATACTATATTGTAAATATTTATTTTTATTATAATCGCACAAGATGAAGTTCTAAAATTTAGGAACGAACCGTCGTGTACGAAGTACTATTAATACAGTTTATATGAAATATAGGCTGTTTTACAAATTATTAATATCAATATCAGATGTGTATTTGTATAAAATAACTTGTTTGAAACAAGTTTCCTTGATATTGTCTTTTCTCGCCACGAAACGTTCCCTCGTCCAATCTCCTCGCTCCTAATCGACCTTGCGCAGAACTGGCAGCGCCGAATCGTCCTAGACCGTTTGCATCCCCTATAAAGCATTTAAGTCGGAGGCTTGGCGTGGTGGGGCGATCCTCCCCGGGCGGCAATGGGGGCGGAAAAATTTCACAATAAATAATAATAATCTTAACTGAAAACTTGTTTTTCACAACCATTTTTACACAATTATTATTATAGCTAGTGTCGAAAACTCTGAACTTGCTAAACTAATAAAATTGGAGACTGTTAAGTGTTGCTTTCTTTATCTTGTATTAAAAAAATTATTTATGCCGAATAGTTCTTTAGAATTTCTGTAACGTTCAGATTCTTTTGGATTTAAGTATCTGAATAAGGTAAGTCATTCAATTTCAACCGTGTTTCTATAACCCCTACACTCTGGATCTTTTACTCGTAGTAATCGACTGCGATTATGAAATTATATAAATAATAAATTAGATTAGAGAGAAGTTATTCCCGATTTTGTAGTTTTTTAATTGTGGTTTACGGTTAGTATATTATTTATCTAGCTTTGTTTATTGATTTAAATTATTTCTGAGATAATTAGTTTCACTTCGTAAGTTCATTCACGGTTGCTCATATAAAATGTAATATTTTATTTACAATAAAATATTTTTCCCTAAATCTGTATTGGTATTTGTTGTCCTAATTCAATGTTTCATTGTCTTTTATAATTCAACGGCGTACCCCACATACAATGTCAAATACGCAAATTGGACTTTGTTTAAAGAAAAACTCAAACCTTCGGAAATGTTAGCGGGATTTAGCGACGTAGATAAGTCGCCTAGGCTATTAGAAAAAGCAGCGAAAGGGGCCATAATGATCAAAAGGTGGATCAGGAGGTCTAATGCGATAAACTCCAAGTCAAAATGAAAAACGTAAGGAAAGCATGAGAGGAATTTCAGCGTTCGTAGCCGAATGGTGACAGGTAATGGCTACTAGAAAAGTATAGATTAAAGAAAGCAACATACAAAGCGATAATAGAACAATCGATACAGGAAAATTGGGAACGGTACGTGCGTGACATCTTTACGATAGACCCTTGGGGGAATCCGTACAGGATTGTTTCAAAGAAAATAGGTAACCCAAGAAACCTTTCGCCCATGGTAGACGAAGGCGGTCATATGACCATAGACTGGCGATGCTCTTGATGCGGAGACTACTTTCGGATGATAATCCTGATCTAGGAAACGATGATCAAAAAGGATCAGGGAAGATAGTGAAAAAGAAGGTGCAAATAACATTCCAGTAGAACCTTTTAGCGAGATAAAAGTTATAAGTAAAAATCTGAAAAATAGAAAATCTCCTGGCCCAGATGGCATCACGGACAAACTGGTTCCATACCTTTAGTAGCTTAGCAAATGCTTATTACGCAAAAGGCAGGTTTCCTGCTACATGGAAGGACGCGGATAAAGATAAATCTGACACTAAATCTTACAGACCCATTTGTCTCATAAATAATCTAGGAAAAATTGCCAAAAAACTACTATGCAAAAGTATTACAGAATTTAGACATCTAAAAGGAATTTGCGACAATCAGTACGGCATTCGGAAGGGTAGATCAACGGAGAATGCTATTAACAAAGTATTACAGACAGCCGATCTCTCTAATAAAAAATATGTACTCGCCATCTCAATTGACATTGTTGGTGCTTTTGATAATTTGTAATGGCTCGCCCTAATGCTAGATTAAAGTATTTGACCTGCCCCAATATACTAATCAATCTCATTAAAATATACGGATTAGGACAGTCATGGCTTTCTAATGAGGTATGAAACGGACAGATTTTTACAAATGACTACGTAACGTACAGGCGTGACAGACGGAAGGGGTGGGGGACTGTTCATATGTGTTAAAACTAATTTGACTAGCGGCTAAATATATGTAGATCCTGACTACGAAATAATTAGGGTTCAGATAGCTGCCAAAGGGTATCTCATAAATTGCGGATCTTAGGGGTATACAGAGTTCCGAACAATGACTACAATGTTCTAGTGAAGCTTGTTCCTGATTCCTCGTCATTTGGAATGAGCGTAGTCGTGGGAGGGGACCTGAACTTACCTTTACTTGATATGTTCTTAATAATACAACAAACTTTTCTGACTTTCAAATTAACAATAAATAAAAAAGACGACCACAAGACAGCATTAAATAACAGACGTTTCATCTCCATTTTGAGACTTCCTCAGGCTTAAAATTTAGCAATACATTCTATTTACTCCTTGACTCATACAGCCGAAAAGATTATGTGAATAATTTGGAGAATTCGGCGGTAACCGTCGCTGGAGACGTTACAGCGCGGTTCCAAATTCTTTTTTATTTGTTATTAATAATGCCTCCGGAAATATCCCTGCCTTCAGAATCTGTAGCAGGGATTAGTGACCACTCGGCGGTGGCCTTGGAGTTAAGCTGTGGTTAATTGTAGGTATAAGGAAAACACGGAAAGGAAAATTTGTTTTCCAGTACCCCAAGGAAGATGGGGAAAGATTTAGAAACTTCCTGCTACAGACTACCCTGAATGGTGCATAAGTTGATGAGTGCAAGGAAAGCTTCAAAATTATTAAGTGAGCTGAGGCTTTCCCGGTGTAGTTGATGCAAAAATAGTTCTCGGGTTTCCACTCAGGTGCAGGTGCGATGAAAACGCGACGTTTCGACGACCAAGTGCTCTGTCGTCATCTTCAAGTGGAAACCCGAGAACTATTTCTGCTTCAAAATTATTGCCTTAGAAGCTTTAAATAAATTTGTTCCCAATAAATATTTAAAGCCCAATGCCGATCCTGAATATTACAACGATCACTTTAGAAAACTCAAGACAAAAATTATAAATGACATATTCCAGACGTGCAGAAAGCGATAGTCGCAGACCAACTTAGCAAGATTTAATCCTTGTAAAAAGAACCGCTCAAGATTTATATATACAAAACCTGGGTAGTGATGAAAATAATAGTCGGAATCAGTTTTATAAATACGTTAAGCCTACGACACACTAAGGCGACGCAAATGTGACGTAGGAATCTCCCCCCTCCCCCAACCCCAGACGCTCAGTGATCAGAATAGAAAACTAATACTAGATGATAAGTGTAATGTAACTACATTTGCTAAATATTTCGCAAGTGTGTTTGAAGCAAAGTCTTGCATGCAAACTTATAATGCTCTAGATAATTTGCTAAAATTCGAGTTAAAAACGATCGAGCCAGATGGTATGTCAGCAGAAGTTCTGAAGCTAGGAGGGGAACCCATGACAACGTACCTAATGCGTCTATTTCAAATTTCAACCAATAATTCCGTAGTTCCAGAGGATTAGAAAAGTGTTACTGTTAATCCTATTTACAAATCGGGTTCAAGATCAGGAACTAGCAATTACAGGCCGGTAAGTATAACGTTTAATATCGGATTACATAAGCAACCTCTGGGACGAAAATGGATTTCTATTCAACGACGGCCAACATGGATTACGTCCTAAATTCTCTTGCGAAAGTCAGTTAGTGACGGTATGCCAAGAATTGTGCGAAAAACAGAATCGATGCTATTATTATAAACTTTTCAAAAGCCTTCGACCTTGTTACGCAGCGTCTAAAATAGAAATTAGGCGTCATGGGGATTGATATTCGCACACTAAATTGGATTTTGGAGATTTGAAGGGCTCGTAACTAATGGTTGAAATAAATTCCGAACTGTCCGATCCTGTCGAAATAACGTATGGGGTGCCCCGGGTATGCTTTATAAAGTTTTTAATGTTCAGCATATATAAACGATTTGACCGCCGATATCCAGTCTAATATAAAGCTCTTTGCGTATGATTGCATTATTTATAGAGAAAAAAAAAGTGCAAACGACATTGACGTTCTTCAATCAGATTTACACAAGGTATTTAGCCGGTCATTGGAAAATAAAATGAAAATAATTGCATCAAAAACTAAGACTATTAGGTCTGCAAAACAAAAAAATTGTGAGGGAGTAAATTACCAACTAGTGGGGCAAATTAATAGAAGTATCCAACAGCTGTAAATACTTGGGCATAACGTATAGCAAAGACTTATCGTGGGGTAAACACGTAAATTCAGTGACCAATAAGGAATGGAAAGCACTAAACTTTGTTCGATGGGTTTTAAAGCAAGGCCGTTGCGTATAGAACTTTAATGCGGTCTATTCTAGAGTATGGGGTAGCATGTGACCCGTAAAGGACTGAGAAATTTCAGTGCACTTTCAGGCACTGGACAAAATTCAGAAAAATGCATTAAAATAATCTTCTGGACTCGAAGGTAATGAGGTAGAGACTTTGTCACATAGAAAGAAACGGACTCGACTTATAGCATTATCCAAAACCGGTCTGGAGAAATATGAACAGTTTACTTTTAACTCCCACTAACGCTTTTAAAAGGTATCACTCGTGCAGGACTAGGCAAATGGAACAGAGAACTGATATAGGAAAATATTCATTTCTAAATATAACAATTCCGGGCTGAAATAGTCTACCTGTTAACGTGCTAGCTACAGGACTGCCCAAAGAGAGTGAATCAATTTTAAAAAAGATTAATTATTCATGATAGATATTAATATAAAAATAGTAATTGGGTTAGTATTAAGAAAATTGAGTGAAGTGGGAAATGAAGTAATATTTTAATATATTAAATAATATTTTCGTAAGTACAGTGTAGTGAAGTGCAAAGGAAAAGGTGCATATAACAGTAGGACACTTACTAGTTTTAAAAATATACAGTAATGATAATGGAATGTTTTATTTTTATCCTCTTTTCCTTTATTTTTTCACCTATTTTCTTATATAACATTTACACTTTAGTTTGTGTTGTATTTTAAGCAATGCCACCGGGGTATGCCCATTACAATTACAAAAAACTCAATAGAAATATCCCGTTACACAAGAAAGATTAGTAACAGCAGGGGGCAAAAATATTTGTGGTACAGGTTAGATGCTACAAAACTAAGTTATTTTTCGTATTTTGTACCTATAGAAAGAATAACTGATCTACCAAAAGAGAAGTACATACCAAACACTATATAAAAATTGATGCTGGGATTTTTTTAGTACTTCTAAGTTTGTAGATGAAAATGAAAAGAGACTGGATATCGTTAGGATTGCACCAGGGATCATTAAGTACAGTCTATAATCAATATAAAGTAGGTTAAAATTTTCTCCTTACACCCCTACGTTAGTAAAAAGCATCAACCTGGAATCAAACAGTACTTTCACGGACTCCCTACTAACAAATCGGAGAGGAGACAGGGAAGAAAGTTTTTCCATTGTCACATTGTCACCTGTATAATCGGGGCGATAATTTTAATTTCTTATATTATCCACGATTCTACATTATTCCATGCACAGAAAATAAGGTTCAAACAGTTTAATGAATATTTTGGATCATTTTGGATAACTGTATCTTATCACAAGGTTACTATGCTAGAGATATCTGCAGACGTTCACTTTCATTCTTATCTGCTAATTGCTTGGAAGAAGGGAAAAGGTCGAGTAAGACGAATAAGGCGATAACAATTCTGTTAATAATTATAAAATATAGCCATCACTTTTCTTATATTATTACCCAACCTGCTGTAAACTTTCACATATATATATATTGGGGAGGTCGGGGTGGAACGGGACACTTGTTGTTTAACAATTAATGGAAAATTATGGAAAAAGAAAAATCACTTCATAAAAGTTAAAACATTATTTATTTTATTATTTACGTAATATCAATATAACTCAAAACTAGGAATTAAGATTTTTAGTGCATTTTTAAAAAGAAACTTACAAATTTCCCGTTTTGCCCCACCCCCCGGGGCATAACTGGATAGGATGTTTTGTATTTATTAAATTTAAGAAATATCTTAACCACCTTTGTGTTTTCTTTCTTACACTTATTCAGCGTACGGTTGATCGCTTTATCAAATTTTCCTTTTGCAATTAATTTTTTTCTGCAACTGCACAGTCCTTGCGTTCCTTTTCTTTTTTAGTATATTCTTTTTGGGTACAGCATCCTGTAAATAATTTTTATTAGGTGAATCAGCCAGGTTTTCCTTTTTTCTTGAGGAACATTTAACATTTTGCGTTATTCAGTAGAACCCCTTTTCGCCCCGTACGCTAGTCTCAGTTTAAGGGTTATCACCGCAAAGTTAAGCCTTATATGCAGCTAAAGGCACCTAGTTTACGAATATATACTACTGGAGAGTTAAAAGTGACGAACTTTGTAGATTACCTTCTGCAAAATTTATAAATTCACAGATGTAAGACGGGGAAACAAGATTTCATTCACAATGTGATGTCAAAATTTTGTGAATGTAGCTGCCAGGACTTCTTCTTTGACCGGTTGTACTGTTCCACCCCTATTTACTAACCTCCAGCACTATCCAGTAAAAAAAATGGGTTTCCTGTTCTACCCCGCTATCCCGTTCCACCTCGACTTCCCCTATAGTATCATAAAAGTTGGTCCCAGTCGACTGTTAGCCTTCTTTGGAAGTTGTAGTTGTTTTAGTCCCGTTCAATAAAGTAATGCGAAAACCTTCATGTTTCTCTTATGACCAATAAGGTGACTCTTAATTCATCATATAAATAGCCAACCACCTTCATTCATGGTCCTCACTCAGTTTACAGTTTATCTTTCGTCGGTTACATGTTATAGATTTTAATACAGAAATTATATTAAATTACGATGTAATACGCATCGCGTACCACAAACTTTAAACGAGCAAATGCAAGTGTTGATTTACCGTCCTACAACAAGGTTCTCTGATTACGAAATGGACAGGTTTTGATAAAAGTTTGATAAAAAAGGAAAAACTTTATTTCCATACAATTATATAAATGCAATATGGGAAAACGTTAGGATTATATAAAAACACAAAAAAAGAAAGATATTTAATTAATCAGTATACAGATTAACATTCGTATCACCTTTCATTTAACTTACACTACTTTATTTGCTAAATGCGCTTTCAAAGTTCTTTCGAGCTGCTTTCCTTCAAGTTCTTTTATATACATTGGCAGTTTAAATAAAAAAAATTAGCATACACTTTAAAATTGTCAGCATTTCCCATAGTATTATAAGGATTAGTTATAGTTTGTCTTGGAGTTTTTTTCGATTTCTTTACCATTATAAATACGAAATATTGCTTACATGAATCGGTTCTTATCATACCAAATACAAATAAAATAATTTTTTGTGACAGTAGAAGTCTGTACATATATTTCGAAACAGCACTTTTCCAAATTTCTATTCCATATCTAATACGGGAGTGTACAATAAGTATTCTAGTGGGAGAACAGATGACAGCCGTTTTAATGCATATGCACGTTTATTATACAGCATAATTCAAAGTTTAGAGTCCACATTAAATCTTAGAAACTTTGAGTACTTAACAAAATTTACCTCTTTTCCATCACAAGTTAATGCTTTTCCTATTTCTGCAGTCTACTCTTTACTATTGAAATATAAAATATTCATATTATCTGCATTGACTTGAAGGTTATTCAGTTTGAGGTAATTAGTAATGTTATTTATACTAGATTGCGTTACAATTATTAATATTTGCATATCATTTTGCCAGTTCAGTATTGTTGTATCATCAGCATAGGTAACCAAGATACCATTGTTAACAATTGGCATATCATTTATATATATGATGAACAATAAATATCCCAAAACTAAACCTTGTGGTATACCCTGGGAGATTATTCCTGCCAATGATTTTATTTTTAATATTATCATATTAAGACGGGATTTCTGTATGCTGGTGCCTGCCTTCTACATACGACGACTAATTTTAATAATTAATAAAGAATAAGGAAGACTATGATCTTTCAAATACAGTATTTAGCAGATACATTGCATTTTTATGTGATATCATGACAAAACAAAACAATTTAAATATTTTCCTTCAAGGTATAAAAATAATGTATATAAGCACGCATGCGTCTCGAAAAAAATGAACATATATCTGCTCGACACTTCTCTGAACCATAAAAAATATTGACTGGACAGAAACGTGAAAAGAAAAATTTGATTAATATGTAGTTGTTTTAGATTCTTTAGTATAAGATAAACAATGGTTTTCAAATTTTTAAGATCAGTCTTCTTCTCTCAAAATGGCATGTGCACCTCAATTATTATATGTATCTGAGGTTCCCACGGAACTAAAAATTGAGCTATTCGACTTTAAAAGATAGTATCCTCAAATACCTTTGTGACGCCAAAATGGATCCAATAGAAATCATGAAAATTGGTGTTGATTATCCGTGTTTACGAAATCATGCACGCCGTTTAATTTCTTCTTTTAGAAGTACAGTTCAAAAGATTCAGTTAGTCGTGAGCCAACACGATGCGCAGTGGACAACTCTGCCCGTACAGTAGCGGGAGTAGGCATGAGCTCACTTTTTCTCCGGGACTTATTAACGAAACTTGGTAGTGTAAAAGCAATTCTGAAAACCTTGGCGCTAGGAAATATATTGCTGTCAGTTCAGGATTTGTTATAAGTCCAGAAACTCTTCCGTACCATGTTTGTTTGGTTCCCACTCAGCCTTTTTTCGAAGCCTCCAAAAGGAACCAAAGAGGTATTAATATTTTACGTATCGGTGCTGGGTGCCATGCTATCATATATTTCGCAAGCCTTTTCATTTCCGCATAACTAAGCACCCCAATTCCTCCGCAATCTGATTGTCGTATTACACCCTTGTACTCCCCCTATCGTTCTTACCCCACAGACTTCCATCAAATGGTAATTTTACAAGACCCTCATGTCTCAAAACGTGGCCGTTTAACCTATTCCTGCCCATGCTCAATGTCCTCCATATTGTTCGCTCTTCCCCTATTCTTCCTCGTTAGTAACTATCCATCCATCTGTTTTCCAGCATTCTCCTATAGCAAATCTTCTATTCTTTTCCCTTCTCCAACTCCTATCGTCCACGTTTCTCACCCATATTTTTAGTAATCATTTCCTAATATTCATACTTATATTAGCAGTAAGTAAATTCATTTTTTGTGAAAGTCTTCTTTGCCTCTGCTATCCTACTCTTTATGTCTGCTATACTTCTATCATCCCTAGTTATTATGCTGCCCAAGTAGCAGAATTTCTTAACTTCCTTTAAAATATCCCTTCCCAATCTGACACCCTTTGTTGTTCCACTATTTCCCATACTACACTCAATCACCTTGATTTTCCCTCTAATAATCCTCCAGGATCACATTCATGCCATTTATTATAGTTTCCAAGTCTTCTTCTGACTCCCCTGACTTTTATGAAGTGTAATTTTCATTACACCGTATTACAAAAAAAAATGTGTAATCGAAATTAATTTTGATTTTAAAATTTTTTGGAAGACCACAAAGTTGGATGAAACGTAGTATTAGTATAATTAAATATTAATAAAATTATTTATGACTTATTGGCCGTCTTTGTATTTATTGTAAGAATACATTGAGTTAATAAGGGGAGTTTGTGTCGATTCATAGCGTCTTTCCCTTATCTCTTTCGTTTATTGACAATGGTTTTAGAAGCAAATAAGCAAGTGGGATCTTTCTTTCCATTTTCTGACAGGTTGGATTTTTTCTTTTAAAGAGTAGTGTATTCCTCCATCAAATTTCTTCGTTCGTTTCCTTTTGCAATCAGTTTGTTCTAATCGTATATCTAATTTGCTTGTAGAGGTGAGATTATTAAAATGTGTCAATTTGTGTATGCATAAATGCCTTAATTATCAATTGAGACACTTAAAAATTTAATGAGTTAAGTCATGGCGTCAATCCAGAATTTAAAACTAACACCCAAGATATGATAGACAGTCGATTTGCGGAAGAAGATCGTAAGGCGATATTCGTATTTGAATACGATAATGAGAAGAGGTCAGTTACATGGAAGATTAAATAGATGGTAAATGGCGATCTATATTGCAGTTGAATAATGATTTCCTATACCATTCATCCGTCTGTGAAGGGTTTTCGGTAGACAAAATATTCCCCGCAAATGTTGTTTCAAAATTCAGTTGCGGCTTACACACACCAAAATACGGTATATAGTCAAACTCGATATTAACGAGCCCGACGGCACTGTTCGATTTTACTCCTATGAAACCGTGGTCCGTTATATCCGGGTTTTGCTTAATTTGACAGAAATTCTAAAAAATATATAACAAAGTATACATTTATTCTTACTATTATTATAAAGAATTGATACTATAGATAAGTTTCACGAAACAGGTTTATGAAGAATCGAAATAATATTGAATAATTAAAGTGAAATATAAAATGTTCAAGAAAAAATGTAATTGACGAATCGTTCTGCTTGCACATTCAAGGTCATTTAATTTTAAACCATTGTTATTCTGTCTAAATAGCTCAGTTGATTTCTAATTTTCGTTGCACTGGTTGTTTTCTAAGTTCGAAAGGTAAAACTGTTTACTCTTCAGTAACGTTGAAAAAATTATGATTCCCTTCGTTTCACTGCTCGAAAGACATGCGCTTTCTCTATTCCATTCCCATAGAATATTAACTGAAGATTTTTTTTCATTCCCAGTCTTATAAAGAGCAGGATAAAATGTAAAATTCCCCAACATAAAATGTTTTCCGGTGTACGATGAATGTCAAACGTTTGGTTTTCGGCCCTTAATAAGTCAAAAGTATGGTCTGTAATTACTCTCAAGAAATCAGTCATAGTACACAGGTAGAGGCAGAACGGAAATATTGTCCATTCTTCCCGTGTGGCCGCAGCAGAATCTCCAGAGATATGCCGAGATTTTCGTCGTTATAACCGGGTCAATTTACACAGAAAATCAATTATTACAATTGAATAAACTCAAATTTGTTCGTTATATACTATGTATATTAATATATATATATATATGGATTTTCTAATTCAATGAGCTAAAAATGCGACATTTTGTTCTCATATCATAGCTATATTTCAGCTCACAATGAATGAGTCTCATATTAATAAGGTAGAAAAATAATTTGAATGGTAAATATACATTTCAGCAGCAATAGAATTTTATTGTGTTTAAATAACTTTAGGCTCTAGTTTAACAGGGTTCTACAAAGAACAATAAAATTTGTTGTACCATTATTTACAACGACCAAATAACAACAGAAAATAGTTGTAAATAATAGAAAATCAGCAATCTTGCAGACTCTAGACAAGAATCTGATATTCTCAGTTGTAAAATATTTTGCTTAATAAAATTTCGCGCTGGGAAGCTGGGAACATGATGAAGGCCTGGTACTAGCCACGCGACCAAGCGGAAGGGAAGTGAACGGCGCGTGGTTACAGCATACTCGTATGTGAGTGAGTATCCCCACTTCTTAGCATGCTATAAAACTCGATTGCTGATCAGGGTCCACCACAGTCGAAACCAGTCAGCCGCCTCAGACCACGGAGAAAATGGTCCAGACGAGAGTGAGTTGCAGACTGCTAATCAATATTTCTCTATTCATACTTCTGATGCCTCGAAATCACGCTCAGGGCATCGATTCTTTCATTGAATATCAACTTCATTTTTGGTTTTTAGGTAGTGAAGATTCTACATTCTCTTTTACCGCAGTAGTATAATTTTCCTTTCTCCATTTAATAAAGGATACGGAGGGCAAATATACACGATTAAAAATTATATATAGGCCTATAGACAAAAATATAAGTTTTTATATTGTAAACGAAACACAAATAATTGTCCCGGACGATGTATAACATGAGATCTTGTAATATTTTAATTATAGAACTGAGTTGGTGGACGAAACGTATTCAAATTAAATTATTCGATTTCTGATCGACCATGTTTTATTTATAATATTAAATCAGATAATTTTATTACTTTATTTATAAGTATTTATATATGAAATCAGATATCAAAAATGATTCCGCAACTTTTAGACTTTATTTTATAATAATGTACATTTAAATTTTGACAAAAGGCTCCTGAAAGTAATCTATGTTACACGAAAGAAAAATTTCACGGATGTACACACGATATTTTATCCTGTTTTTAGAAATAAAGAAAAGATGATCTGTCGATGTTCATCAATTCTCATTACAGTGTTGAATATATGTAGAACATGCATCTTAGGATAATTTATTCCACAATATTCATATTCGTCAGCATCTAATATCATCTCATTTGCTATTTGGCCCTGATAATGTCCAGGTTCACCAATAAAACCTGTTGCATTTTTCACTCTCAAAAGATTTATCATGAAACTTGTCTGTCTCTAACTTTTTTGTTTGTTGGTTACGAGAATCGAATACGAGAGTGTTTTTAAGACCCATCTAATGAACTTTAGCGGAAATATTCAGAGCTTTCTGTAAAACAGACACCGGCCTATGTGGTAAAATTCTTCTGCCATTCTTTTGGATTGAGAATTCCACTAGTATTTTAGGGTGATACGAGCTGAGACCCTAATGATCTCCACTTCCGATAATGGGAATCATAGCCATGCATAAATACTTTGAATGTGACCCAATAGTACCATTATTCTGCTTTTGGATTTGGAAGAAAAACGAAATATGTCATTTTTCCTGTTGTTTAGAAAGGACTGCTTAAATGTTGCCACGAATGAATCAAGGGCACTTGGTGTGAAAGGCTTCTACATCAGAACGTTAGACCAGTTCGGAACTTCAAATCGCGTTTCGTACCTTGTGCAGCACGTTTCATTCTAGTTGCTGGTTTCTACACTCTCAAACTCATATACTGTAACTACACATGTATGAGTCGGTTTATCGTCAGGAATGAGAAAATTGAAAAGTATTGATTATTTCCAATCTCTTTGTTCTGGTTTTAGCTGGAATTAAACTGTGTTTATTGACATTCCTTTCCTCAGGAGACATCAGTATAGTTAACGACAAGTAAAATCCATTTCCAGTGATAAAATTATAAATCCAATTTGTCCACAAACTGATTCTCGTCACTCCATAACAATGTCCACAGATCTTGTCTCCTGACATGCCAAAATATTTTAAGCAAACATACTACAGCACAATAAAATTGAAATTTTTCATGATTTGGCTTTACAACTATTCTGCCCTTTTATATTAATTTGAAGTAAACTGAGAACCTACATTCGTTCGGACAGGGGAAACGATTGTTAATTGAAAACCGAATAAAGAAATCAGTTGATAGATCACGAATAGTGTGACGAAGTACTGATTTTAGAATTTCTCTAATTATTCACTCTCTAGCATTTTTTTTTAAAATTCGAGATCGATCCTGATATATCAAGTCGTACAAAGTTATATATTTACTTCCAGACTTTCACGGCAATCAGCACTTTACGCTTCTGTTAACCCAAGTAGACTACGTAAATGGGAAACCCAAACTACTTTCTGCGTGACATGATCGAACTGATGCAATGATTAAATTTCAACGACCCTTGTTTAACACAATGAGTTACATATGATCAATATATCTTATAATTTATGGTGAAACGCCTCAAAATAAGTTTTTTTTTCTGTTATCAACCCTACAGCTGTGTGAAACAGACAAATGTTAAGCAACTTGCAATATTTCCATAGCTAATCTAATTAGTTGTATTTTTTGGCGGGGGAGGGGGGGGACAGGTTACTTGAGGGTGATCCTGAAACAGACAACTCCCCTTTAATTGCATAGGAAGGGGATTGAAAAGGGTGGGGGATGTTGAAGGTAGAACAAGGTTTAAGTATCCTACCCGGTGTTTCACCTAAAGAGATGCAAGGCAACCCCTAGAAAACCTGTATCAGGTAGGTCGGGCATTGGGTGCTATTCCCACGGGAGATGACAAATTATTAAAATATTTATAAAACATATCAAGGTTGATATAACCATTGTCACATTCAAATTATGTACTACATCACCCAGAGTTACAATTTTGAGAGTATACTGCAACAGCGATAGTGTTCCCAATATTCTGCGGCAAATGAATCGACCCGTAATTTGTTAAGTTCCTATTACCGTCTAGATAGTTTCTAATATTGACTAATTTTAAAAGCGGAATAATGTATCAACAAGTTAACATAAATTTCTAAGAAAGAAGTATTTTCCTTCGACCTTTTTTTTAAAAAAATATAGTTTATTTTAGGAACAAGTCACACATCTGTAGGATCCTACGGTATACATTCTCAGTATGATTCAAGTCTTCGAAGTGTCTTAAATATTTTTTGTTTCTTTAAAATAACAATTTGTTGCTATATTTAACAGTAAAAATACGACGCATATAGTACAAATACTATTTTTGTTTCGAAAATACAAACAACTTTACAATAATATTTTTAACTATTGAATGGTTCAAATTTATTTTGGGGTCTCTCCCCCTCTGATAAGGACGCCCCTTTGTATCGTATCACGATACGGCTCTACTTGTGTATGCTCACTAGTCTATAGCACTGAAAGGGTGTAGTTCATGGAAATTTACGGATAGAACAGGAGGATGAATTGGAATGCTGCACATGCATATATTATCCTCCACAAGAAATTCTATGCTGAAGAAGGCATAGCACATACATGTGCAGCTGTGTGCATTAGCGAGAGCGAGTTCACTGCTAGGCGGGCAGTTTAAAGTCTTCGAAATCGAATCATAAATTCTTACTGTTAAAACACGATTGTTAAAAACTATTAAAACTAATTAATTTTCTGTAAATAAGGACATGCACCAGCTGCCGATAACGATATAACGAAGCTTGACCCCGACATTCGACAGACAACTATATCTTATTTACTGGGTTCAACTCAAGATGTAGCTAGTATACTTTTTAATAAATTATTTAGTAATGAGTGCATTCATCGTTTGCATTTGAAGCAATCTCGCGACTGAACTCTAAAGGAGCTCCCCCAGTGGCAGCTGAAAACACTTCACACAAGACCGGGTGGTAAGTGCAGGCGTATTTACGAAGTACAGTGGTAATAATGACCTCCATCTCAAAATGTTTGACCAATCTTGAAATACGTAAGAGTCCAGGATATCATGAAAACGGAGAACCAACTATGTATTACCTCAAACCAGTCATCTAAAGAAACTCGAGGAGATGAAAGATGGACAAAATACGAAAAAATTAATAGGAGCATGTAAAACGGAAAATTTGGATAATGGGACTATAATACAACAGCATTACATTATTGTACGACCTCAGGACATTTTTGCCATAAGGACAAGCTTCAGAAGCCAAGGGCATCATAAAAATATAAGATGGAATTCATTCAATTATATGATCAATTTAATAAATCCCTCAGATAAATGGATGAAGGTAATAACAATAATAAAGAACACAGCCATAATATGCACACTATTTAAATAAGAGAAGCAATTACACAGATTAAAAAACAAGAGTGGAGCTTTGACCCTTTCCATATTTTTTTGTTTTGGGGGGACGGGGGTGTTAACAGGCTAAATGAGGGTGCTTTACTCTCTAATATATATTATACACTGTAAGAAAAAACAAAACGCTGTATAGAAACGTCCAGCTTTTTTAAAAAAGAAAATTCTGTGTAATTGTTTCTCATACTTTGAGTTTCTGCAAATTAAGGTCGTGTCTTTTATTATCATTTAATCAGGCGATAAATTTATTTGTATGAAAATATGAAATTTTATTAGATATGTTAAAAGAAAGATGCACCTGACCAAGGAAGAAACAACAGAACTTAGCAATGATAGACGTACAGAAGTTTGTTAGTGTCATAAGTACAAGAACCAATTATTTACTGCTGTGAGTTAAGCATATTAAAACAACGTTATACGAAACGGGGTGATAAGTAAAAAAATTTCCGGAAATCTATTTTAATGTAACGCTGAATAGTAAAGGCATATAAATACCGGAGATTAATGGGTTACACTACAGAACATAGAATAGATGAATAGATATGTTCTGTAGGTTACACCAAAGTTTCTTAAAAAAAAATTAGTATACTAAGACAACCGGTGTGTATAAACGGCAGATGAAAGGAGTCGAAGAAAATTCGAGTGATGTAGAATTAATGTCTAATATAGTATGTCAATTAAAGTCTGTTTTCGCAGTAATTAAATCAATGAAATTAAGAATCAAATTACTTAAACTGAATTATAAGAAATACATTTAAAAAAAGGAAGGCAATTTGAACAAAAGCAAGAATCTATATTGAAGGAATAAAATCCAATATTTCGCTAGAAACAAAGAAAGTCCTTATTCATAAAACACGAATAAAACCCTAATGGGTATAAGGCATACACAACTGTGGGGTTGTTCCTAAAAATCAAACATTGAAGTCATCCAGAGAAAATTTTGTGAATGAATGCCCAATGGTATGTAACAAACTACTCCATTCTTGAAGATCTGCCCGTATATACAGTTCATCAAGATATCCGCGAAAGGACCTCCAAACACCAATCTAACACTTGCCAACAAATTGGCTTATAGAATGTTCTGAAAATTCTGTTTGCTAATAAATTTACATATTAAAAAATTATTTGTAAGAACTACACAAACATTGATCAATTGCATAGACGTCATGAAGTTATTACAATGAATTAAGATCATAATATAATGTGAAGCATGAATTTTCATTTATAATGAAGTACATTGAACCTTATGGTAACACATCATGTACTAATTTAAAAAATAATAGTATACGTCATAAGAAGTATCAAACATCATAAAATGAATAATAAAATGAAAACGAAATTCTTCTTTTTCAAAAGGCCTTTAAAATAATTTCGTTAATACAACACACACAGCTTGTTTTATTCAATTTCAACAACAACCCGCCCTTATTGAAACCCCCTGTATATATATATAGTACAATTTTGTACTGTAATATAGCTTAAAAATATATAAGCATTTTTGGTTCAAGATAGAGTACGAAATAAGTTCGAGGAAATTGGAGTGAAATAAATTTAATTGATTGTATAAGTCACTTTTCCGCATAGTAACCATTGAGACGTAAATGAATCGAATATTTTTGCTATAAAGTAACGGCTAGTGGCTTTTTGTAAACGATAATACACGCTGATTGATGAATTAAATTCCAATATGATTTTATGGAAGCAATTTCAAACGTAAATGCTACGGAAAATAGTGACGGTCATATTTTCTATTAATTTTATAACTATTTTGTTTAATTATCGCAAACAGTTATGTTGCGGCAAAAATGGGAAAGGTGAGGACACGTTAATGTCTAAAGTTCTTGGAAGTAATCTATGCAGTACTTAATTGATTGCCGTTGTAATTATTTTTTTAATGGTAAGCACTTTTTGCTCCTAGTCCCTTGTTACGGCACGAGTCTTACATAATGTTGAAACGGTGAAAATTATAAACTGCTTTTAATAACAATATTAGTGTTTTGCAAAATCCAGTCTTTGACTCATATATTTTCGAGTGTGAAAATTTCACACTTAACCGAGGCTATAAAATTTCTACACAACCAAAATAAGATTGACAATCACTAATGAAATTCATAATCCCGCCACAAAACGTGGTCTTACATACGAACACTAATTGAGAAACTGTTAGTCAGACACAATTATTTGAAAATAGACGTGTGCAGAATGAGCTTGGTTGCGTTTTGCATAACCGTGGTCTTTTTTAGCGGCCCGTATGGCTCCGTAACGGCCTTGCCGCCTTATGGCACTAATTACGTAACGGTCACCCTGCTGCTACACTGCACTCACGACCCGGCTGTGAAAGTAGCAGCACATTTCACGGCCACTACACACTTTCCACCTACAAGGACGCAGGCAGTCCTTTTTCACAGCACAAAACACACAATCAGGCACTTAAAATGTCCCGCAATTATTGTATAACGGCGAAGAAAATGTACTTATCATTTTACTATATATACGATGCCCCAAAGATATTGGTACCAACTTTCAGGGCAGGTTGGGCACTGATAATTGCATAATACATGACAGCAAAAATCATGTGGTAGTGTTCACGGCACCGATGAAGAGGAAATACCCGACTTTTAAGTCTTTAATAAAGCTGTAGTCGCTTAGAGTAGAGCAAGAAAAGGTATGGGAACAGGAAGTCGGACTCTTATTGTCTGAAATGGCTGTTGGCAATGCACGTGCAGCTCAACGACTTTAAAGATAACGGTTCCCATCGCAGGATGTACAGGGCAACCATTTGCATTACAATTTGTGTGAATATGGGTCTCTAAGCTATGGTGGAATAGTAAGTGACTCGTACACTGTTCATGGAACATAATGTGTTAGATGCCGTTGAGAGGAATCCGAGAACCAGTCACTGCTGCCGTAGGAGATCTCGTGTTTTGCAAGCCGATACCTTACGCGGGTATCTCTTCCAAAGAGGACAGATCAGCCTGCAACTTATATTTCTAATAATATCTGTCTTCTGCCTCTTCATTCCTGTTGCCATTTTACAATATCAAATTACACAAGTAGGAACAGTACGAATTGAAAAACAGAAATTGTACTATACGTAATTATATATTAGTAATGTATTATTTAATATTTTTTTAAAGTTCATAATGTTGTAAAAATAAATTGAATGTATATGTAATTACAGAGCCATATGAATAAGGTCTGTTTGGAAGGCTACGAATAAAGTATTGTGACTGAAAATAAAGGTTATTTGTATAGAACTGGCAATAATATCTACATTGAACTAGTAGAATGATCTAACCAAAAACTTTGACATTTGGTTTAAAAAAAAACTGATAAATTATTTCGTCTGCCTTGGCCAATGACAAATCTTTTAAATTATAATGATTAAAAAATCTTAAATGTCGTTTTCATCACTCTTTAATATTTCTAATGCTCGTAAATTTTGGTCAGATTGAAATCTGCCGCGGTTGCTTGAAATATGTGTAAACAAAATGACACCTTATTACTTTTTTTTTTAAAAAAAAAGACGGATATCCATCATATCCATGATAAAATTTAGTGTTGACACATACGTATATATATTTTAAATTCGATTCCTTCCACGTTTATGCTAGGAGGTTTTCACCCCGCTGGTGTTTTTCCTCGGATATTTAAGAATGTGTACCAAATTTTGTTGTTATCTGTCAACGCATCTGAATTCGTATAAATAAACAAACAAATATACAAGCATATATCTTTTTTGTTAATAGTGTTAATTATTTGATTTCTTAGTTAATTTATTATTTGTAGTACACCCTTGATATATCAGTTGAATTAATGTGTATTATTCTGGAGAATTTCGACACTTAATGTTGTAGTCATTTTATTTCAAATTAATGCAGTTATAATAACATCATACCATCGTTGAAAGTCAAAGAGTTCTTTTTTTAAAAAAATGTTGTAACAAATTATTTTTCCAAAAAATTCCATTACCTTTTCTTATTAGATTATTTTTGACAATTGTAAGTGTTATTAGCGACCTGTCTTAAATAGCTTAGGTTTTTACATATTCAGTTTATTAAATGTCTTTGCACAGTGAAGCTTCCTTTATGAATACTAATAGGCTGCATATTGCGTTGTTGCATATTCAGAATCACTTGTCTTCTGGTGAGATCATGAGTATGGCCCAGGTCGTCATAATTGTTAATTTACTTGTGAAACGTGCCTTTTTTTGCTTTTGCTGTCGATATGCCATTTATCTTCCATCTTGTTTATGTATTCATTTCTTATATCTTTGCTAGTACACACGGGGATGGTGGTAATGTGTGCCTATTGTAGCGCCGCCTGCTTTGCTAGTGAATCCACTCGATAGTTTCTTTCAATTCCACATCGTACAGGTGTCCAAGCTAATGTGGGTAGTATTCTTATTCTTGATCAGTTCATTTAAATTGTCACTGATTGTATTGGTGTTGCTGTTTATGATTTTTAGATTACGTATGATGTTTATCGCTGCCATAGAATCTGTAAGTAAAATGAAATTGTCATGAGGGGAGTGAATGCAGCATTGCGCAGCCTTAAGTATTGCAAAGAGCTCTGCTGTGGTGCCTGAGGACAGTGGAAAATTGCAAAAATGTTGGACTTAGTGTAGTAACAACAGTTGTTTCACAGTTGGAGAATAAGATACACTGCATGCCCAGAAAAATTCCTAAGCGTGACAAAGGTTTTTTTATCGAGGATCAGAAATACGTCTTCTCAAGGAAAGCAATCGAGTATGATCACACAAACACTGAAAGCAATTTAAGAATGAAGGTTCTCCCGGTGAATTCGTTAACAATAGCGTTCTCGGGTTTCAACGCGTGTCAATTTGCATGAATAATACAACGTTTCCATGACTAGCTCCGTCATCGTCCTCAGGTACCTGAAGAACGATGACGGAGATAGCCATGTAAACGTTGTATTATTCAAACGAACTGATGTGGGTTGAAATTGGAGGCAATGTTTTAGTAATGAAGCACAAGAACACTTTGCTTTGGTTTTACAATTACACCTCTCGAAACCTTGATCTCTTAATGTGGACTGTAAGTGGCAGATCGAGTGCTATTTCAGGGTCAGAAATGGCTTCATACATCAGTCAGTTCTTTCGATTACAGTAGATAGTGATCTACTAAACACAGTTTTTCGTATTTCAGTTAGTTCATTGTTTTTTTGTTGTGGTATTCAGACTGGTCTGATGCAACCTTCCATGCTAATCTATCTTGCGTAGGTCTTTTCATTTCTATATAGCTACCACACCCCACATCTTCCCTAACATGCTTAGCGTATTCCATCCGTGCCTCCCTCTTCTGTTCTTACCCACAAACTTCCCTCTAATGCTAATTTTACAATACCCTTATGTCTCAAAACGTGGCCTAATAATCAATCGAAGTCTTCCAAATCGGTCTCTCTTCCCCTATATTTCTTAGAAATTCCTGGTTAGTTACTATCCACCACATTTCAAAACTTTCTATTCTTTTCCTTTCTGCAACTACTATCGTCCACGTTTCTCGCGCATATAACGCTCCACTCCATACGGGCATTTTTAGTAATGATTGACTAATATTGATACTTACATTTTTTTATTTCCCATACTACACTCCATCGCTTGGCATATTGTACTCTTCCTCGAGGATCATTTATTATGGTTTCCAAGTCTTCTTCTGACTCCCCTGACTAGTTCATTATTGCATGTAAACATACCGTGTTTCATGCTCGAACACTTTCTCATCTTACGCCATGTTCCACATTTTTTTTACAACAGCAATTTTAGGTTGGAGCGTAAAGATTCAATCTTCCGTAGAGTGACCTTTCTACCTTAGAAATGCTATCAACGAAGTGTGAGACACATTAACCATTTTGAATTTTGGATTCGATATTAGTATTTCTACACATTCATTTTTGGCAATACATACAAGGCCGAATTCCACAGTAATAATTACAAAAATGCTGACTTGTTCCTATCAGTAAAAATACTTATTAAAAATTAAACATTTCAAGGAAAATGACGATAGAAAAGTGTAATGCTCTGCTGAATTGGACAGGATCGTTTTCCAGCTTACGCAATGTGTTTAATAACTGGAAGTCTTGCGAGGGCGGGGTGGTGTTGCGAAACTTCAGGTGAAACTGCACCAAGCCGCTACTTTCACTTAAATAAATTGTTAGACTGATTACCTCACGCTTCGAATACGAAATCATGTACGTATCATATTTTAGTCTCCAGTTCACATGAAGAATTCTGCAACGAAATGTCGGATCTTCTACACTTATTCTCCTGTATAATATGAGATGTGTAGCATTCTAATTAAACGTTCCACTTATCGAGAGTGCGCGATCTTTCTGGCATTTAATTTTAATGCGTTTTCACTCTACTCCTGGTATTTCGATAGTTCATAATATATAATATAGAATTTGCGTAATGCAACTCTTATCATACTGCGTTGTTAATAAATGAAATATTAGAATTATGGGTATATGAACGATAGTTCAGCTTCAATATATAAAACAGTGTTTGAATGAATACAATAATCAGTCAGATATGAGTTTTAGTAAAATTTTAAATTTTAAAAATTAAAACCATATTAATAAAAATACAATGACGTATCGCAAAGATAAATAAGTTTTAGTAAAATTAAAAAAATTAAAACCGTATTAATAAAAATAGAACGACGTATCGCAAAGATAAATTTTTATAAACCCAATAACTCAAAGAAAGATTTATATAAAATTATATGAAAATTGATGGAAGCTTACAATTTATTTCGTGAAATTTAATAGGGAAATTTTCAAATAGTGTTTTCCCCCCACAGTGTGACCGAAATGGGTGTTAAACGTAGGCCATATGCAAAGGTGTTCTGCGTATTGATGATATTTAAAATTAATAATGGATTTTTTTTGCATTCAATGATAAAAATTACAACTAGTATTAAAAAATTCTATTTTACTTATCGGTATCAGTTTTCAAATTAAATTTTTACATTTTGTCAATCAAATTATTGTTATTTACATAAATATCTTTGGTTACGACTCAATAATTTCTACGTTGTATTTCTGAATACATTTATGTTAATTATTTCCACTTTTTAATGAACGTTTCGTTTGATCCATATCACACACCTTGCAATCGAACCAATTAATTTTGTATATAACATTGTTTGTCTTTAAAAGTAACTCGAATACCATAATTATCAAGCAAGTCAATAACTTTATAATATGTTTTAAAAATAGGGTAAAACTATAAAAAATTGTTAATAGGTTTTTAAACTTTTATATTTATTACTTAATTTTGATCAATCTGTGTTACATCGGTCAAACAAATCGCAGGTTACAAAGAAAGGAATGTTAAGTCGTGCTGTTTTTACTCGCGCTATTTTTAAATTTACTTCTGGCTAATTTGGTTGTTGTATTAATTTATTTCGAGAAAGTAAAGTCCTGATCAGGTTTCATATTCCAATGTCAGTATATAAGTGGGATTCAATGTGATGTTTTTGAATCTTGCAATAAAACATTATTAGTCAACATTATTTTTATACTAAAAATATAATGTATTGTATTGACTTACGAGCTGACAGAATATTTCTTAAAAGTCATGGGCGAACGAATTTCATCACGGGAATAACAGCAGATGGTTTTCTGTACCATCGCAGACATTAGATGCTGTTTCGAAGAAACGTGTTCTGGACATATTGTAACACACCGCAAACAGCAGAAGTTACTTCTGCAACAGCAGCTGGTGTTTTGCAAGAAAATATTTTATATCCCGGTCAAGACACCATATGGCATTGCCACAGTAGGAACGTGGATGTGGTGGAAGACTGAAGTCAGTCGTGATGTGGAGGTGAAGGAGAAAGGATCGAGAAATTACCGGAAAGTGGAGAAAGAAATTTGCGAAATAGAACTCAAAGTGATGTAAAAGTAGGCGGAGTTCTTGAGACTCGAAGGAGAAATTAAATCAAATGCTTTTACTTTATTTTTTAACAGCGTAGAGGATAACTAGCGTGTACCTGGACAAATTCTGTTATGCATTCTGGACCTCTGGAAATTGACGTCTGAATTATGCAGACTTTTCACAGCAGTCAGACTGCGTCCGTCTACCAGTTTCGTGTTGTTGTAGTATTTAGTCTGATGCAACCCCCTATGCTGACCTATCTTGAGCAAGTCTTTTCATTTCCGCATACCTTCCACATCCCACATCCTTCCTAATCTGCTTAGCGTTTTCCATCCTATGGCTTCCTCTTCTGTTCTTACCCCACACACTTCCCTCTAACGCTAATTTTAAAAAACTATTTTGACAGATACTTATGTAAATATCAACCTGAGAAGTTGACATAGTATTGATTTGCTATTTTATAATAACTTATATAGTAATTTTATTTTATTTTTAGTCGCTAATTCACTATTAAATAAATATTATTTTGTTTTAATACTTGTTGTCACATAAATTTCATTATTGTAATACCTAATCCTCTATTATAACTTCGCCACAAGTGACAAGTCAATAATGAAATACAACAAACCTTACAGCTGCGTGGACAATAATATGTGACTGCCTAGCACAAGAAAGAGCTTTAAAGGTCAAATTGGCTCTTATTTGAAAATAACTATATATAGATGGATTTATTGAAATGCATAGGCAAAGTTCGATGGCAATGGTTAAAATACTCAAAAATGAAGATACATAGTATACACAACAAACAATAATATAAATAATGAATAGCCATATTAATAATAATAAATCTGAACTATATTAATTACTGCTTATAAAGTTTAATTATCACTAACACTACAAATAGCATCCTACATCTCTCTACACTTCTCACTATTCTTATTGCAATTACGTCAGTTTATTTAAATATATATATTTATAGACGCGTCATTCAATTCCCTTCCTATGCTATTAAAGGGGAGTTGCCTGTTTCAGGATCACCCTCATGTAGCCTGTTACCCCCCCCCCCCAAAAAAAGTGCAAGGTCATTAGCTAGTGTGCATGATTACGGGTATCATTGTAAGGTTTCTGAAACAACACAATCATCCAAGCCCTTGCCATGATTCGGACCCGAGACCTCTTGTGTGAGGCAGGTCGGCTACTTAAGATTATTGCGTTTACATTTCATCTCCCACTTCACTTCATTGAGTTTTAGGTCTAATAATATCAAATCTATAATTTTAACAATAAATTCGGAAAAGCGAGGTAGGCCAGCTACCATTTAAAACTGGCGGAGACACTGAGAAGGGAAAGTTGTGACCCCACAGCAATTCGTCTCTCGTCATTCAGAAGGAAATATGAATAGTACCTACCTGATGCAGGTTTTCTATGGTTTTCCCTGTATCTCTTTTAGGTGAATTACCGGGTAGGATCCGTAAACGATAGTCCAGGGGTCAAATCAATGTGAATTGTTAATAGAAGAATAACCACTAACACATTTAGTAGATCTTCTACCCACCGTTTTACGACTTCATTACTATTCTAAACATAACAAACCAGTAACTCGATTATAAATTTAATTCTGCATTTTGTTAGGTTACAATTTACACTGCATAAATGCCATTGAAAGAGCGTCCAACGTTCTTGTTAATTGTAGTTGGCTATGCAAGAGTAAACGTTTTATTATCTGAACCCAGACACAATAGCTTGGCCTCGACTTAAATCAGTTCGTTATCTCGACCGTTATATCTAGTAGGTACGTAAAGCATTAAGAAAAACAAAAACAAAAAAGGAAATCGTGAACTCAAGCACGAGATAAACTGAAGAAAATCTAACGGAGTATAAGCTTACTCGTAATGATAGTCTCAAGGGTCCCCTACATGCTAGAGTTTTTGTTTCTAGTGCTATTTTAACAGACCTGCTAGAGCTCTTACACGTAAGGGTAAACTTAAGCACAAACTTCTCTGACAGAGTCGCTACTAGAGAACTTTGGGTAGTTTCTCCAGCATATTCCTGTCGTAGATGTTTACACGTAATATTTTTCTGTAGTCGCATTTCTCTCTTACAAGAGAGTGCCGTCTCTCTCTCTCTCTCTCTATATATATATATATATATATATATATATAATCATAACTGGTTTTATGAAAGAACATTTGAAAAAACGGTTTAACAAAATTTAATTTTTCCTTTGTAAGGCTAATTTTTTTATTACCATATTTATTATGTTTTTTTGAGAGATGTTAAGCGGTTTTATATTCGCGTAATCGGTCCTGTATATGTATATATATATATATATATATATATATATATACGGTAGTAGAAAATTAAGGGAAAGTGTTTTCTATTAATTTATTCAGTTCCCTCCGAATTTGTTTGGCGCATTTCCGTAACGGCTACAACCAACAGAACAAAGAGCCATTGACGCACGAGATTTTTATCGTTCATAATCTACAACGTAAATAACGAACGCGTCAGTCAATATACGAAGAGATAACCTCTAATCTGAAAATAAGAATAATTTGAGGAAATAAGAAAGGAAAGAAAATAGTGAAGGATGGAAATTGTTAGCTATAACAAAATATGTAGTATATACATATGCTCTACATTTTATGTTATAGCTAACCACATGCAAATATTTCGTAAAACTAACCATTTTTAAACAAATCTGATGATTGCAGTACCATAATCCTGAACCACTCCTAGGTCTTTACCCCGGGGAACAGCAGGGAGGACGACAACCACTGCTGTAACCCAGCTTAACATACAATTACTAGTCGACAATTGTGGTTAATTAGACCCATCTTCCATAACTATTGCGGAAGGTATAACAATAATGTCATCATTTTCTTGAGGCTTACATAGTATAAGTAGGGATCAGAATACTATAAAAACAGAGAGTCAGATTGATATCCAGAAGGACATAAACCACCACATTATGGCCTGACTATAGATTGACTAACTGCTAAGAAGCTGCCAATGATGCTCATGTACCAAAATTCAAATAATTAAAGGAAATGAAGGGGAATATTACAGTAAAGATTGTGGTCAGAAGAAATTTATGAAGACCCCGTACATTTAAAATCTGAACATTTAATATGCTACTAAGGCATCGACATGGAAGTTTAATTCTTAATAACTAAATCACTTTAGGAAAATGTAATTAAATTTAAGGATAGGAAATAAACTATAAAATCATTCGCATACAAGCAAGGGTAACTACGGCAATGCACAAATTATCCGAAGAGGTGAACGATATCCTGGATAAATATACATGGTCAAATTTATAATCAGGGTCTTCAACGGAGAAGTAGGACTTAAAAGAAATGTGAAAGAAAGAAATAATTATTCAAGAAAAGTAAGATTTCTTGGAGTGATAAGACCGGCCAAGACGATAGAATGTAGAGTGCACGAGGAATGGTTTGGGAAGTTATGGAGAAAATTCCGTCAGCCCAGTTTATATCTGGTCTTAAATGAAATTCTTTGTTTTCATGAATGGCATAGGAGCCTTGTCTTGTTCTTAATAATAAAAATATGGTACCTCGTAGCATTTTACATCATTGCAATTTGATTACTAAATAAAACTATATGGTATGTAACGTTTCCTTTAATTGTTGCAGGAAGCCTACCAAACATAAAATAATTAAACATCACACTTTCAACGTGATGTACAACTTAATAAATTGTTAATTAAATGATAGCTCATTACTTAATATGTGTTGCAGATAGTTGTCATCGCAGTGCTTTGGCTGAGAGCTGTGTCAGCACAATATGAACAGCAATCGCAAGAGAAACAAGCACAGGTACAGCTTCCGAAAGTGCCGCTGCCCGCCATCCTCACCCATAGACAAGCGTTAGGCACTGACGGGGCGTTCAACTACGCGTTCCAGGCGGACAACGGGCTGCAGCAAGGCGAATCTATCAGTCCCGACGGCAGTCGCAAGGGACAATACTCCTATGTGGACTCCAACGGACAACAGATCACGGTCAGGTACACGGCCGGGAAAGAGGGCTTCAAAGTCCTCGAGAACCAACCGCCACAATCGGCACCACCCAGGGCACCCTCGCCAGCCTACCAAGTGCCACAGCAAATTTACCAACCCTCCACTCCGAGACCCGTGTACCAGCAACAGATTCCCTACCAAGCGGCTCAATCACCTTATCCAGTGCAGCAGCCCTCTCGAGAGTCGTACCAGGCTCCATCGGCGTACCTGGAGCAACAGGATCCAGCTCCCAGAGCCGTGCAGCTGCCCAGACCTTCACCAGTTCAGTACCAGGCGCAAAGTCCTGTTGCCGGTGCGTACCAGGTACCGAGACCAGGACCTGGCGCATACCAATTGCCAAGACCAGTGCCTAGCGAATACCAGGTGCCAAGGCCTGTACCTAATGCGTACCAAGCGCCGAGACCGCTACCTGGTGCGTACCAAGCGCCGAGGCCTGTGTCTGCCCCCGGGCCACAGCAAGTGACTGCCCCCGCAGCATTTCCACAGTCCGAACAAGACGAACCAGAGTCTCAGGAACCACACACCTTCGGACAGGGATACTCTTTCGAGTTTCAAGGTTAATTTACAAAGAAAATAATAGCGGCGAAGACCTACAAGCAAGAAATTATAGTCTGTCGGTTAATTCGTGACTGAGGTTCAGAAGTCCACACTACATTAAACGAAAAGCAAAAGGAAGGCAGGAAACTCAGGAAGAAAGTTGTGTCGCCGTGTTCATATAATTTCTGACAATAGGAAAAACCGCCAAACATGTTTCTGAAATAAGAAATCTAATATGATATTAAATTTTTAATTTGTAAGGTCATTTAATTCATAATAGATTATTATTTGTGGCAAGCAATGTTTGAGACTTCTCAAAAACCTATGCCTCTTCCTTTGATGTGGACGGTCACGACCTCATCGACTGACTTGAATGTACTGAACAATATCTAATAATATTATTATTAAAAAAATTTAAGTTAACGGTTTTTTTCGAATTGTAAGAATCGTCGAATAGATTTTTGAACAAATGAAGCATGCCAAAAAACTGGAAGCAAATGACAGTTCCGTCAACGTTTGCAGTTGGTTGTTGCTGGCTGTAGCGTATCTACAGATAGAAGAATTTCTGTGCGCAAGGCTAATGAATTGTAATATAATCACCGCATCCATTATTTACCTATTTGGCACACTTAAATAAATTACGTCATGCAACTAATAAAAAATAAATGATTTGTATGGTTTATTTTCTGTGTTCTTATGTATTGTTTTAAAATTATTTAAGCTGTACCAACCATCCCTTAATGCCTAAGCTACCATGAATACAATGACTCTTTTAATTGCTGTATTGACACTGGCATTGGTACTGTTACTCATACGAAAATTCTGTTATGCGAAAATAGTCTTAAATTTCAATCCAATCCAATATTCACGTTTTAATCGATAAACCTTCCAAACTATCATCATTTTTCTGTGAATTAATTGATCATGATTTTAAATTTTAACTTAGCTTTACATTTGTATTATTCGCAAATAATTGAAAATTTATTTCACTTTTATATTTAAAAATTGGGTTCAAACAATTATTATGCTTGTAAATACCAGTGGTGGCTTGTGAGTTTTGAAATTTATGAACAGAGAAAAATTTTTACGAGGATAATTACTTAAGATTTTAATAATACTACAACATCTACAGTGTTGATAATACTCCACGACCCTGTAACATGCAGCATTCTATATTGTCTACATGTGTAATTAGGGATGAATTATTAAAAGTGAAAAAATATAAAATCAAATTGACACAAATTCGAAACACGAAAGTATTTTTACTTCGTACATATTATACATAAAATAAATTCACATACACACCAACCACTACTGGTTTTTACAATTAGTATTGAATGAATGTTATTTAAAACCAAAACTTAATATTGCTAATATTTCAAATATTCTGCAATGTTCTGTTGCAACTAAATAATATAATCACAAAAGAATCTCGAAATTCATTTCATTCACGTTCTCTTCAGGTTATACATAATCAAAGTTTAAAAATATTTTATTTACCCTTACTAAGTGAGTTTTTTTCTATTACTCATGATGGATATTTCTCGAAATCATTGACATAAAAATTTCTTCACTTAATATGTATTATATGATGTTTAAGTCTTCCTTAATAATAGTTATTAAATCGTTCGTTACCATAATTTAGCTTACAGATACTTGAATATAATTAATATAGTTATTCAAAATTAATTGTAATACATAATGTACATAAAATGCCATCAAAATTAAACAATCAAGTTGGTTTGTTTCTTCTAGACAATTCACATTAATAAATAGAATAAAGTGTTTTATTGGATAGTGTGATGTATGTAAATTAGAAATTGTTTATTATATGCGATATTAAAATATTTTTTAATAAAAGGCAGTTTTATTCCTCAGATTATTATCGTATGCTTAGATTACATAACGTAATTATAAACTAATGAAACCTTAATTACACCTTTGTAATATTCAGGTACAGTATATCATGGGTTTTTCGTTACAATAATTTGGAAACTCTGTATCAAGCGATCTTCGGGTAAGTTAGATCAGTTTTTCTCCGTTGTTTTTAGCGAGAGAAGAAACGATTAAATGCAGTGCTACTAATTTAATAACACACATACAATATATATCGGAAAACCGCCATTACAGACACAATTTATGTTATAAGCCAAATTTTACTGAAAACTGAATATTTCAACTCCTCTATCAATTCGGAGCTGCAGGTAGATTTGGAGTTGTTTCGCTTTCCGTTGCTTTTTGTCGTTTTGTACTGTTATTATTTTTTGTCCCTTATTTCAAACGCAGTAGATACACAAATATGCTAAGTTCCATAAATTTGACGTGTTCTCAAGCCTCATGAGTATTTTTTAAAGGAAAAGAATTTTAAAATAGAAATGCAAATGATGGAGCTTATTTCTGTGAAGGGTATGTTTCAATTGCCAGGATAAACTAATTATCAAAGTTGAAACAAGTAATTCACAAGAAACATAAGGTCTGTAATGATGATGTTACATGATACACAAATGTTAATATTAATGTCCCACAGTCGAGTGCCAAATTATGAAAAAAATTAATTTTTTAATGCATAAATATCCATATTAATATTTTATTTATGATTCCTGCCCAATCATGTAACGAATAATTGATATTATTTTTGTCAATATCAGCTGATTACATCTCGCTGTTATCTGAAAGCACATGTTTTATGATACATCTGATTAAGGAATGCTAGTTTCAAAGGCTGGGAACTTTTGGCACAGAACTTATTCAAAATTGAGCACATCAATTAAAACACAAAAGCTTTATTGCAAACATTACAAAGTAAAATAAATGTTCTTCGTTATACGAACTATGCCAACCGAAATAAATTGCAAGAAAAAGGAATTCTCACAATGGTGGATGATATATTGCTTTAACATAGCGTGATTTTAATTGTAAGAAGTTAGAAAAAATCGTCCTGGTTTGGTGGGGTGGTTTTTCCTGAGTGACATCAATATCGAAACTAACGATAACGTATATAAATTATGAAATGTACATGCTCTACACGGGAGTTAAGTAATGGATTTTCATGTAGTTTACGGTCTACTGCCCTGAAATGCTGAGCCTAACAACTTTGCTCCTGGAATCCCGACCACTTGCAACGTCGTTATCTCGGACGACCTCTGGAAAAGTTGGTTCTTACAGTTTCAGCAATAGATAATTCTCGAATTTCCGTCGCCCAAGAAAATCATTTCACAGGAATTATAATTTAACACTGAAAATCACTAGCAATAAACTGTTATAAAGTTTTTACAAATTTTTACCGTGACCCTCAGCATCAAGGTCCAGGTCTTTCTGTGAATTTTATCCAGAATCCTTGCTTTTCAACACACCTTAGCAATCTCACTTGAACTCTGCGCTGAAGCAGAGTCTATCTTGGCATTTTAACGATCACCGAATAAGATTTCTTGAAACCGCGACTTAGAAAAAAATCTTCAATTAGAACATTGGTTTCATATAGTACATGGAAATTGGCGGCCGCACTAAATTGAACTAGGTAGATTGAAAAAAAAACCTGTAGCAGTGCCGTGATTATTGTTGAGCTGAGGTGCATTTATGTTGGAGTTACGACAAACTACTAGAGCAGCGATAAGAGCAGAGTGATGCTAATGTAACCATTCTTTTCAACGGACCTGTTCATGTCGGAGCAGCGTGGTAACTTGCTCTTTGGGATCGAGCAGCGGCTAGAGCTGCGATAAAGGGTGGGGTTCATCATTTCCTCCGCATCGATAACAGATTCAACGTTTTAATTAAGTGAAGGTTTTGTGAGATCCTCATAAAATTAAATACAAATCTCCCCGCTTTGTTTTCCAACCTCAATGCGATAAATTTATTTCAAAATATTTTTTCCTTCTAGCAAGTGTAGGACTAAGCAAATGGTAAATATTATGTGACAAGTTAGGATTGACTTGAAATCCTTCTGCAGGACAAAATGTGGAGATTGCCAAGCCGTTACTGACTGCAAAGGTGAATGGAGATAATGAAAAACTCTTTCTCGAAAGAAAATGTAGAAATTTTGAACAAACAATTATGAACCAGATCTCAGCGAGTCCGATTACTGCAGTAAGGAACAACCGGACTTTTTTACCGAACAAAATACTGTTTCAATAAAATATGTGCCAGTATTTACATCCCATGGGCACTAGACTTCTCCTGCGCGGACTTGGAAAGTCTGTGAACGCAGTTGGTGTCTACATTTCTCTTATTTGGTTAATTGTCCACGCCATTGACAAAGATCTGTAAGTGATGAGAAGCAGAATGCATTCCAAAATAATTTTTAGAATTTGCCAGAAGAGGTGTTTTTACAAGTGCACTGAAAAAGTTGAAAAATCAAGAAATAGTGTGATAAACAATAAAAGTCGTAGAAATAATAGGCTATGCTACTTTTTTTTTCAATTAAAATCTTATGCTGAAGAAAGACTGCAGGTTTTCTTATCAACTTAAAATATCAACTAGCATAGGATTTCATATTATAATCTTGTATTAAAGCAAGAAAGTACAGGTATTCACAGAGAAAATATGCAATAAAAACATAAGAAGGAAGCCACTCATGAAGAAAAGCTGGACAATGTCCATTTTATCTACAAAAAACGCGAGCGTCCCCATGAAGCGCCTTATACCAAAATCAATAAGTGCAATACAATAAAAAATAATTATTTAAAAAAACCTGGATTCAATGGAGACTTTCAGACCGAAAGTTTGTTTCGTATCAATAAGTCATTTCCAAAGAAAAAAATTGCTTCATTAAGAGAATATTTAAGTTTGGTTTTCTTCTCTGATATCCTTTTCTTATCTATCTTTCTCTCTTTTTTACTCAATGGAATACCCGATTAAACTTAATTATTATATTTAAGTACATCCCAAGTATGGATAAAGAGTAACTAAAGCCTCTATGTATTTTTTTTTTACTTTGAAGAAAATTCCATTTTATATTTATTGTTTTTCACAGCACTTTAGACGTAAAATCAAACACAACAAAAGAAAAATGGGCTGTAATTAATCAGCCAAGCAACTGAGAAAATATTAATCTCTTTACCCTGACAAAATACTTGCGGAAAAGAAAGTGAAAATAATGTTGTAACTATGAAATATCAGAAAGAAACCAAAAATATTTCAAATGCCTTTCCTCTTCATATATTACTGCTAAAATTTAGTTTTGCATATAAATTACAAATTATACACCTTAAAGCTTCTGAAATAAAAAGCGCCACTGACTGTTACCAGAAATATTTTATTCTCCTGAAATCTAGATCTCTGTTTTTTTTAAAAAATACTGTTTTAATAATAAAAACAGTTTCCGAACGAACCAAATTCTATTAAAATAGAGGGTCTGTGCATTACATTTCATAACGCTTACAAAAATATTTACCAGAATTGCAAATAATTCAATTATGGCATTATAATTATAATAATTAAATAAATTCATTTAACACTACTTTTTGAAATAATTACTGTTATTATTATTTTATAATATAATAAACTTCCAATATAAATCATATAATTAGTCACACGTTAAAATTCAAAAGGGTATAAAGGCATTTCTGCAGACCCTGACTAATTTTGTTAGTATCCCACTTTACAAAAAGAAAGCCTGCTGAAAACTGAATGTAACACAAATTTATAACTTTTTATAAGCAGCTATTTATCAAATTTATATAATGAATTGAGTATTGTGACAGTAATTTTGCATTGAATGTGCAAGAGCAAGGGAAAGTCAGTTTTATAAATTCAAACTATTCCAAACATAATTTAATATGGCCAGGTAGATACTGGTATCTATTCAATCTCTTCAGGAGTGACCACAACTTGTGCCAACAGTATTTCCCTCCATTTCAAATTGAGTTTCATAAATCATACTCCTTATTCAACCCAACAGGAGTCTAATCTGATGATCATAGAAGCCACATGATTACATATCTTTTTGAGCCAAATTTATATGAATTGTTGACCCATATAAGCAGATAATGCATGTGGGGATGAACTGCAGTACTGAAACCGTGTCTTAATGGGCATGCTTCTTGTAGGAAGATCATGTTAATTGAGGCGGAAGAATGTAAAGTCCAATCATATTACGTCACAATTGCTGTTTTGAAATGTTTGTAGCATGGTATGTTTTCAGACAATGAGTTCATAAGAAATTTTGATCTATTTGTAAATTTTTAATAGTAACTGATATATAATTCATATGAATAGAACTCTTAGTCTGGAAAAGGCAGTTTACTCTCTCAAAGTTTACATTTTCATACTTCTGTGCTAGTTGCAGACTTCTATCAGTTTCATAAGGTAAGTCAACGACTTGCTTCCTGTCTCTTTCCTATACAATTAATTTTCTTCTTGACCTTGCTAAATAGCTGGCTGTTATACTATTCTGACAACAGTCTCAAAGAAAAAGGCTCTGGTTCTTTAACATTTGTCATTACTGCTTCTCAGGTTGCCAAAATCCACTTCACTCTGTCCCTTCTTTCCTATGAATTAGATTTATATATATATATATATATATAATTAATGGGGAAAGGACAGAGAGATAGAAAGAAGATGACTTACCTGAGGTTCATAGATGGTAGACACCTTGTGAGTTTTGGAGAACTTGAATTTTCGGAGGCATCACCCCCTTCATCAGAATGTTAGAAAGACATTTCTGTTGTCTTTCCGGCCTTTCCAACAACTAATTTTTCTGATTTATCTTATTTAGTTTGTCCCCCATCAGAAATTACTTCTCCTTCCAAAACAACATGTACTATGAAATATGCGGACACACTCGGATGGCCCCTTCCTATGCCACAGCTGGAACAGCAACATTTACTTTTCTTCCCTACTAAAACCAGACTCTGGTTCAATAGATGATATTTTCATACTATGAACCAGATGAGCTCTCCGATTTTCTGCAAAACCTTCAACACCAAATTACATTAGACTTATATCCAACACTGACATAAAAGAGGGTGTCATAAGGTGCCTTCCCAACATCCTCATCCACAATTGAGGTCCCAACCTCACTTAAGGCAACCTTGTGGTATGAACACATGTTTGCCCTATCCTTCAACCTTAAACAATTCTCTAAACTGCCCAACTAACACCCACCTACAAAATCAAATAAAACTACCTGCTTCTCCTACCATATCAGTTACCAGATTAATTTCAGACACTGTCCTGCATTTTATATTGGCCAAACATAAAGATATTTTTTTAGCACACTGTTAATCACTGCAGTACAGTTAAACAATCTAAACCCAAATTCCCAATTTTTGCTCGTGATCAAAGCCAAACCATGAACATGACAATGTATAAATAATTAATTCATCTAGATAGGAAAAAGGCAGGTTAGTTCATCTTAAACTAATAGTAGATGTTCCCAACCTTGGAAGCAGTAACATACCAATGTTCAAGAGCCGGAGCCTCTTTCTTCAAGACAGTGCATAAACACCATTATGACACATTCTTGATCAAGGATGCTCAGGAACCTGAAAATTTGATGTTTCTGTTTCCAAAGTTGGTGATAAATACTATATATATATATATAAACAATTAATAAGGACAGGAAAGAGAGACAGAATATTGGTGACATTCACAGATGGCAGGCACCATGCAGGGTTTGAGATTCTTCAGTTGACTGCTGGTCATCACTGGAAATGTTTTCTAACTGATGAAGAGGGTGGTGCCTCTGAAAAATCAAAAATCTCAAACCCTACATGATGCCTGCCATCTGTGAACTTCAGGTAAGTCACTAGCTCTGTCTCTCTTTCCTGTCCTTATGGTCTTAATTAACCTGGCAATGTCATTTTCGGACACATTTACCTATATATTAATTAAATGTTTGAAATGTGACAAAGTCACACACATAGGATAATTGGATAGTTAATAAGGATAGAAATGAGGAAGAATGACGGGAAATTCACTTTCAAGTCATATGCTTGACTTATGCTCAGAGAAAGGTATATGTTAAGCAAATTTCCTTCATCGGCTAGCCAATCACTGGAAATATCTTCCTAACTTACTGATGAAGGGGGCGATACCTCCGAAAATTTAATTAACTCCAAACCTCACAAGGTGTTTACCATATATGAACCTTAGGTAAGTCACCTGCTTTCTATCTCTCTTTCCTTTCCATAGTTTTAATTAACCTGACAATGTCATTTCCTGACGCATATTTATATATAACTCTTCAATCCCACTTACACCAGTCGAATCCCTACTACACCTGTTTAATTGTACCTTTGTCTTCCACATTTATCCTTTTGTTTCCCACTTCACTCGACACTAACGTCTCTCTGTTTCAGAATACTAAATTCTAGGACAACATGCACAATCCACGACACCTGTTAACTCATCCTATTTCTTATACATTTAATATTTTTTATATTTACATATATATTTCCAGTTAGATTTTCTCCTTTTATCTTTGGTAGAGACTTTTTTCGCTCCTCCTATTAATGCTTTCTATACACCCCACTAACCTTCACATATTACAGATCTCCCCCCCCCCCCCCAACAAAGTCTCATAAGATAAGGTTTACTTCTATACTTCAGAAAAACCAGTTGTTGGCTAGCTGATCACTGGAGATGTCTTCCTAACTTTCTGATGATGCCTCTGAGATATAAAGTTGGTGACTTACCTGAGGTTCACAGATGGTAGGCACCATGTATTGTTTGAAGCTCTTTAAATTTTCAGAGGCACTACCCCCTTTATCAGAAAGTTAGGAAGACATTTCCAGTGATCTGCTAACTGATCAATGGAAATGCCTTCCTAACTTTCCGATGATGCCTCTGAAAATTTAATGAACTTCAAACCCTACATTGTACCTGCCGTCTCTGAACCTCAGGTAAGTCACTAACGTTTTCTCACTCTTTCCTGTGTCCTTATTGTTTTAATTAACCTTAAAATGTCACTTTCTTGATGCATATATATATAGGATGTAAAACAAATGTAATTTGTACTAGGGCTTATGAAGCATGAAATCCAGATTTGAGTGAGTCGCAAAAGCCATGATAAATTAATAGTTAATGGCAGTACACTTGAAAATCTCTGTCTTCAATCTAATTAATTTTTCTAGACCTAAAAATAAGAAGCATACCTTCATGGTTTATATTGAACTACTTTCTAAATCTGCTTGTTCAGTAGATTTAAATGGTACTTTAATTAGGTAATATAAATAAGGTTAGTTTATGTCTAACAAATGGGGAAACATTCTGATTCTCAAGTTTGTTAACAATAATGTTGAAATATGTTGTGAAGAAATTATTTGGTGGTCCATTGTTTATAAAAGTTATAACAGGAAGAAATGGAAAACTTCCATTTTGTATTCTGAGAATTTGGAAATTCAAACTGAGAGGTAAAATTAATTCATGAAGGTAAAGATGATTTCAAGTAGGCAAAGTTGGAGGACAGACTAGAAGGAAGTTGGAAGATAAATGTTTTGATTGGAGTGAAAGGATGTTAAAGACAAACATACCTGTTAAAACACACTTATCAACCTTTGTTAGTATACAGCTAATGGGGATTTAATGTAATCAGTTATGTTTTACATGAATTTAATATTATCAAAAAGCAAGTGTAAATTAATAACCTGAATTTACTTTATTATACCATAAAAATTACTCAAAGTACAATCAAATTTAATTGTCAAGTATCAATTTATTTAAAAATGCATGAAGGTTTCATTTCAAGCTTACATAACTGAATACTTTCAACACCTATTAAACTTGACACTAAATAAAAATTTAATATTGTGTTTATCAACTGATTTAGAAGGCAGATTTAAAACTTATAGATGTATCATTCCTAAACTGTTGCACACGGTCAACCCACATGGCCTCAACATTCTAAATAATATCAATTCACTGGCTGTATTACTTTTGTGATCTTGTAAATTGCCGCTCAGCAGAAATTTTTTAGGAAATATTTATCAGGTTCAGAGAAGAATAGTTGGAGCACAAAATTTTAAGATAATTCAAATATGGTTAAACAGGAAAGTTACAGAATGCAGTATTAAACATTTGGAATTAAAGGACTTTAAAGTAGGAGTCTTATACAAAATATCTAATATAAAATTATTTAACAGAGACAAGACATAATTCCAAAATCCAGTAAAGTCATAAGTCTTCAAAATTCAGGCTAGATAGATTGTGTACCGATAAGTTGTTCCTTCGCTCTTTGCCAGGATACCATATTTTGGGACATCTGTATGGGCTACAGTATGTTTGTGATACTCCTCCACTGAACAAATCTCCTTGGAATTTTTAAATGATCAAAATTTTTATTTAATATATTGATCTGTATTTAATTACTTCAGTGAATATTTACGATTGTAAATTGCATTCACCAATTACATTGATCCAATGCTTACAACTTACATTCCTGTTCCTGAACTTAGTCTTGCTGCTAGAAAGTATTGCCTCACTTATTGGACAACTATTCATGTGTTCCAGGTTTCATCCTTGTCACCACATTACAATTACCTATTAATTTTCCACACTAATTGTTTTAATTATGACATGACATTCCTTACATCACATATGAAGCACTCAAAATTTGTTAATTTTCTGGGGCTTAGCCCATCCAACTGTAGAGTAACCCAAGACCCTTAAAAATTAGGCACATTCCAGGCCGTCAACATTATAAAAGTATTACTGACCTCTATCCCTCATCTTATCTGAATAATTTTATAAATGCAAGTAAGGATCAGACATCCTGAGAATCGTTACAATTGGCTTACCTGAAATTTAAGCTGATTGTCACCATTGCAGAGTAGGGTGGTTTCAAATTTTCAGACAATTGGTTTATACATATATACACACACATCCAACTTATGTATGAAGAAATGTATAAGGACAGTAAAGAATTACAAACTCACCTGAAATTGGGGGGTAGTATATATGATACTATCATACCTAACTGCACCACAGTTTTATAAAAATCTCATCTGCCTTTACTTTTGAAACGATTTCCAATACTTTTATGTTTGAAAACTGAACTAAAAGGACCTATTTACATTATATTTATTAGTTTTAATTTCTGTATACTTTATATGCTAATGTATTTTTAGTTCTCTATATTTGGTTAGTGCACATCAATTGCTGCCTGCATTTATTCTTGCCACCTTTTCAGTTTAGCACAAGTCTATAAAAATCATTGGTTCTCCTAATTTGACAGTTTTTTCATTCCAAATTTCCTTTAAATGAATAGCCTGCCCTCTGCCTACTTAGTGGCCAATGTAGAAAGTTTCTTACGGGTTTGAATGCACATTCCAAAATACCAAGTAGATCATACAAAACCAGATACCGTAACTTGCAATATTTATTACAACACAGCATCTATTTGGTAACTGCTACTACACAGCAACTGAATATTATATGAAATAAGCTTAATTATAGTGATTAATGTCAACCAGGAAATTACTAATTGGATCTTACCTGTACAAATTTTCAACCAAATCTGTAGCTGATCAAATAAATTTTCATGTAATCAAAAGAACCATTTTATTATAATTACAGTAACTCAAGTCAGTGCATATTTATGAAATCTCCAGAGTATAATTTAAAGTTTTAACACATTTCACAGCTCTGAACAGTTTGTTGATAAACCTCATTCTTTACTTTAACAGATAGTCTATCATTGTTGAATAAAGCATATTTGCAACAATTGTTTTACTTCCAATAAAACATTCTTCACTAACATCATAAGAAACTTAACATTTACATTGAAAACTTTTAGATAGGCAAGCATTTTTAAAGTATACTTCAAATAACATTATAACTGTTTTTCACCATACGTACCATAATACGATGATAAATAGGACACTAACGCGTCACAATTAAACAAGCCAGGAAATATTTCAATGTTAATTGCACTACTACTGCTACAGTAGTCTTACAGCAAAAATGTCTACCAATACTTTACCTTCGCAATTTATTCACTCCTGACGAACGCAAATATAGAAGTACTTACCAATTTATGGCACTCTGCAAATTAGCACAATAAAAAATCTATAGAAACGAAATTCATCCCATTTATGAAGCAATTTTAACAGAACGAAAATAATTAAAAGTTAACTACAATGGTATTTAAATCTCAATGTTAAACGAGGAACCTTTTAAATAGTCCTACATAGAAAACAAAAACGAATATTTTGTTATAATTAACAAATCTTAAACTGCGTCATTTGAATACTTGTGAAACAGACTGTACACAGCAAACATGGCGTCGCTGACCTGTCTACGGCGTCATTGATATTTTGATGATCGTTAATATATTGATGGTAGAAAATTATTAAGGAAATAGTAAAGGAGGGTTAAACAAATAACACTAATCTAGCACCGAAATTTGGTTACACAACTTTTTACTTTATCTGATTGACACACAATTTATACTGTTGTCTATTTATTTTAGATTACATGTTATTGGTACTCGGAGAGAAAAAAAAGAACAGTAAGATGCCTTCGTACAACATGAAGCTCTCATACAAAAAAACAGTACCTCAAAACAGCTTACACAACAGTCTTAGTTGCGGTCGTTCTGATCACAGTCGCGACTAATGTGACCAGTTTTTCCACAACTGTAACAGCTCTTTGCACCAGATCCTTCCGGGCAATTACGTGCGATGTGCCCACTCTTGTTGCAGTTGTAGCACATGGAATTTCTTCCTCCGCCGTAGTCGTTGGATTCAGGGCAGTCACGGGCGATGTGTCCGGTTTTGTTGCAATTGTAGCAGGACGGCCCATCAGAATTTTGCTGGCAATCTCTGGAAATGTGGCCAACACCGTTGCATCGATAACACCTGTCTTGCTCTTCTCTGCATTCACGAGCAAAATGACCATAGCCATTACATTTGTAGCATTTGCTGTCTCCCCTGCCGGATCCTCCACCTCGGCTGAATCCGCCGCCGCCGCCTCCTCCTCCTTGAGTACATTCTCGTGCAAAGTGTCCAGTGCGATTACATTTGTAACAAACACTCGAACTCATGTTGAAATATTACTTAAAAAATCAATGGAACCAACCTCTCCACCTGCCTCTACACACACCACGTGGGAAAGTGAATGAGTGGCTCTGCTTCCTGCTAGTTCCGCTTTGAATGCAGCCACCTGTGTCCTAAGGTGCCTGATCAGTCAATGATTTGATAAATTTATGTACGTGATATTCACTGAAAAGATAGGTTTATATTAAATAAAAAGTAAATATTATAATAAATATTTGTTAAATTATTTAATTTATCTGTAGTTTTGGTAGAAAAAATTAATTCTGTGAAGTAATCATCAAACAGGCAGTATTTTATGAGTATTCTTTGGCGCATTGCATCATGGATATATTGGAAGCCGACTAGGCTAACTACTCTGGTGGACCAAGTGAAGCAAATTGAGAAAATGGCAGATGATTGTGATAAACCACCTTCTCCAATTAATTATGATGAAAAAGAAGAAGAACAGTCTGATGAGGAGGAAGATGATTATCGACCGATGATGAAAGGACGCGGTCGAGGTGTTTTTAGGTAATTTTTATTTTTAGGAATGAAATGTATGTGTGAATAATTTAACCGGCTTATTATGCTATTAAAATATTTACATAATTAATGTCTTCCGTCCAGAATTTTTTTGAAGTAGCTCGTTTATAATATTTTCAGTATTAATAATGATTATTCCAATCATAAAGAAATTTTTTTTCTCGAAATATACAATTAATCTTGTTAATGCGAAGAAATATAGGTGCATTTTTATTCCTAGGAAAATCTTAACTAAGATACTAAATACTGTAATATTTTCACTACATCTATTTTTACAACAAAACGTTAAACATCAAATTATCTATTGTGACATTTTATATGCAAGAGCTATTTTAGTTCATAACAAATTGGTTCAAACCGAATCTTATATTATTTTTAAGAAACAAAATAAATTTTATGGAACAGTATTTCTAATTATCTATATCGTGTATTCACATTAAAATTCTAATAAATTTGCTTGAATACTTTTCCTATAGAACCCTGTCAAGTGAAGCTCATTGTCTTTTCTTTTTTGAAGTAATAACATCACATTCTAAAATCTGTTAATGAGATTGGATGTTAATTGTATTTTCTTAGGTATTATTTTAAGTCAGCTCATTATTTTGGCTAAAGGGGGATATGATCCCACAAACTTATACATCAGCTTATAACGCTTTGTGAAATATGTATGAAATTATTCTGAGACCGTAACCTCCAGCCTCCCCCTACTCCCTCCCAAAGTGACCACCCATATTGGCATGAGAATGTATGTTTCCATTGTATTATGTACATGTATATGTAGTGATATTTGGTTGTATGTGTCTGTGTTAGTGTTATGCATATGTTAATATGTGGGTGTGTTTGTTTGCATCTCCTCAGCACCCAATAATTCTTTGCCTGTACCATTGAGAGAGAGAGTTGGTGAACTGGTGGGGTATATTGTTTACTAGCAAAAGTTAGCTGCGCAGCAATTTTGACTGCTCAGTCAACAACTAATTATCACTCGGAGTGTTTTCCTTATCTTCTGATGAAAGGGTGGTACCTCTGAAACCTGATGAATTCTAAACCTAACATTGTGCATGCCATCTGTACATCTGGTAAGTCACCAGTTTTGTGTTTCTTTCTTGTCCTCCCCATTAAGTCTTTGCCATGCTCACTTTGAAACTATCTTTAATAATTCTCATCATATTTCCATACTATTTCAGCTTTTCTACAAGAATTAAAGAAACAAATTAGCAATTCATTTTTTTTCTCAGATTTTGTTATTTCTGACCTTATTTCTTAGTGACCTTCCTGTTATTTCTCTCAGGAACTTTATACCAATATTGGTGCTTATACATTGAATAGATCTTTTTACAATCTTCTGGCACTTGCTTGCTGATTTCTCTTACAAATTTCCTTGTTTATCATTCCACTTTCAATGATAGTACTCGCCAGTTATTTGAAGCTTTCTACAACCTTGAATGATTTTCCATATACTTGATAAGTAACATAGGGTAGGTTCAGCCTATTTACTGTTCTTCCAAATTAAGCATTTAATTACAAACTTAGTGTTACAAAGTTGAAGTAGACTGTACTAGACAAATACGGCCTTAAGGAATGTATCCAGTTTTTATTATTAAATGAAATTGGCGAGTCTTCTGCATCAGTTGTTTTTATAATCACGACATAGTTTCGTAGTTTCTAGACCTACCAATGTTTGCATTGTAAGTAACACTCCTTGATGTATTAAAGTCTAGTTTAACATAAAATTTATATAAACTTCAATGCTGTATTTAAACTCTCGCAGAACTATTTAATCAACAGTAATTTAAATGCCCCAACAGCTATGTTAAGGGACTAAAAAATGAGCAACTTTTTATGGTAATAAATGATCGGCAAACATGGCCAAGCAATATTGCCCAAAATCTAGTAACATTTCCAAGAATATATATCTATTGCCAGATAACGTTGCCCGTATTGCAACTACTTGCCTACGTGTTGTCAGCGAGTTTGGTCCAGAGTGAAAAATATGAAATATTGCCTGGCAATACTAGTGCCTAGTCCACACCTAGAGGTCTTTATAACCAATCAACTGTGATAAAAAATATTCCATCTGGTTGGTGTGATTCATTCTGTTTTTCATATAAAAGTTATTCAGTATTTCAATCATGGATTGGTCAAACAATAAGCCTATTTTTGCATTTATCAGTGCAGTTTACACAAATATATTGTTGTGAGGTGTGTGTTACAAAGATTAGCAAGTAAATAAGGGATGTTTGGCAAATGATAGCCCACAAGTTTAGCATCTTGTGAAACATATGTATTGGTCATTCCCTTTTCAATTCCCTTCCTATACTATTAAAGGGGAGTTGCCTGTTTCAGGATCACCCTCATGTAGCCTGTTACCCCCCCCCCCCAAAAAAAAATAGGACAGTCCTGTCAAAAGAATTTAAGGATAATTACCAATATCATATAGATCAGTGTTTCATTCCTCACCATTGTACCTTTTTTCCCTATGATGGGCTCAAATTTTGAAGCAAATATTCTAAGTTGACTTGCCATTGAAGATAAAATTTTTGAATGAATAATTATCAATCAATTTTTTGCTTGAATTTTAAATTGTTTCTCGTTTATTTTAAAAGGGTCCTTTTCTTTAATTTATCACAATTAATGATGCACCAATAAGAACTACTTCGTTTTCAGCCATTATTGCTGTACAACGTGTAAGCAGCAATTGTCAGTCTTCACTGTGGCCACAATATTGTGAGGTTATACATTGCTAAAAATAGCCCAGCCATATTTACCAGTAACGTATCGCTGTCAATATTGCTGGGCCTTAGTTTTCAGAAATATTGCCAGCCATGTAAAATTTATATTGCTTGTTTTATGAGCCTCTTTACAGTACTGAAAATAAAACATTGGTGATAAAAAATGGAGGGGAAGAATAAAGTCTCATGAATACACAATAAATGTGGTACAAACAATCGTTAAAAGAGACATGCAGTTTTAAAACAAATATTCCATGTGTGACAATCGTTTGCTTCTGACTTGGATTAACTATTCCTTAAATTTAATTGAAAATAAATTTCCATATCACCAATCATTTGTCTTTTCCCTTGGTGTACAAGAGTTTTTTTGCAATCTTTCTTCACATGTTAATAGTGTAATTTAATTTTAGGGGTGGACCTCCAGGAAGAGGTGGAGGACCACCTGGCCCAGGAGGACCACATGACTTTGGCCCTCCTCCTGGTGGACCCCGTGGGCCGCCTCCTGGTCCACATGGCCCTCCTAGATTTCGTGGCAGAGGATTTGGTCCAAGAGGTCCACCATTCAGAGGTCCCCCACCACCCCATTTTGGTGGACCTAGAGGTCCTCGCTTTCGGGGGCCACATCCTCCATTTGATCCAAATTGGGGGCCAATGCCTCCTCCAGGCATGCACCCACATCCACATATGATGGGGCCACCTCCTGGAATGGTAAGACTTAACAGCTTATTTCATTTATATTATATAATAGACTTTGATAGGGATGAGTAAAGAAATAATTTATTTAATAGTTATAGTGCCTTAGTGTAAGTACCCTTATATAGTATGTGAACATAGTGAACTGTAAATTTCTAGCCAAAATTGAATTGCTTGATCACTAGAGGAGGCATGTCAAACTTGAGAGTGGGCATGTGGCCCCATTGCAAGTGTGCATGTGGGCTGTTAACATGAGAAAATTGAATAACTCACAATTTTTAATTGAAAATTTAATATATTTCCTATATACAAAGAGCTGAAAAATAGTGTTACTACAAAGTCTGTACTTCACTTTTTCAAATACAGCTGCCCTAGAATTATTGTCAAATGAATTTCAGAAAATATTTGGTGATTTCATTTGGATGTGTATTTGTATTATTTCAGCAACCTTCACTTTTGATGCCATTAATTGTTCAAAGCCCCAAATGGAACTTGTAGGAATGTAATCAGATTACACAAAGGAAAATATTTAGAAGTGGGGGAGGGGGTGTTCCTGCATTATTTTCATACCTTCAAAATTACCACTAGTTACTTTGAAAAACAAATAATTTTGCACATGACACGAAATGTGCAACATTTTGCTATGACCAGTAAATGTTCTGAAAAAACACTCTAGAGTTACAATTCAAAATAATGTGCAAGGCAACTCAGGTGAGAAGTGAGAAAACGATTATTTACCAGTATTTTAGTGACAAAATTGTCAGCAAATTTGTGTTTAATGTATTGCAATTATATTCTGCCTTTCTTGTAATTATGGATTATTACTGCTGTTGTGCCTATCCATGTGTGTTGATGTAATGTTTTGGCATGTTACTTTTTGTACACTAAATTTGGATGTCTGTCCCCACCTCTTTGCTTGGCCATGTTGATATCCTTGGCAAGAAACTTTGTTGAAATGTAAAATGACAAATTATTATTAGTTTTACCTTGACAAAACTTAATTGGCAGTGTACATCCATTCCAGCTGGGAAGAGTACTTTCATAGTCTAAGGTGTTGTAGAATTTGAAGTTTTAAAATTCAAGACAATTTTTTTCTCTAAGTGCCTTTTCTGAAGTGCCAGTTTTGGCAGTGTTATTGAAGATGTTCCTATTTGTTTTATTTGAAAAATAATATATTGCTGATAAAAATTATCTGTTTGTAAACAGATGTCTAATTTATTGAACTGTAACCTTTTCAATACTTTTAGATAAATGTTAATCCCAAAAATTAATTTTTTTTTTACTGGTGAACAGTACAATCTCTGAATAGGAGAATGTCCATTTTTCATTGTAACATTTTTTTATAAATAATAGTAAAATTTTTAACATATCCACTTAGCTTTAACATATTATTTCATTGGCCTAATACAAAGACAGGGGTGTGCATTGGTTCCAGTTGAAGTTGAGTCACACAGGGAATGAAATTGAATTTAGAAGATTAGATTGGAAATATCACAACCAGACAAGGACTCAAACCCATGACCTTCTGCTTTATGGAAGGGCTATCTACCATCTGGGCTCCAAAGTGTGCTACTTCTATGTACTCAGCTTTACTGAAATAGCAATTAAATGTACTAAATATGTTGAATTGCATCAGTATCTTTGTTTGATATTTAGTGCTGCATTCCTGTTATACCAATAGGAACTCAAACATCCACAATCATTAAAGCAATTTTAGAGCTTTTTTCAATGGTGGCAAAGCAATGTTGGCAGCTTGTGGTGGTCATGTCGTTCTGGTGATATCTGTCTAATCTGTTTATTAGTCACTGATGCCAAATCACCAGAGAAATGTACATGATTGAGCAGCTGATAAAACATAATTATCAAAATAAATATTCGTTAATAGAAACATTGCACCCATTTTATGGTAGACATTGTGGCCCTACAAACTTGACTCTGGCATTTGGCGGCCAATTTCAAGATGAATGAAGTGGTAAATAATCAGCCAATCAGACATCAAGGGAATGCTAGATCAGCCCACATTATTACCACTATCCATGAAGTGTGCAGGAAACCAAGGCACTCAATTTTTCGCCATGCACAAAAACTCTGCCTTTTGCAGCTTCAACTTGGCGATTTTTCCTTGGGACTCAGACCTACTTCCGCATATGATCCAACTGACCCAGGAGCTCAGAGTTAATGACAATAGACAATGTCGTTTTTTTTGCTGGCTGGGCTTCGGAGCATTTTGAAGAGAACCCCATTTATGATTGAAAAATCATATTTAGCGAAGAGGCACATTTTGGAAGAATGGTTATGTTAACAAGCACAGTTGCCATACATGGAACTATGCCAACCACTTGGTACACCAGGTGACAATGTATCCACAAAAAGTCACTGTTTTAGCACCATTGAGTCCGTACTTTTTTGAAAACAATGTTTTTTATTGGCACTTCATCAAGAACAATCCCATTTGTCTTCCAGATAGGGAATCTGCAAGATGAACAATACTTGCATTTGCAGGTTGACCATTATGGAGGTCTGCTTTTCAAAACACTTTATTTTGCAAACCTCACATTTCTTGTTTTGCCCAGAGTGTATTTTGTTGCAGATGGGATATTGTGCAAAATTTTGAACCATGGACAGGCACACTGGGACTTCACTGTATTGTAACCCCACTCAGAATATATGTCAAACTTTGTCCTTCCCACAATACAGTGTACACTCTATAAACCAACAGGAACATTCTAAAAAAATAATAAATAACTAGACTTTTCCTGATGACATCTGAACAATTAATTCATGTGTCCTCCATTTCATATGCTAACTCAGACATCAATTATGTGGTTATCTCCAGAAGTACCTGGAAGGTTTCAAATTGTTCTATTTCACAAGGGAATAATATAATGGTTTAATGTTTCAAAGCTGTGCCTTTTATCTTAAATGCAGAATTAATGCTACATCCAATATGCTAATTTTGATTTTTAGTACTGGATAAAGTGGTATTGCAAAGTTGATGGTGTGGCAAATTTTCCAATGGTTTACAAAACCTATTACACTCAAAAGTGGAAGTTCTTGGTAGTGATTGTAGTCCTGTATAGTAAAAATAAAATAAACATTGGGATGGGCATTTAAAAAAATAGAAAACAATTGCTTTAGCTTTGACACACATTTACAAAGAGATTATCAATTTAATCATTCAAATAAAACATACAGCAACAAAGTTTATTGAACTGTTTCATTTTAACATGTTGCTGAAATTAGCATTGAAGAAAAGCTGTCAAATTCAACATCATCTGTCAATATCATTATTTTTCTTTGGCTGCCTAAATTTGATAAGAAGGTAATTATTACAAAGTTATGAAATTAAAACACAAAATATACATTCACATTTATGTATTATTAATGCCATAATTGGTATGCTATGTTCTGTGGTTTCAATGGTGTTTATATAATTTAATAATTATTTATGTACCCACTGTAAAAGGGAATTTTGATGAAATGTCTCCTTTCGAACAAAAAATATACGCTGTAACTTTATTCAAAATTCATAGCCACCTCCTCCACACATGATGGGACCTATGGGCATGCCTCCCCCTGGTCCATATGGACCTCCTCCACCAATGGGATGCCCTCCACCTCAACAACCCAACCAACAGCAGCAACAGGGTCCTCCAATGGGATCAGGTGGAGGTCCTGGTACTAACAGTCCTGCTGTAAGTATTTTTTGATAAGTTAAAATATTTTTAATTAGAGTATCTACTTGAAGTGTGTTAATTTTTTCCATAAAAGTTGAAACAAATTAACTAATGATGTTGCTGACAAAAAATTCTTATCCAAATTTACACTATATACTGTGTTTTGAAAACAGGGATTCATTTATTTTTTGATATATATTTCTTTGGAATCAATTTCGTCCAATTGTATTTTGCACAATATACAATGTACAATATATTTAGAATTACTTTATTACAAGTGACTTAAACAAATTTTGAAATGTTAAGGGTTTAAAAATTAAAATATTTTTTAGAATTTACTTCAAGAAATAATTGAAACTCCCCTTCAATTTTTTTTGTAGATAGCGACATTGTGAACTTTTTAACAGTTATATACAATAGAACCCCTTTTTTAATGATTCTCTGTGGACAAGAAATTTTGCTCCTTAAATAATGTATTCACGTAGCTTAGAGTGTAATCCTTTTTTAATGAGTCTAATTGTCTTTCGATACATCTTCGGGCATTTCTTAAAGGGGAGTTTGCATAAAATAAATATGAAAAGTTTTCTAAGGGTAAACTAATTTACTAAAGATAGGCTAATTTAAATTAGAGTTCCTAGTTTAATTTTAAAAGATTGCAAAATATTCCTCTTTTCCCTTTTCTGTATGTAGTGGAATGGGGGGTTTGTCACCACAAAAACTATACATTTTTATGGTATTTGGGTAACTCAGCATGTCACATTTACTGTATATCTCATTAATTGGTAATTTGAACTTTGTATGCTTATTCTGTTAGTTTTATTTTAAAACAAATATAAACTTCTGAATGGGTTGTTGACTCAGAACTTTGTAATATTTGTTGTTCACAGTGACAGGGTTGCGATTAACTATACTTTTGAGAAATTTGAAACCTGAAGTTTCCGCTGTCATTTATTACCCGGGCCTCCACAACCAGCTTGGACATTAAAATGTATAGCTACATACATAATATACCAAAATTTGAAATAGATGGAGCTATTATATGTGCATAGGAACCTTTACAAATGCTGTGCTTGGTGTGGCCGAGGATTAAATCAAAAAAGAACATTTGTCCCCTATTTCTTTATAGGAGATAAATAAAAAACTACTTAAAATTGAAAATTTCTTGATTTCGCATTACACACGAAACTTAAGCAATATTTCTTTACAAATGGTAATTTCTTAAAAGTGGGGTGTTGCTATAATAGTGGGTGTAACTTTTACCATGCCGGTTGACTCTTTACTCCATTTTCCTGTGTAACAGTTGTTGCCTCAAAAACTATTAAATTTGACCGAAAATGTTTAAAAGAACTCCTCTCTCATCCGTATTAAAACATGTCTTTAGGCTTCTAATTCTTAATCAGACAAGACAATGTGGCGTCTTTCCAAAATTGGACAATATCACTATGAACTTGTGCACTTTCACCACAAATTTGTAATATGAGAGGTTGTCTGTTTTTAAAGTAGTCAAACCATCCACACAAATTTTAAGCCAAATTAGAAGGTAAGTCAAGATCAAATGCTTGATTATTCCTTATAAAGAGGTTAATGAGTGGAAATTCATTGAAAAGAATTCCTTAATAGCGCAAATTTTGTTATTCCGGGATTCGTTAAAAGTAGGAAAAAATGTCATTAAATATATGGTAGTTTTGCCTGGACTTCAGAAAAATTTTCATTAAAATTGTGAATCCCTTAAGAGCGGGAATCTTAAAATGGGATTTCACTGTATTTGATCATTAAATGAATATCTTTGAAGGTACTCATATAAAAACTACCAAATTTTCACTAAACATTTTTTGTTTCTGTAGTAACAAGTGATCTTAATTTCTTCACTTAAGCTTAATTAGTTTTTAAGCTAAAAAATTCTAAATGCTAGAAAGCATTATGAGTTGCAGTTATAAATCTTGTAGAAAAGTTAAAACAACACATTGGTAGCAATAAACAATTTCATTAATATTTCATAACTACTATTATTTTTCTTCCTAAATGTGATGCAAAAAGTGCCCTATTTTTATACTCTTTATTTTAGTAGTTGTGAACCCTGTTGGTGTCATTCATTAGCACCCAAACTTTGCCATTGTAAAAGTTTTGAAAATAGTTTCTTGAGCCGCGAAGATAGGAAAAGTATGCAAAATGTAATTGTTTTCTTGACTTACAACTTCAATATTCCCAATCCACCATTCATTGTAAATGCAGACCACTGTATCTTGGCCCCCTTACACAGTGCCAATGCAGGTCATGGATAAGGTGGGTGGGGGGTTGGTTTGTAATGGTCAATGTTGGTGAAGATTGGGAATGGAGTTAGCAGACATGGGCTTTGGAAGTTGTTTTCTCTACACATCAGATGAGGCCAATATGTACAAGAAAATGTGCAATGTTAAACAGAGCATGTGCATGTGTGATCAGTCAAGTCAACAATGATTGGTGGCCAATGTATGGCCCAGTTATTGGCCCATAGTAAAGATGGGCCATCACATCATCAAATGAAAGTGTACAATGTTCAGGAGGTACCTGAAATGCAACTATCAGTCTTCTGACAGTGAGTACTGGTAACATCTGATATGGGTTTGAGTTACAGGTACTAATCTGTGATATGGCCTTGTATTTATAATTTATTTAAAAGTATTAAATCTCTTCTCTTTTAACCTGCAGTTCAAGTGCACTTCGTCTGATGATACATAGATACACAGTATGCCCTATAAGGTGGGACAATATTGAAATGGAATAAAACAATCCCTGAGTGAGGTATTAACAAATTCATTTTTCATTTGAAAGGCACACGTGCATACCATTATGTATGGAATATAACATTCAAATATCCACATGCATCAGTTGATTGCACCTTATTGGCATAGACCTGAGACTTCAGGAAACCCCACAAGATAAAGTCTAGCTGGGTCAAATCACATGATCTTGGTGACCAGTTCACATCACCTCTGTGAGAGAGAACCATACCCTCAAAATGTCCATCATGGCATCTGCTGTGTGGCATGTAGCATCATCCCCTGAGACCATATCACCTATGTCCATATCATTTGGGTCAAAATAAATCTGTTATCAGCATTCGCTGTTGACTATGATGGCCTTGCCTACATCATTTTCAAAAAATGTCAGCCATGTCGATGTTCTTGACTGATCTGGTGTTCCTTTGATGTGTGAGTGGATGCTGATTGTTTACCGAACCAGTCATCTCAACCAAACATGGGAGAGTTGACTTTAAAGGCCTCCGCAGTATGCTGTGACATGGCATGTAACATTCACACTCAGATGCTCATTTTAATAATAAAGTTTTATCGTTCGGGTATATTACTGAATCGTGTAACTTGCTGTGACTGAGTAACAACAATATATTCAACAGACACCACCAAAACAACATGACTGCCAACATTGGCCCACCCCAATTAGAAATCTTATATATTACAAACACACAAGATGTACATTTCTTCAGCTGTTAAAATTCTCTGCAAAATTGCCTTGGTCACTGCCCTTGTGGTACCACCAATTCCATCACATGGTGCAAAAAAAAATCCACTCAACTACACGACCAAAATCAGTCCGATCATAAGAAATATTGCTGATTTATTTTTATATTGGCAACTGGAAAGAGAATTCAGAAAGTAAATGGGCTTCTCCATCACATGAGGGTCATAGTGTGGAACTGAGTAGTGCACGTAAAATAATAAAGGTCCCTTCATCTCCCTCCCCATTGTGTCTCCTCCCCTCTCTCTCTCTTTCTGTCTGTTCCCCCCCTCTCTGTGTCTTTCCCTCTCTTTGTCTGTGTCTTTCTCTCTTTCGCACACCACTTCTTTGCAACCCAGAAATCGGCACTGTCTGGGTTAGACTTAGCTACCACCCTAGGAGCAGGGGTGTAAAATTTGTATAAACTAAAATGGCCAATATTTCCATAATATAAATTCATTTCTGGGTCTATCAATTTTTTAGTTTGTCCTCCAATACTGCAAGCATATAATTTCAACCCCATCCATAATTGAAGGGGAATAATCTTAGGGGTGGGGAATAAAACAAAAAATTGAGATTGGGTTCTAAACCAGTGTAATGTGAGCCTCTGAGTTTATTTTTGACATTGAAAATACAATTTATGTTATAGTTCATTTTCTAAGAGGGTTAATAAAACTTTGGCATACTATTTTTAATGGGTGAAAAAATTTTGACCAATTGTTGAACACTCATTCTTGGCGACCCGGAAATCAACACTGTTGGTGTAAGACATGGTGACCACCTTTTGGGTGGGGAGTGGAAGGGATGAAAATTTTTAAATGTTGAAAGAAATTCATTATTTCCTTCTATATTTTTCTGGGTCAATTCATTTGATAGCATTTTCATTCATTTATTTGTGTTTAATTTCAATCCCATTCAATGTTGAAGGAGAGTATTCATAGTAGTAGGGGTGTAGCAGGGAAGCCATATGAAAATAAAACAGTCAAGTTTGAATCAAAATCGGTGCTATGCCAGTCTATGAGTTTCATTATGACATTTGGCATGCAATTTAAATTGCAGTTCAACCCCTAACAGGGGGTGGGTTTGGGTAAAACACATTTCTGCGTAAGTTTAATTTTAGTGATTATTAGGGGGTTAAAATTATTTCAGTTAGGTCCGGTTTGAAAACCCATAGCTCCTTCAGGGGTGTGGCTTGGGTGCAACTCTTTCTGAAGGTAATTATTACCATCTTAAAATACTGGGCATTCTTCAGTTTACTGAAAATATTTTTAGCCCTGCTATATACTGGCAATATTATTTACTCTCGAGATACTGGAAGAGTATATTTGAGGTTCGTGCTTTGACATTTTCGATGCCCATTTAATGATGTGTTGGCCAAGAATTAAATAATGATCCGGGATAATGTAAATAAATGTCTGGGCAACATTGGGTCTCCAACTAGTAACATTGTAAGATCAAAGGTACACAAAACTTATATAGTACATCTCATTCTTGTTCATATGGTTTTTGTATTAATTCAATAGCATTGAAAACAAGGAAGCTACTAAGTTTAATACAAACCTCTGAAAAGTGGTGCTCACACATTTTCTAAAATAAACATTAAAAATCTGAATATCAAATATTAATGTTTGCCTATTTCAACTCTGAATATTGTATCAACTTGCATACAAAATAATTATAAAAACATATCATTTACCTTTTAATGTGAAATTGGTTGATTTTATCTGTATTGGCTCTAAATTTAGAGTTCGTGAAACCATACGAGATATAGCTCTCATAATTTCACAAGTCCTTCCCAGATGGATGTGACCCTCATGCTAGATCACAGTGCAATTATAACTATATCTTCTTCCACATAATTTAGTAGATAAATCTGCCCTGCATTTTACATCAGTCATATGTCAATCCTGTGTAGTTAGTGATAAGGTATGTACTGAATTTTTTATTTTGTAAAGGGTGAGGGTGAGTTTGATTAGATCTATAGTGGATAGGACACAGGATATCTGTTTACAAAGGTATGGCAAGATATGGTTGGTGTATGTTCCCTGATAAATAAAGCACTAATATATTTCCTGTTTAAAATTAAAAACTAAGTGTGAGGTTGGATCAAAAAGTAATGCCTCCTGTGGCATAAAAAAATTAATAACAAACATAACAATAGAATTAGTACAAATAATATATACAACAGTCCCATTCAACATATTCATCAGATGTTCGTATATATTTGTTTATAAGTTTCAAAAATAAAATACTATATCAGTAGAGTAAGTGTATCTTCATAATACCATGCATACATAGTCCAATGCAGCAACAGAAATGAATATAGAGCAACGGAGGCATTACTTTTTGATCCGCCCTCATATGCTTCATTATTATCCAATTTAATTTCAGGGTTGTGTGTATAAAAAAAAGTTTATCAGAATATTAACTTTCACAGGTGCTATAAGAGATGGTTTGATAGGAAGTTGTGATATTTATTCTTCAAGTTCCTGTTATTGGCAAGAAAAGACTAAATAAAAGCCTTTTTTAGTGGTATAAAATGTTATCAGCATACTGTTCTATTCTTTACTATAGTTTATGGACAAGAATTGAAGTGTGCTCTAAAGAGGCTGTCTAAGTTTTTGTTTTCTCATGTCACTAAAGTGGATAGTGGATATATATTGTTTCATAGTGCTATAATAAAGCTCCTAATGCTAAGGTGATTCTGCTATGTGCAATCCTATGTGTTTTATCAGCCGAATAATAAATATTTTCATGGTACTGTTTCCATTTCAGAATTCTATGCCAGGTATGGATCTTACTGGAGATATTTGGGTTGAAACTAAAACAGGAGAAGGAAAGTCTTACTTTTATAATGCCAGAACTCGGGAAACTACATGGACAAAACCAGAAGGACCCACTGTTAAGGTCATCACTCAGGAACAGGTGTGAAATATTTGCTTATGTTTAAGTTACATTGTCAGTTTCTATAACACAATATAACATGACATTGTCAGGCTAATTAAAACAATAAGGGTAGGAAAGAGAAAATTGGTACCTCAACTGAGGTAAACTTTTGGCAGGCACCATGATGAGACTGGAATTATATTTTTTGGAGGCACCGTCCCCTTCATTAAAAGATTAGGAGTGACAGCCAGCCTTTCAACTCTGAATGTTTTTTCTAATCTTGTGATAAAGGGGTTGGTGCCTCCAAAAATTTAAGAACTCCACACCCAACATAGTGCCTGCCAACTTTATACTTCAGGTAAGCCACCAAATTTCTCTTCTTCCTTTCAATGTAATTTTCATACCTGTATAACTCGCTCATTTTAAACTTTGATGCAAAACATAGATTCAAAGTGTGTACTGGGTTTTCTACAGTTTTCAGGAGGAAGGAAAGTGGTAAAAAATATTGAGACTATTGCAGGATCACAATGTTACAAATTTTAAAGATTTCTTAAGGCAGAATTACATCAAATACTTTCTAAGTTGAAGTGCATTCTATGTGATATAGGTGGAAGTTATGGCACAAGCTGCTGGTGTTAACCAAGGTCCTCCAGGCCAGCAACCTGGACACCATGGTGGTCCTCCACAGAAACAGGATGGCAGTGATTCGGGGCCCCCTCAGCAGCAACCTCAGGGACCTCCAGGTTAGTTGAAATATCATCTTTAATGTTTATATTTTGTATAGCCTTTTAATTATTAGTTAATGGAAATTAAAAAAGCAATCCACATTGAGAATATTTTGTCTAAACTACAGTATTGTTTAGAAATTTCTATCTTTACTCATTATCCAATGTGTGACTTCATCAAAAATTAAACATCATCATCATTGTAATTTAGAATTTATGGATTCTCCAAAATTTTCATTCTCTCTTCTCTATCGATCCCATCTATCTACACCTAATAATACTGGCTATATTCATTAGAGCCATGGGTCGGCTAGGTAGCTTAAGCCAAATAACACAAATGATGTGACATTCATATCTTTTCGTAACTGAGCCTTCAATTCTGTCGAATGTTGTGCATTATATATAAAGTTGTACATCTTCATTTAACTTCCAGATGGATAACAGAGGACTCTTGTGTTATTGTTACATTGGAAGTTTGGCTTTTTGTCAGGCTTTCATTATGCTGATACTATATATACTGTGTTAACCTTTTAAAACTTAGTAATTTTTTTATTTTTAACATAAATATATTTTTCCATGACAGTTGGCCCTATGCCCAACACAATGCAGCCACCTCCAGGAATGATGCAGGGACCACCACCTGGTATGCCTCCTCCATTTGGTGGGCCACCTCCACATTTTGGTGGGCCACCTCCATTTGGAATGCCTCCTCCAGGTTTTCCCGGTCCTCCAGGGTATGGTGGTGGGTTTGGGGGAATGCCTCCCCCAGGTCCTGGTGGTTGGGGAATGCCGCCACAAGCCATGGGGATGGGTCCTCCACATCAGCAACCTCCTATGTCTGGAAGTCCAATGGTATCTGGTGGGCCACCACCTCTTGGAATGCCAATGGGTGATGATATGTCACAGGTAAAACTTTATTTTCTTTTGAAATTATGTATTGATTAATGATGTTGATGTTTCACACAATACAAGGTAATGTGCGAATAAACTTTATGATTCCGATTGTACATATAATTTTATCAGGAGTGTTACTAGTGTGAATTTCAATAACTATAAATAAGATATCACTTTGTTTTGCAAATAAATAAATGAAATTAAATTAACTACCAAGACAGCAAAGTTTTTACTTAATACATTACATTAAAAACAAATTATTAAAATTTCCAGTTTCTTAATTAATTTTTTAGAGAATATATTACAATTTTGAAGTATGTAGTTATACATTAATTTTGACAAAGATAAACAGGTTCAAATGTATAATGACCAAACTTTAAGACAAAACCTTATGTAAAATAAATAAAAACGTTGAGTAATTGGCCGTTAATTTAATTTTTTTCAATAATGGCAGTTGGTTTATATACATATAAAAGTTTAATGCTGTGTAATTTGATACTAATAATTAAGTGTATTTGTCTAGAGAATTTTTTTTATGTTTGTTAGTGGTCTAAGGAGGATAATGACAAATCATTAAATCTGTTTATAAATGCTTAGTTAAAAAATGTACAGAGTAAACATGTACACTTATTTCAAATCTTATAGCAAATGCCAGTTTATAGAATGAATGACTTTTGAGTCTTCCTTAAGTGCTAATACAGCAAATTTAACATAACTTTAGTAGTTACAAAGATTCTTCTTTTTTTTTTCTAGGAATGATGTTTTGTTTCTTGTCAATATAAATGTACATGAAATATGTCTTTCATCTACTTGCTCTATGCTGATTTTTATTTTTCAGACCAGAAAACCCATAAATAAGTTTTTTTTTCAATTTTCAGCAACATTAAAATTTTTAAACAACATACATTTAATAACTACGTTATTTCAGTTAAATTTGATAAAAATGAACAAAAAATTCAATTGTATAAACACTTGAAGTCAGTAAAATGTATTTCAGCATAAATCACACTAGGTACATTCATTGTACATAATAATGGGTAAATGTAAGTGATAAGAATGCTTTTATATAAATAATGTAATATCACATAAATTGTAATGCTTTGTCTCCCTTGGATAAGTTTATCTCAGATGCCAGTCCAGGTGCACTGCATATGCAGAATTGGTATAATGAGTATAACAGAAACTACAATCACAAACCACATGATACTGATGGAAATAGCAAGCGTTCAGCTGAAAAACAAGAATTTTTGAGCTGAGCACGAGACTCTCAGGGGTCTTAGCTTTAATTAATTAATTACAGGAGGGGAGAAAGGTATATTTTTCAGAATCAAACAATTGCAGCCAAAGCTCACTCACATAACTCCACAATCATTGAACATCATGCACTCACTCACAGTTACATGCCATTTTACGCACTATAATAAACTATTACAACTATCTAAAATATCACAAAGTTTAAGAAATTTATATTAAACATTTAAAGTTCAATGGGACATCTGAAATGTAATTGTCAGAGGGCTTACTTGTTTGAAGTTCTAGTTGTGGCAGCCTATGGTTTTTGTCCATGTTCTGGTAGTACGTGTACACAACTTTACGCAGACTGGTTTCTCTGCTGTTCCACGTGGACAGGCTCTCCACATACCAATTATACACAAATTGGCGATCTCCTTGGCCGTCACTCATCTCCACTCAAACAATTCTCCAAAAACTGCACTGTTCTCTCCAAAATCTCACCACCTCTCGCATAACAATCTACTCTTTACATCCATCTGGCTACAACACTTTGTCTCACTCCTACATACATCTTCTCTTGCCGCTCACAAACATCTCCTTTAATGTCTCCCCACCCCCACTTCGAAAAATTATCCCCACTTCCAGAGTTGTTCAAAAAGAAGGGTCCCTCGCTGACTGGGCACAATAACTGACCATTCCCATATCTTACTGACTAAAATTCACAGAAAGCCTGCAGGGGGAAATCACTTATTATAAATTACAAACATCATTTTGGGGCAAAAAAACCTTGACTTTTCCATGAGAAAATTGGGTTTCATGAAGAAAGCCAAAAATCCACAACATATGGGCTTAAAAATAAACAGGGTTTTTGTGATCCCTGGTTGTGGTATGTTTTGAATGAAGGGAATAAATAATTGTGAATATATTATTGGTTATTATTTTTATGTGAATGGGAGTAGTAGTATTTCAGTATTTGTGATGAAAATTACAAATATAAATGATAAAATCGTTATAGTAGTACATTGTAACCCCTATTTAAGGCTTTCTTGGGGACAAGCAAATTTGAGCTTTTAGATTACAGGTGGCAAATTTTATTTCTTTAATACTCCGGGAGTAGTAGTTATGTACTGGGAATATTTTTTGCTCTCTCGAGATATAGGTAGTATATTTGAGGTTCATATTGTGATAATTTCGATACGTTTGTGTGTTGAGAAAGAATTAAATAATGTGCCATGATACTGTAAATAAATACCCTGACAACACAGGGTCCCCAATTACTTTTATGTATAATTATATTTAATAGATGAATATGGCAAAAGCCATTTGTCTGAAGGACAAATTGGATTCAGAATTTACTGTGATGACCAAAGTGGTTTTTATAGGGTTTTAAAATATTGTTGAGAATGTCCTGTAACTTTGAAGCTATACACTGATTCTTTAAATCCATATCAGGTCACTGTATCTAATGCTAGAACATCATTTGAGGACTCTGGCTAGACTATATGCACTGTAACTGAACTTACTTCTGCTCTGGGTATATTAAATTCAAACATTGAAGTTATATTGGTAACAAAGTCTCCTTTCTTTATATTTATAAAATATACCTTTTACTTTGAGGGTGCATGTGAAGTTCTGTTTGAAATTGTTGTGGATGTTACCAGTTATTTTAATTACCTGTGTATGTTGTGCCATTAGGCAAGAGAGGAAAATCTCCTTTTTCAAAAAGAAAAATTTCCAAAATCAAATTTTATTTTGTATTTAGAGATGTGTCCCTCTAGAGTGAGTGATTCAAATGACGGCTCCCTCTGACAAAAGTCTATCTGCTCACCTACTCTGAACCAGGAAGCAAATTCCTTTTTTACAGCTTGTCCTAAAGAGTTGGATAGGGTAAAATGACTGCTCACCTCAACCATTGTGCAATGCTCAGGACTCTGAATGGCTCTTGTTCAGGAACAAAATTGTTTTGACTCTGTTTGTGACTCCCGCTTCACTTCTGAATTATATGGCAGCCAAATAACCCAAATCTGAGCATCCATTCACTCAGAAACAACAGTGTTTCAACTCTTCTGTTATGAAGGGAAAAATAGCTGTATAAAGCGAATGGAAATATGGGAGAATTGTAGGAAACAGCTGTAAAAAAGCATATGGTCAGACATAGTATACACTCAAAAAGAGCATATGTTCAAGGTGTAGAGAAGAAAGTATTGCTGCTCTTATTAGGATGTATAGGTGGTAATGATAGGGAGGAGGGAATGAAAAGTTGGGAACATCAATTATAATTTTGTCAAGAAATACTATCGAATAAATATTTATATATTTTTCTGAGCATAATTCTATGCTGAGTATATGACTTAGAGCAAATTTCCCAACTTTATCCCACATTTTCTACCCTTGCTTACTGCGTGTGTATATATATATATATATATATATATATATAAATATGAGATAGGAAATGACATTGTCATGTTTAAAACAATTAATGGGGAAAGGACAGAGAGACAGAAAGAAGATGACTTACCTGAGGTTCATAGATGGTAGACACCTTGTGAGTTTTGGAGAACTTGAATTTTCGGAGGCACCGCCCCCTTCATCAGAAGGTTAGGAAGACATTTCCAGTGATCGGCTAGCCGACGACTGAGCAGCCAAAATTTGCTGCTCTGCTAACTTGGGTCGTAAACAATTGACCCCACCAGGTCATCAACTTTCTCTCTCAATAAGGGTCTGGGAAGAGGCAAGGACTGGATGGGGGTTGGGGAGATGCATACTGACACCCCCATCTTGACACACATTCATTCAGACACATCCACCCTTAGAGGTGTCAATATTTAAATATTGATACACACTCTCATACATACATACATACATACATACATACATACAACCACCATTCAAACAAAAGGCAAGGTATACACACACACACACAGAAGGTTTTATTGTATGTACATACATACAACCACCATTCCTGTCTCGCAGGCCTCCAAATTCCCTCCCAAACACCCACTTTTTGATATCACTGACCCAGTTTGTCCTCACCAGAAACTACTTCTCCTTCCAAGACAAAATTTACCACCAAATCAGCGGCACTGCCATGGGCACCCGGATGGCCCCTTCCTATGCCAACCTGTTTATGGGTCAACTGGAACAACAACATCTAAATTCCTCTCCACTGAAACCCTTAACCTGGTTCCGGTTCATAGATGACATCTTCATGCTATGGACGCATGGACAAGATGCCCTCTCAGACTTCCTCAACGACCTCAACACTAAATTCCCCGTCAAGTTCACTTGGAACTGTTCCCCGACCAACATTACCTTCCTCGATGTGGACATCCAACTAAATTCAGGCCTCATTAACACCTCTGTCCACATAAAACCAACTAACACCCTCCAGTACCTCCACTTTTCCAGTTGCCACCCTGAACATACCAAACGATCCCTCCCCTACAGTCTTGCCCTTAGGGGAGCCCGCATATGCTCTACTTTGGACAGCCTGGCGACCTACACCGACCGAATATTTAATGCCTTCAGGAACAGAAATTACCCCACAGACCTCCTCCAAAAGCAAATTACCCGTGCCCTCTCCACCTCCCAAATAGCCAGTCCCACCCTCAACCATCATACAGAACGCAGTCTCCCCCTAACCACCACCTACTTCCCCGGACTACGTAAACTGAACTCTTTCCTCCGCCTTGCCTACACTGGACTACAATCCAACCCGGACATGAAAAACATCCTCCCGACCATACTACCCACCTGTCCAAGGGTTGCCTTTAGGCGCCCTCCCAACCTCCGTAATATCCTGGTCAGACCCTGCAAACCCCACACACCCAACCCTCCACCCACAATTGGTTGCAGACCGTGTGGCAGAAACAGATGCCATGTCTGCCCAATACTCCCACCTACCACAACCTTCCAGAGCCCCACCAACAGCACTACCTACAAAATTAAGGAAAACATAACCTGTCTGTCCTCCCACACTATCTACAAAATAAACTGCACACTCTGCCCAGCCTTTTACATCGGTCAGACAAAGAGACCCCTCCCCGAACGGATTGCCAACCACCGCAGCACAGTAAAACTCCTCAAAACCCAATTCCCCATAGCCGCCCATGCCCATAGCCACAACACCAACATCTTCAACCAGTGCTTCACACTGACCCCCCTCAAAACCCTACCTCCCGACTCATCAGAAGCTGAACTCCATCTGTGGGAACTTTCATTCCAGCATGTCCTACAGTCTAGACAAAGCCCTGGACTCAATATCCTATAACTTTATCTCCAACCTTTCCCCCCCCCCCCCTCCAAAGCACGAGTTCATTGAATTGTACATACAATAAAACCTTCTGTGTGTGTGTATGTGTATACCTTGCCTTTTGTTTGAATGGTGTATGTATGTATGTATGTATGTATGTATTTATGTATGTATGTATGTTTGTATGTATGTATGAGAGTGTGTATCAATATTTAAATATTGACACCTCTAAGGGTGGATGTGTCTGAATGAATGTGTGTCAAGATGGGGGTGTCAGTATGCATCTCCCCAACCCCCATCCAGTCCTTGCCTCTTCCCAGACCCTTATTGAGAGAGAAAGTTGATGACCTGGTGGGGTCAATTGTTTACGACCCAAGTTAGCAGAGCAGCAAATTTTGGCTGCTCAGTCGTCGGCTAGCCGATCACTGGAAATGTCTTCCTAACCTTCTGATGAAGGGGGCGGTGCCTCCGAAAATTCAAGTTCTCCAAAACTCACAAGGTGTCTACCATCTATGAACCTCAGGTAAGTCATCTTCTTTCTGTCTCTGTCCTTTCCCCATTAATTGTTTTATATATATATATATATATATATATATATATATATATATATATATATATATATGGTGCCAGCCTTATTGCATATGCGTTAGCCTCCAATAATGTATGCCCTTGGTAGCCTGGGCTACATTCACCGTACCAACTCCGTTTTCAGCCCTCCCTTCTCATTCAAGACGTGCAACTCCTTGGCCATCTTACCGCCAACTAACTACCACCTCCCATCTGAACCATGCTCACACTATAATCCGCCAATCACATTATAATAACGACCATGTTAGCTTTTGTCATTTGAAAAAATCACTTATTCCAAAAAAAATTGTGCCTTTTGTTTTTCATATCAACACGTGCCTCTGCACCTTGCATTATGTCACTTCTAAGGCCTCGTGTGACAATTCTACACATTATTGGCTCTGTGACCTTTGTTCAATGCCTCAAACTACCATAAAAAAGACTCAGTAGTCCTACATGATTTCTTAATAAAATTGTATTTTAATCTCAAATGTCACTTTCACATATCCAATTAAATACACATTACACAATTTACTAATTGTGTTAATTATTTGGACACTGTTATATCTTTACTTATATTTAGAAAGTAGGTGACTTACCTGAGGTTCATAGATGGTTGACACCTAGTGAGGTTCTGAAAATTTAAGAACTTCAAACCTCACAAGGTGTCTACCATCTATGAACCTCGGGTAAGTCATTTCTTTCTATCTCTTTCCTTTCCTTATTAATAGTTTTAATTAACAACTGTATTTGTTTAAAATTTCTTACCCATCCATACAAATTTTCATCAATCCATGATTGGCATTTGATATTCAAAATTTTTTAAAGGTGTGCATGACAAAGTTATTTTGTTGACTTCTGCAAACATTAAGTTATTTATTTGTTCCCAAAAATGTCTGCATTTATTATTAAAGGGTAATATCTGTCCTCTCCTAGGTTTGAAATTTCTCATTTCATTCCCAATACCTTTGTAATTTCTGTTGCTTGCAACTGACACAATTAAGAGAACACAGCACTTTCAAATATTTGATTATGTAAAATATACATCCAATTCAGGATATTTTGCAGTTTTACCTTCAGAAGCCTTTGTAATTTGGCCTTTCCAGTCTCATAAACAAGAAGAAATCTTGTATTTATTATCTACAGAATGTTTCCATTCTACTTAGCTAGGTAATAAGTTACAATTTTTTTCAAGCCATACATTTTGCTAAGCAAACAAGTAATTGCCCAAGTTTAACAAAGCAACAGTTGTATGTGTGTAATAATGAGCCAGAAACATTAACCTAGCAACAACAAACCAGGAAAAGTAAGCTGTTGCACATGTTCTTCGAACAAGCAATATGTAAATACTGTGTTTTTGACAGTTTATGTATGTGTGAATAACATTTTTAAAAGAACTACTTTTTGTCCATATGTAATTGAAAATATTTTCTGATCTGTTCTAGATTGATCCTGAAATAGTAGCTAGAGCTTCTGAATGGACTGAGCATAAAGCACCTGATGGTAGATCATATTTCTATAATACAAAAGCTGGTGAATCTGTGTGGGAGAAACCTCAGGCTTTAAAGGATCTTGAAAGTAAGATTAAATATTTTTTATTTAAACAACTGCTTTTAGGTTCTTTAAAAGATTTCACAGAAATAATTGTTAATAAATAAATTTATAATTAGTAGGACATATTTTTTAAAGTTCTTTTTCATAATCTTATGACAATTTAATTACTGTACCTGAATTATGTAGTTTGTGAAACTATAATAGTTATTATTCTTACCTGTCTCTCTTGATTAATAAATTACTACTTTGAAATGCAGAGAGCGTTACTAGCATTTAAAGTAGAGTATAGCTATGCTGCTATTACTCACTTTTAATACTTTCACATTCTGCTAATGGCTCTTGCTCTGCACCTTTAAATTTTGCCTATATCCAGCAGATAATGGAGAACTTTGGTGTCTGGTAGTATAGCTTAAATAGTTCCAGATGGTTCATCAACTTTTATCTTTATTTGACTAGTGAGTGCTGCTAACTTTTAACTGTTCTGCTCTGTCCTTCACCTCCAGTATAGTTCTGCTGCTACTCCCCTCCCCCTATCTTTCTCCTTTCCCCCTATCTTTCTCCTTTCCCCCTATCTTTCTCCTTTCCCCCCTATCCTTCTCCTTTCCCCCCTATCCTTCTCCTTTCCCCCCTATCCTTCTCCTTTCCCCCCTATCCTTCTCCTTTCCCCCCCTATCCTCCATTCCCCATTTTCCTATCCTCTTTCCCCCTTCCCCCTTCCTCATTCCCATCACTCCCTCCCCCCTTCCCCATTCCCTCTCACTCCCTCCCCCTTCCCCATTCCCTCTCACTCCGTCCCCTCTCATTTTTTTTAAATCTCTAACTGTATTTGTACCTTCACATTTCTCATGCTTAATTTTTTATATCCTGCTGTTAGTTGTATCCCAGTTTTTAGTGAGTTCTAGCGAGTGATCAATTCCACCCTTAATATTGGCCTTGTTTACAAAAGCTCCATACTGTTGCTTAAATTTTTCTTTTATACTGCTTCACTATTGTGCCATATTTTTCCTCCCTTTTATTATTGTTAGCAGCACACTTTGGCACTGTATGTCAACTGTAATCTCCAGATGGTCACTTCAGACTTTCTGTGTAATCCTGTCAAAGTCTCTTTAATGCCTAACCTAACTAGACTAAAAATTCATACTGAAGACTTACTTGAAATCGAAGAGTATTTTTGTCATAAAGTTTCTTCATAAGCCTTATTTCTGAATTTAAAAATTAATTTTGATGCAACATTTTCAATTTATAAGCTAGATTGATGATCATGTTGAAGTAAATCATTTATGAATATGGTTTTAAATTCATATTTTCAGTCTTGTATTGTATCAGATCATTAACAATGTTTAATTTTATCATTAATAATTTTTTTTTGCAGCAGCAAAACTAGCAGCTGCTCAAGGAGTGTCAACTTTTCCACCAAGCCAAGCGCCACCCCCAACTCAAGTACCTGCACCTGCAGTAACTCCCTCCGTTACATTACCAGTTGCTGGAGCTCCTATTGCAGCACCAATGGTACCTGCACAAACAACAGCACAGTCTGGTGCTACACCAGCTACAACAAATCCTACACCTGTTGCTCCTGTTGCTGCACCAACCTCAACTCCTGCTGGAGCTGAAAGTCCTGATTCATCTGATCCAGAAACTGAACAGACACCGAATCAACAAATGGAAATTGCTTCTGCTACTGTAAATGGGGAAGTGGAAGTAAAGGAAGAGAAAGTAGCGGAAACTCCAGCAGAGGATGAAGCAGCACGCATTAAAAGGGAGGAAGATGATGAGAAAGCCAAAGAACTTCAACGTGCACAAGATAAATCAAGACCAGTATCAAGTACTCCAGTTCCTGGAACACCATGGTAATAGCTTTGGAATTAATATATAAAAAAAACTAATTACACTTAACATATTCATACTTACTTAGTTGATAGTTGTCTATGGGAATTGAACACTATTGTTGCTAATATGAATCATTGGTCTTTACTTTGAATTCTAATTTCTCCCCTACCCCGCCTGGCAAGCAACACAAGTGTGGTAAATACATCACATTCTCGTGATACTCAATACATAATCACATAACATGTAAAAATAAACAGTGAATATTAGCTTGACATACTGTGAACATAATATCACGACAAAAAAACACAAAATAACATTAAATGTGACCTCATACCCTGTATGATATATCACATATCAGAAAAAGGAAGGTGAATATTAGCTGTAATGTCATACTGTGAAAGTAATATTAAGAACATCACACCCTTTGCATAATATAATGACAAAATGCATAGAAACTAAGATTAGTTGTAAAATGTGTTTGACATATCCAAAGAAATTGGAGTAAATTTAATAAGAAATGTCCAGATGAGTCATCACCTCTAGTCAGTATCTCTCACGGTCATTTCTCCTTTTTGTTCTGGGCTTCATTACCGCCATTATATTTCTTACTATATTTAGGAAATGTAAAACTACATCTGTGTTTTCTGTCTTCGCCAATATTTGGAAGAGGTAGTGCCCCAAGTAATTGGAGAAAGACCCCTTCTGCCTATTATACATAAGAAACATAACTTTCATATGCCTCCAATAACCATCAGTCATATTTGTATGAGCCCCTGTAGTTGGGTCCATAAAATTTAGAGAAAGATTAACTGTTTAGTTTTTGTAACCCATATTACAGAGTCGTCATACGTTTTCCAACTATCTGTGTAAATTGTTGTCCCAGGAAACTCCCACTTTTTTTAATAGTGGTCAGTGTGTCTGCAGTTTTGTGTTCTATTGACAGCAAAAACATTTCCCCAGAACTTCTATACACAGCACCATGGACCCACTGCCCTCAGAGACAATGGGCAATGTGAATTTTTTGTTTACCGAATTTGCTTTAATCTATTTCTACTATAAGTGAAGGTCCTCCAAGAGGTTCCAAATTTTCCTCTAAGTAGACTAGCACAGTCTCTCAGACAAATTGATTCCAGTCAATGATTGTAGTTAATTACCATGTCAGTCATAATGTTGTCTTGTGAAGTCCTAATTATTTCAATAGTCAAAGTCATCATTTGAGAAATGCTTAAACATGATCCAGTGCACCAAGATCCGTGGCTTCTTTCCGTCAGTTGTCTTGTAGCACCTCCACAGAAAACCGCCTCTCAATTTCTTTTGCCACATTTGTCACACGTCACCATGTGGAACAAAAAAATGAATTGGTCTGTCTTTGTAAATCTAGTAATTCAATACTGTCTTGTTTAATTTGCTCTGCAATGCACTTCCACCCACAAATCAGCTTCTTCATCCACAAATTCATTAAAAACTGTCACGAAACTCTAATAGCTGTTATGCATCATGAGGCAGGAATTGAGCTGGGCAAGTAAGCAGAATGTTAGCAGCTCTGCCCAAAGTAGAAAGGCAGTAGGTCTTTTGAAAGTATTTCATGGATAATTTGTATTATAATTAATTTACAATGACAAGTTCAGATTTCTTGGTACAGATAAAACCATTTTCAAAGAGATAAGGGGTTTATGTAAATTTCGAAGCTGAAAAAAACTTTATCCCTTGATTTCTCAAAAGCATTCTTTTATACTTACTGCATTTCTCCTTTGGATGGCACATTATCCCATTTTGTTCTAATATTTTTTTGCATTCATATCTGTGGTAACTAAAAACTTTGAACCTCAGTAGTATAGACATAAAATATTTTTAAAAGATTGTGGTTTCAGATTTTGTTTTTTAGAATAGATATACAATTGTTTGCTTTGTTTTGATGGAAGATGTTGTTTTTGTGTACTTACCAGAATCTTTAAGCATTTGCTTATTTCACATATCGTATCTTCTATTAATTTTTGGCTTGCAATAAGTTGTAGCAGTTCTATACACAAACCTGAATGTTAAAAACTGTCAAACCTCTAGTGTGATAAAATCACATATTTCCTCACTTAGTTCATGGGAAAATTTTCCAGAGTTTTTCCATTGTTACTATATTATTATTACATTGGCATTTCAAGCTTATAACTGACTGTACAAAATGTTTGTGTGTGGTATAGCTTTATGGAATAAACAAATTGATGAGCAGCGTTCTGAATCTTCCAAATTAAGTGAAGTCTACAAGCTCCTTGAATAGCACCTTTCACTGGTTGATACAATGAGGATACTAGCAATTTTTCTGAAAAACTAGATAATTGCATAGCTTAAGACTGCGTATTCAAAGTCTCCCAGAATAGATCATATTGTTCTTTAAAAACTGTGCAATTTTGTTGTACATATCATGCTATATTGTTTTATCTTTCCGACATCTTCAAAACTACATGAAAGATGCAGATGAAAATGAAACCTGTATCATCAACTGTTAAAGCATTGATTCTGCCCCTAAAGTTGATTTTTTGCAGCCATGTGGTCTTGTCTGCAATGGTGTACATTTTTAGCCAGTGCTTTTGCAAGTACTTTTGTTTTGAAACTTTTGATCTTCTAATATTTCTTTTATAACAACTGTTTTGTACTCCATTACAGAATAGTGGAAATAACTAGTGACATTAACAGTGTTAAGAATGGCATTTTCCGTAATGGTATTCAAAAATAGCCTGGATTTACTATTTTTTATAGTAATGAAAAAGACATTTTTGTCTACCCAAAAATTGGCTTTTTTGTGTCCCTGTGACCTTACAATCAGATCAAATATTTAAATTTTAGTAAATAAATTTTTTTAATGCGATTGAAGGAAAGACTTAAATGGGACAATATGTTGGAAAAGATTGTGAACTGCCATCAGTAAATGTTATTTCATTTCAATGTGACATTTCCAAAGAATAAACTACTTACATACATTTACAGTATGTTTAAGTACATTTCATCTATTGATAAAATGGAACTATGTAAATGTCTAAAGCTGATCATCCCTAAGTATATTCTTTTCTTCTGCTCTTTGAATAAAAAATTCCTTTTCGTGATTTTGATCTCTCATGGTTTTGAAAATGTTGAATAAATAAAAAAGGTGCAGCTTTGTCTTTGTGGTTTTCTTTCACATTACCTTTTTTATGCTTGAAATAAAATCAAAACCAACGAAACCAAACATGTTGTGAATTAATCATGCTAGCAACTGGGGAAAATTGATCTCCTTTTCCTGACATAAAACTAAAACTTATGGAAAGGAATGTGAAAATAGTGTTGACTGTAAGAAAGTACCAAATAGAAAGTCAAAAATATTTCATGACCTTTGTTGTTTCTGACATGGGATCCCCCCAAGCTTTGGTTTAACAAAAGGCTAAAACTATTGTGCCTTTCTACCAAAAGCATAGCATTTCACTTATGTTGTCTTACTAATATTTGTTAAGTTAACAAAGATACAGGAGTTCACTTTTTCAAATGGTCCTCCTGTAAAATTTTGAAACTGTTAGTTATGACATTATCGTACTTGACTGGAAATTGGTTGAGAGGTTCTTGCAGTTCCAGAAAGAAGCCAGTGAGGTTATATTTCTTTATTTAAAATTCCATCAGGCTGACAAACCACTCTGAAGCATACCATTAAAATATTCGGAACTTATTTTAAGAGACATCCTAACTGAATTGAGTTAAGAAATTGACCAGGTTTCATCAACACAGAAATACATTTAAAATATAGGCCATATTCAGTAAGTCTAATCAATAGAAAATGCAGTACAATTTTTGGGGAAAAAAACCTTTCAAGTCCGTAAAAATACTCAAATTTAAAAATTCTATATAGAACTAAAATTTGTCAGGACATTACAGTATTTCCAGCATCATACCAAAGCAAATTGTAGACAGTGTTAGTTCAGTACTTAATTCCATTTATAATCACCCACTTCTCTCTGAAGTCTTTCCAGACAAGATAAAATGTGCTATTGTCACAACCACTATTCAAACACGAAAATAAAGAAGATATTGCAAATTATCATCCTATATCACTGTTTAGTATTATTAGAAGTTTTTGAAATACTTGTATAAAATTGAGTTGTGATCAATCTCAACAAAAATAATTTACTCCCAGACTCACAATTTGGATTTAGAAAAGGATTTTCAACTGAGAAAATAATTATACTTTTTAGATGAAATCTTCGAAAAATTAAAATAAAAAAAGCACCATCCATGAGGTATATTTTGTGATATAAGTAAAGCATTTGATTATGTAGACCATAACATACTGTCAGAAAAGTGAAGTACAATGGAATTACAGTAACTTTGTTTCATTGGTTTAAATCATACAAAATGGAATGCAATTGTTTCTCGCTCAGGTGGAATACACGAATCAGGTGGGGAATTAAAAAAACTGGACTCCTACAGGGTCAGTATTAGGGCCTTTGCTGTTCCTTTTATATAAGAATGGTCTTCCAAAAACTGTTGATTTGCCTTTCAAAGCTAGACTTTTTGCATATGACACTAGTATATTAGTAAAAAATAACAAGACATATTAGAAGATATAACTATAATAAGTAACCTTTTAACATGGTTTATTGTGAATGAATTAACAATTAACTGTTTCAAAGCATATTTCATGCATTTTCTCACACAACTTTACAACCTATAACTCTAAAAGACAATGACAATAATGTAAATGAAACTTAATCTATAAAATTATTTGGTCTCCTAGCAAATTGGACTGATAAGATTAATCAATTACTTAAAAACTTAGTTTAACCCCATATACTGTAAGAATTGTCCACCTTCAGTGAGTTAAAAACAAGAAGACTAGTTTGCATGGCATATTTTCATTATATTTTGTTATACGCTATTAAATTCTGGGGCAACTCAGCTGTCCGAGCAGTATGTTGGGTTCGAGTCACCTCACAAACCTCATGTAGGATTCTCTTTTAAAAAATGGGAATTTTCACTCTGTTGTGCCAATACATTTACTCATTAATGTTATTTGTGACCGAAAATAGTCACTTATTTATTAATAATTCTGATGTTCATAGCTTCAGTACAAGAAACAAGAATAATATATACAAAAAATGTAAACTACACAGAAAGGTAAGGTGTACATTATTCTGGGATCTACATCCTTAATAGAGTGCCACAAAGAATTAAACAGTTGTTCAATAACCTAAGTCAATTTAAAGCTGAGTTATCTTCATTTCTCCTTATGCACGCCTTCTATTCAGTCAAATAATTTATAGAAGAATCTGAGGTGTACAATTAAGTTAAAATACTATTAATTATCCTTCGTATGTAGTTACATTACTTATTACTATTATTAAATGACTAAATAATGTGCATGAGCTATTCATAAATTGTGTTATAGAATATTATTAGTCATAATGAATTGATTGTTAAGATAACATACAGTATTAATGAAATAAATGTACACACAGAATTGTCAATATCGAAAGGTTCATATATATATATGAGTCAGGAAATTACATTGTCATGTTTATTAAAACAATTAATGGGGAAAGGACAGAGAGACAGAAAGAAGATTACTTACCTGAGGTTCATAGATGGTAGACACCTTGTGAGGTTTAGAGTACTTGAATTTAACTATAATGTTTTTCAGGTGTGTAGTTTGGACAGGAGATGCAAGAGTTTTCTTCTATAATCCTTCTTCAAGGACATCTGTATGGGAACGACCTGATGACCTAATTGGTCGTGCAGATGTTGACAAAATGGTTGCTAGTCCTCCTGAATCTGGGGGTAGTTCATCAGCTGGGGGTACTGTGAACAACAAGCGTGCCGGAAGCCCTGATAGCAGTGAAGCTGGTGATGCTACTCCAAGTAAACGAATGAAGAAGGAAGGATCTCCTCTTAAAGGTTTGTTTCTTCAAATATTATTTTGAAGTTGTTCACTCTGCAAGCAGTAAGTCATTTCAAACTTACACCTTCCATAATGTTTGAATGGTTGGCATTACAAGGATCAAACCAAACAAACTCAAGCAGGTCCAGTCGAACATCACTTGCATATTAAGGAATAGTGGTGAAAAGAGTTTCTGAGGTAACAAGACCAACTTCTGTTTTTTAAATAGAAGCATAATTGTTCGGTGTTGTGTAATTATAATATTGGTCATTCCGTGTCAAGTGACCAAGGGGTCCCCGCATGACCATTTCCGATTTTGATAAAATTTTGACATATGCAAAATTTCAGTTCGAAATATGCATTTCTGACTGTGATACGGGCTTTTTCGTCGAAGCCTGCAGTTTGTTGGAGACGACATTGTTTCAGAAGTGCCACTTTAGAGCTTCAATATTGTGGCAGTTATTAGAGAATAGACCCTGAAAATTTGTTTACAACATAAATTGCATGCGTAGAGTACGAAAATAACAACAAATCTTTAAACAAATTTCATCCCTGGCAGCTATGAGCCCACAAAGTTGGCAACAATAATAGTGCCATTTTTTATTTTGTATTTTCAAATGATTCTTCAGAGAGAAATAAAATATCTATGGTATTCATATTTTATAGTTTGCATGTCTACACATCAGACGATTTACAGCTTTGTGGATAATTTACTTTGGTAAATTTGGAGTAGCAAACCTGGCGCCAAAGTGAAAAACTACAAAAATTAGCTTTTTCAGAGGTATAAATTGTTCATGAGTACACCAGATATCGTTTTCTAGGTGACACCATTCGAAAGATGAGGATTTTATTTAATAGAAAACACATTTTGGTGTCTCAATATAAAGGTCTAAAATTTTGGGTCCACTGTAGTGCGCTCTCGACAAATATCATCTTGTCTTGTTTTATTGTGTAATAATCGTTCGAATAACGTGCTCTTAAGTTCTATTTCACTTAGTGAATTCCATACTTTTCTCTCCATCTCACTTCTCTCCCTCTCCCCATTACTCCCTTTCCCCTACCCCTTCCCCCTTCTCTCTCCCTCCCCTCCCCCTTTCCCTTTCTCTCTCCCTCCCCTCCCCCCTTTCCCTTTCTCTCTCCCTCCCTCTCCCCAGCTCACTTCTCCCTCCCTCCCCCCTCCCCTTTTGTTTGTGTGTGTTGCCTATGTGTGGCATACAAACATGCATACACATTATAATAAATTTTTGCTCTTAAAAAAAGTGCAAATTATTTTCTCCAATTATCAATTTTTTTACTTGAATGTTAAGATTTGCCATCACAACCAATAATAAACTTGTTTTCAGATGATTTGAAGGATTCTAAGGGTGATAAAAAGGTGATTGATATAGGTAAAGAAGCTGCAATTGAAGCAGAGGTTCGAGCATCACGAGAAAGAGCCATTGTTCCGCTAGAAATTCGCATTAAATCTTTCAAGGAAATGCTGTCAGAGAAGGAGGTAATTTCCTTTAAATCATTGTTTGTCATGTTTTGACCTTGTACATTCTTACTTATTAATATTTCTAGGTGTCTGCATTTAGTACCTGGGAAAAGGAACTTCACAAAATTGTTTTTGATCCAAGATATCTTTTGCTTACATCTAAGGAAAGGAAACAAGTTTTTGAGAAATATGTTAAAGAGCGTGCTGAGGAAGAACGTCGGGAAAAGCGAAACAAAATGAAGGAACGTAAGGATGAATTCCGCAGGTTAATGGAGGAAGCAAACTTACACGGAAAGTAAGTGATCAAAGCAGAAAATTATTTTTTATTTCAATTTAATATTTTCTTTTCCACCTTAATTCCTTGAAGAAATATATTGTTTGCATTTACAAACAAATGATTATAAGTTATCTTCTTTCACAAATTTGATAAATGATTCATTTTCTCTCAAGAACTTCAAAAATAATGTTAAGTTTCAAACATGATTTTGAGTGCATTTATTGTTATGAAATTGTAATCTCAAGAGTAAAGCTTCATTTAAATCAACACTTGATGTGATCATCATATGTTAATACTGGCCCGAATTTAATTTTTCAGGTCCTCCTTTAGTGATTTTGCCCAGAAACATGGTAAAGATGAAAGGTTCAAGAACATTGAGAAGATGCGTGAGAGGGAGAGCCTTTTCAATGAGTATTTACTTGAAGTTCGGAAACGAGAAAAGGAGGAGAAGGTGATGCGTCGAGAACAGGTAATTATGTTTTACTGATTGATTGTAAAGTGTAATTGTAGTTGGCAGTGCTGCTGTCCTGGTTAGTACTACTGCCCATTTCCCATTACTTGCAGAAAGGTTTTGAGTGACTGTGCAGCAGCAAATGCTATGAAAACCTATATATTTTAAAAATTGAAGCTTTTTTTAATATACCATCTTTCTTAACGTACATTGTTTAGAACTCTAACAGATATGAGGGTTTTCATTGCATTTTGTAATTTGTGCATCCATACATAAATTTATATACCAATTTTTTGGTTCATTCAGATAAATGAAATTAATCAAAAATTTAATTTATTTTTCTGCCTGTTTGAAATAAGTGTCGATAACTCTGGTCCTATTCAATTGTATATACATAACATATTTTAAGAAGATATTTTAAATTGTTCTTTGTATTATGACCCTATTTTAAACTTGTGGTATTTGAAAATGTAGATGTCTCCTTTAGTTTTCAGTTATAATTGTATTTATTATGGAACCTTTTACCTTGTGTTATGAAACAGTTTCAATGTTTTGCATGTTTCTACACACATTATTTTAATTTTAAAATGTTATTGTAATACTTGTCTTGCAATATTTTCTTTCAACTTATAAACTTTAGATTACCTCTATTTATAATCTATATACGTTTCCAAAAATAAATTTTTCCTTCAATATTAAATTTGTACATATCTTTAATTTGACAATTCTCTTTGAATATAAAATTTGAGTTCTTATTTATTGCATCATGTCATTGGCATAAAATTGGAAAATATTCAATTGGTATGTAACCTAATGAAAATAAATAGTGAATTGTTATGGGAAATTACGATAAATTATTAGAACATTCATCAGATGGTTTTGGTAGGAGTGGGATTTATGGATATATTTCAGATTTAAAACAGTTTTTTATTTGTGTCAAAATATTGTATTGTAACCAAGCATACACAGAATTTTATCTTCTTGATGATTTATTCATTTAACACCAATTAAAAATAAAGTGAAATTAAGTTAATCACTAGTAAAGCGCATATTGAACACTGCAAATCCAAGTATCTGGAAGCTAGATAACAGTGAATAAAATATAAAGTATAAACCAAATATTTGGCATTGATATATGGTCCATTTTGTTATAAATTACACTATCTTATTTTAAAGATATGTCCTAGAATTAATTTATTGCCTCTTATATTTACTCGATTTATAGTGAAAGAATAAACTGAATTATATTCCAGTAACATAACCCAAGGAGAAGTTTTTTCTATAGTCATAATGTAACTTTTATGTCAGCATGCCTGTGAATAATTTATTAAATATCTGCAATTGCATACAGGAAACTTTTTAATGAATTTTTACACCTAATCCTTTCTCTAATGCTGTAAGAGCTAATGTTCTGAATGTTGCCTATTTATTAAAATACAGTAGAACCTCCTTTTAACGTACCTCTGGGGACCAGAAATTTTGTTCCTTAAATAGAGCTATTTCTTATAAATTATTCACGTAACGTACTGTAGAATCCCTTTTTAATGAATCTCTTTATTTTCCTTTATATCTTAGGAAATTCGTAAATGGAAATTTGCATAAAATATAAACAGTTTTCTAAGGTTAAACTTTTTTACTAAAGATAGGCTGATTACGTTGGCCTTCTTAGTTTACTTTAAAAAATTGCGAAATATTCCTCTTTTCTCTCTTATGTATGAATTTTATTGTGGTTGGGGAGGGGGGGTATGGCAATTTTTCTCGGTCTTAAGTCCTTTTAAAATTGGGTGTTACAATAATAGAGGACGTAATTTTACTGCTGTTTACACACAACCACTCTGTTCGTCTCTGCTATGTTTTCATTCATAATAGTTGCCGCTTCGAAAACTATTGAATTTGATTGAAAAAGATTAAAAGAACTCCTGTCTTGTGCACATTAATCATGCCTTTAGGCTTGTAAACCTTAATTAGATGAGACAATGTAGAGTCTTTCCAAAACTGGACAACATTGCTATCAATTAGTAGGAGATATGTTTTTAAAGTGGTCATACCATCCAGGCACATTTAAAGCCAAATTAGAAGGAAAGTCAAAATCAAATGCTCAATTATTCCTTATAAAGAGGTTAATAAATGGAAATTGATTGAAAAAAAATTCCTTAAAAGCAGGAATTTTGTTATTCCGGAGTTCTTTAAATGCAGGAAAAAGTTATGTTAAGTATAATGCAGTTTCATTGGGATTTGAGAAAATTATCGTTACAAGCATGAATTCCTTAAAAGTGGAAACTTTAAAATGGGGTTTTACTGTACTGTTAGTTTTGTTTATAAATTAAAAGTTTTTAAAATTCGGTTTCCCTCATTAACTATAATGTATTGAATATATAAGTAAATAATGTGTTAGTTGCTAATGTATGAACTTCAAAATTCAATACATGAATCAATCTCTACATTTTAGTTATATTCTTTGATATTAAATTTGTCATTTGAATGAAAGCCTTCTTTCTTTTGGTATTTTAAATCAGCTTCTTCTGGGACTCGTAGATATATTTTCTTTGGTTTCATTTGGTGATACATTGACTAACTTTATAATAATGCAACTTTCCTTTCATTCATTCAACTGAAATAGAAAGCTCTATTAAGTAATAAAAATCTGAGTTCTGATTATTTTCTACATGCCTTGGAACTGTTTTCATTTTATATTAATGTTAACATAAGTATTCTAAATCATTCACGACTTCTACACATCAAAAACTTCAATTTAGACATTGTGTTTTTTTTTGTAAAACTTTTATTACAATTAAATTGCTTCCCATTGAATCTCAGCCATGAAGGCTGTGTAACAAATTCTTCTTTCAAGTCCCTTTAACTGGAATCTCGGATTGTACAATTTCTAAATTCATGCCTGCTGTTTAATTAGGCTTTATTATTATTTCTTAATTAAAAAGTACCTATTGTTTGGGTATACAAGGAGTATAAGTTAAATCTTAGCTTCAACTCTACTGTCTTCCCTATTCAACAATTTAATATTGCATGACAAAAGTTAAGTTTTTTTATTGAGAATGTTCATGTAGTAATTACATTTCATTGTTTGAGAGGAGTAAAATGTCTTGCAAGACATAGATTCCATGGCTTGTTCAAATTACTTGTGCAGAATGTACTTTTCAACCTTTTTGATATTGCAATAAGTGATATTCATCTGAAAAATAACTGCAATTGCCAAGTTTTATTTTAACTTAAAGGTGGTTTTTGTCTTTAATATTATCCATCTTGTTTATTTAATTACAGTCTAATGTATTCAAAATGTTTTATGTCCAATTCTATTTTATATATACATATATTATTTGTTTTGTAAAATTGAAACATTTTGTATTTATTAAATCTTTTTTTCAGTGTTTTAGCTATATCCAGGTTTGTACCTTTTTTATTTATTATCATCAATGACATTGGAAATGATATATTACTATTTTAAATGCTGCTCAGTTATTCATACTTTTGATCTGCCTTATATTTAATTGGGAACAAGGAACAGTAGACACTGAACCAGGTTCACAATCTTGACGTAGCATTACTTTCATGATAACAAAACAGGACTGGAAAATTAATGTTTCTGATTTAAATAATTAAATATAATGATTTTAGGATACATTACTGCAATGTAATAATTGAATATAATTGATGTAGTTTTTAATAACTCAAAACCTAAAAATTAATTTTACAAAATTTATTCATAGAAATAAGTTCTATTTCCTGTATGCAATATATCTCAAATGGACGTACAATTTATTAACATCAATTTGATTTTATATCTTCAACTTGACAGCTACATGGAATACAGTTTTGATTAGTTTATGCAAAGATAGCTATTTCTATGGATGAATTTTATGAAATCAGCAGCACTGCCCTCATGTTTTATTTCAACTATTTTAACATTGGGCACCGTCTAGCAAAAATGTCGGTGTTTAAAATTCATCGCTGGTGAATTTAATTATTTTACTTTAAATTGTCCAAATATTCAGGTATATTAAATTTACAACTTATTTTTCTGACTAAAATTTACAATAAATAAAAAGACGGCCAAAAAGTCAGCATTAAGCATATCACTATTTATTCACAAAAGCAATGTTTCATCTCCATTTTGAGACTTCCTCAAGCTTAAAATTTAGCAATACAGCCTATTTACTCCTTGACTTTCTCAGCCGAAAAGATCATTGAATTTACATGTGACAAATTTTGTGTCCAGCATGGACCATCTCCAGTGACGGTTATGGCCAAAATGATGTAGTAACAATGAGTGCTTTCGGCAGTTAAATTTTAACAATGGAGAAGAATATTAAAGCGTTTAACTACTACAACAAAACAGTATTGTAAATTTGATGCAATCAATGTTTAAAATGACACAAATAATCAAAACAAATTGATAGGAGATATGTTTTTAAAGTGGTCATACCATCCAGGCACATTTACAGCCAAATTAGGAGGAAAGTCAAAATCAGATGCTCGATTACACTAAATTTGTCACATGTAAATTCAATAATCTTTATGGCTGAGGGAGTCAAGGAGTAAATAGGATGTATTGCTAAATTTTATGCCTGAGGGAGTCTCACAATGGAGATGAAACGTCACTTTTGTGAATAAATAGTGATATATTTAATGCTGACTTTTTGGCCGTCTTTTTATCTATTATATGAACCTTATTTTTGTGATTCCATATTAATGCCAGATGTGGTTGTTATAAGTTACACTTTTTTGTATAAATTCATATATCAGTTTATTTAATTTACCATCCAAATTATATTTTGTAATGCTATGAATATAGAATGGTCAAGGCTTTGCATGGCATGAAATACTCAAGATTTTAATTATATTATTTATTTTAAAGTTAGCTGTGCCCAGTGTTGATTCTTCTCAATTGTAATGTTTGAAGAACATATTTGTTTTGCTCAAGAATTAATTATTTCATAAATTTTAATGTTGTGTTCATTTTATATTTGCAGTGTTTTATACAAAAGCAAAAAAATAATAATTACTTATGACCAAAAACTCAATTATTTATCATGTATTCATATCTTGTATGAACATTTTTAAATTGAAATTTGTCCATATTCTAGAAATAGTTTAAAGCAAGATATGAATATTGTATTTGACATTCACACATACTTTATTTTATTGTTTCTCTAGTCTTTCAGAACATATGAAATAGTAAGAAATATGATAGTAATTAGTGACAAAAAAATTGCTTACTTTGCATGGAACTTAATTTATAATGTGAACTCCATAAATCATCAAAGAATATGGCAATCAGCCTCCAATAATCTTGTGACTAATTCAAGATATTACTATGTACTATCTCACGACTCATTAATTTAATCTATTTCAGCTGAGTATTTTATCGGTTTTCTGAGTTTGCTATTAAAGCTCTGAGAAAAATGGCAACAGATGCCCTTAAAACCTTGAAGTGACTCATGTAAGTAAATACTGAAAGTCATGTTGTCAGATCGATATCAACATGTTCAGTACTTAAGCAACCATTTCTCTTTTTTATCATTTTAAAGTAACGAGGTTTAATCCGGAAAAGGAAGGGTTTTGTCAATGTCTGAGTAAATTGCTTTGTGTGTTGCTTCATTCTCCTTCGTTTTTTGCATTCATAAATTTTTAGAGAGCAAATATATTGTATTTAATAATGTAAAATTGAAAACAATTACACGTTTATAAATTGTCGGTTCCGTAACAAAAGAAACCCCCTAACAGTGATATCTTCTTCACATTCCCAGAGGAGGAATTGTAAACAGTATTTAGAAGTGTTTATAGCAGATTAAAAAATGTCAGCATTTCACTAGTACAATGTCAAGTTTGTTAATACACCCACATTCATTTCGAATAAGTTTTGTTTGCAAGTTATGTTAAAGTTGTATAATACCTCACAAGTTTCCTATTGCATATATTTCATCATTTATTTATAATACAAACTTGCTCTTTGTGTGCTTGTATGTAGGTTTTAACCAACAATGTCTAATCATGGATATGAAAAGAAAAGCTTATGTGATTTACAATTTTTCTTACCTGATGGTTATTGTTTTTCCCAGAGTTGCTCAAGTCCAGTCTGATAGTATATTTGACAATGTTGACTGAATGTGAATTACAATAAATGACTCCAGTTTACAAAAAGATACATTGTAGTTGCCATACACACGCACCATAAATTAGCAATTACTCTACTTTAGTTTCACTATTAGATAGGTCTGTGGATTGGCAGAAGTACAGGACATTAGTTTAAATTTTTTGATTGCTTAGGTGTTTAATTTAACTATGTGTATCAAAATTTGCAACTGTTTCATCGACTTATGAATGTAATTAAATTTTATGTGGTATATTGGTCACTTTATTTATTAATGAAATGTTTTTTAGAAAAGATAAATTACAGAAGCCAAATTTATCTTGTCATTTTTCATGTGTAACATCTTTATGCAGTGGAAACTGTGTTCCTCAAACTGTTCATGAAAATCCAACACTGTGTATCTTTCAAATAAAGGGAAAGTACTTTTTACTTTCTTTGACATTAACAACAAAACAGCATTCTACTCAGACATTAGACTACTTTAAATCCCAAAGTTAAGACAACATTAGTTTCAAGAAAGGAAAAGTTTGTTTATAATAAGCTCCAGATGCTGTTGCAATAAAAATTGCAGAGCTTTAATACTTATCCTATATACAAAATAAACAAATCTCATCAAGGATAAGTAATATTTAGTATATATTTGCAAAAATTCTCCTCTTTCAATTTTGGATGATTTTTATCAATGCATGAAAACATGTGAGAGAACAATCATTGAAATAGATGAATGAAATTAAACTAGCCTGATTTTTTTGGCTTCACTTAATCAATTACTTAAATTCATTCTTAAGCTAATGACTAAATTTATTTCAGCCTTCTATTTAAAGAAACTTAAAAAAAATAGAATATTTTTTAAATTCTCTTAAAGATATAGGTTGAGAGATATGAAGACTTGAAGCCAGGACTTGGCACTGTTTGCAGTGACCTTAAATTGAAACAGTTCTTTGAATGGGAATGTCTCATTTAGAACACTCTTTGCATTGAATATTTTACTTTGTTAAACATTAGATTTAAGAGTATTTAAGATGAGTTGTTAGAGTTCATCTGATTTAGGGTTTCAGTGACATTTTATTGAAAAGAATGTGAATCAATTCAAAGTATTTGAATCAAATTCACTTTTGTGGTAATTTTTAAAGGGACTAATATATCTGCAATTTATTTTTCATCTGCCAATTATTATTTAAGTTTAAAATTGATGGATCTCATTTTCTTTAGTTAAATTTTGTCTTTCTTAGTGCTTCTCAATACACTTTTGTGTTGCACATTTTCTCTTAAATGCTTGTTTGTTTTTGGACAGTTTGACACTGAAACTAAGGAAGGGTCTTCAATAAGTCCTACCACTAGTAACAAAATTAAGGTAATTATTGTGAGACTATTTTGAATAAGAAAATATTTTTCAACAATAACAAGTACTGTAGGCCTTTTTAGTTAAAAACATTTGGCATATCCTTGTGGACATGTATTGCATTTCTTTGCTTGTAATATTGAAGAAGAAAGTTTTACTTACTAATTTCTTCTTACATGCATACAACACCTTATGGGAAACCTTTACCCAACTTGACTGTTCAGACATTCCTTCTTTCTTTGTTCTGCAGTCCATTTAGGGCCTTAGCATACAGAGACAACTGCCATCTTTCTGAATTTTGGAGTGATATGCTTATCAATTCTCCGTCAGTCTTAACCCCAGTCTCCTTGACCATAACGACCCAAACAACCATGCCCATGCCAGGATTCGAACCTGGGACCTCTGAATTGTGAGGCAGCTGTGCTAGCCACTAGACCACAGGAGGTTGACCTTCACACAGTCTACATAAGCAAAACCATTTTCCTTTATGAAATAGATTCTGTGGTCATCTTAGTTATAAGTTTCATCCTGTTTTTATAAATGACTATTTAAGCCATTTAAATTGATGGTTTTAATATAAAATATTGTGGAGGATGAACAAATAATTAAAATTATTTCAATTTTTAGTAGGTGAAACATTTTCATTAGTTCTACCTTTCGTAAAATGTTTTTATCGATCAAAATAAACTTATGACTGCCAAGAAACATTTCATTAGTGAAAAAATTTATACTTTTTTACCGGTCCTAATAAAAGTAGCTGTATTAAACACTAACTAGATATTTAAAAACAATCTAATTCCTGTCATTATGTTATATAGTTTGCTATTTAATATTCTACTTCTACACACAACCTTTGTTCTTCATTGAAGAATGTTTTAAATGGAATATATTGGTGTATAAAGCTTAGAAATTACAATGTATGAAGTGTGATAAAATATAAATCCTATTTAGGAATGTAATTATTTCAATACAAGATAACCTTTCTTGTGAAAATAATTTAAAATTTTTTTGAAGATACTAGAGGTCTATTTCATACAGACCAATTTTGTGTGTGGCTATATTATAAGCTTTTTATAAAATTGTTGATGCATTCCCATTCAATCAAATGACTTAAGTTCAATATTTATGTCCTGGTCTCAGTTTTCATTCAGTAGAATTGTCTTTTTCATCTCATAAGTCTTTGAGATTTTGCTAACAAGTAATGTCTATGTAGTAAAGAGTGAGAAGGAGGCCGCGCCAGCGCTACAGCAAACCACATGTGAAGCGGCACCTCTGGTCCCCAGCTCCTGCCTAAGGCACAGCCACTTCTTGCTCATGGTACTAAGTCTTGTTCACACATGGTATACCTAACAGTTACTGTACTAGTTACCTCTACTGAATCTGGCTTAAACTGAATAATAGCAGCATTCTAAAGATTTATGGCCAATTTAAATTAATTTCTGGTAAAATTTATTGAAATATGAGTGTTTCCCAATTTGATGGTCATATTCAAACTTAATTTTGTAATTTCTAATTGTCTGTATCTTTCAATCTCATATTTAATATCCTTATAGCGAGACATCAAATACACATTTTTATTTATAAATTATTTTATTAACATAACATTTTAATTTGTTGCTTAAAATGTGCACTTTGCTATAATGATTCTACATAATTTAACTTAAAAGAATCTTTATCTAGAATATTTTGGCAATTTGGGATTAGTTATTATCTGGTTCTGATGTTATAAAGGCTTAATCAAAAATTTATGTATAGGACATTGCCTTATTCAAAAAATTGAATTTTGTTGTTCATTTCGTTCCTTAAAACTTTTGATGTAATTCAATTTTAAATATGAATATGGTCTATCATTTTGTGAAAATAAAATGTTCACATTACCTTTCCTAAGGTCATAGAAGTTTTCACCCATCATTATGGTTTTCGACTTGGGCATCTTGAAATAAACATTTCTCAATCAGATGACAAACACCAATTTTATTTATTAACTTAATCTATAAGAAAGCATATATTTTGGATAAATAAATGCTTGGTTCATGTCAGAACTTATTCTGAACAACACTTAGCATTCCTATAAATATTACTGTTTCTTTTTTTCTTTTTTTTTTCAGATTATGTCTTACATAAATTTTATAACAATTGTTAAAAGATGCTCTTACAAAGAAATAATTAATTTAATTATCTTTTAAATATTATCACAGACACATCATTATTAATAATTATTACACAATCATACAGCAATTTCTGCATGTAAGATGTGAATTTAATTTGTGTAATTAAACCTTTTTGTATTTCATCATTATGTGTTCATTTACAACTCTGTTCAGGATTAATGAATGTCCTATAATTACAAATATATCTATTCAATTACAGTTTTACAAAACAGTTTTACAACTAATGTAGTTGATGTGTGTGAAGATAAAAAAAATTACTGTTAAATACAATAATATTAAGTTAATAACTTGTATATATGTGTGTGTATGTGTGTGTAAAAAAATATATAATATTTGATTTGTGACAAAGTTACACATTGGATAGTGAGTAAAAATAGAAATATGGGAGGAAGGCAGGAATGTGCTTTTTAGCTCAGGCATAGAGATTTTTTCAAAGAAAGGCATATGTTAAACAAAGAGCGGAAAGGAAGAAAAGGAAAGAGACAAATACGGAAAATTCAATATAACCGACAAAATGATAATAAATTGGATAGGAAAGAGAGCAGAGAAATGTCATAGACTTACCTTAAACTCATAGTGGGCTTCAACAGGCAGGAAAGTACAAAAATGTGAATTTTTGTGTCTGAGTGACTGACCATCCAGCTGTTTAGACTCAAAAAGTCATGTTTTCATACTTCCTTGCAAATTTTCAATTTAAGGTAAGTCAAACATTTTTTGTCTCTCTCACTTTTCTATACAAAGTGCAAAAGTTGTGATGTTTCCAAAATAAAGTAATACAAAGTGTTTCTGGGTACATTTTCATTTCAAAGTTGTGCTTCAAAGTTGGGTTCATGCATTTGCCAATAGGAACAAGAAAATATAGACATTTCAGAAGTTTGAATAAATAATGTCAAAATGATTATTCAATTTATGGAGGTCTTTTTCCATGCTTTGGTTTCAAATAATACTTGATGTAAAATTTATAGTAACGATAACTATTTAAATGTACAGAGAAAAATGCTTGGATGAGTTATAATTGTGGGCTCAATTCTTTTTGTTAATTAGTCAAAAATAATATAAATCTATTAAATTTTAAGTGAAAATTGTCAAAAGCTTATTGTTTTTATTCTGTTGGAAATTCCAATTATCAGGTAGAATAATTTAACTAGAGCGGTTCAGTTTTGTTTAATTTTTTTACTATGACTGTTTTAGGTATTTTTAAAAGAATTGAAGATATTAATGCTGAAAGTAGTGGATAATGCTGCATTCAGGAGTGGTAACTATTTTAGAATGATACATTGTGAAGTGTGATGCAGCACACATTATAAGCGCTTAGTGGTGGTAGTCAAATGGAAAGTTGGATATATTTATCTCAAATCATTAAGTGCACTTACGAGTCAACTTTTCTTTTTCCCTTCTCTTGCAACCAAACATATCAATTATTTTTACTTGCTAGGAACTATATAAGGTTTCAAAATTATTGTGTGTGCAAGTTTCTGCCTCAGTTGTGTACTAGTTACTTTAATTTATTACATTTAACTTTTCTAGAATGTTCTTATTTAAATCCATGGTAAGAGGAATTAAGTTCTGTGAATTTTACATTTAGTAAATAAGCCTAATAAATATTGCAATATTTAATTAATGTATACAGGCTATGTATAAATAAATGTAGAGATGATATTAGTGTTTTGTGTGTCACCATCTTCCATTTGACTACCAAGTAATATGTTTTTTAATTTGATACAAGTGAAAGAAGTGTAAACCTTGAACAGATGAATACTAATGAAAATTTTTGCTACAAAACTTTAAACATGTTTGTAGTCAGATAAGTACTTAAATTTAGACATTCATTTTGAAAATGGATATTTAGTTTATGTAATTAACAACAATTTGCTTATTATTGTAGAAGTTACTTTTGTAATTTATAAATAAATTGCTTCTAAAAAAATCTGTTAATTATAATTTGAAGCAGAATATTGTTGGTTTATATTGTGTAGTAAAATACTATAAACATGAATGTCATTATTACTTTATTTCTCAGTAATATTGAAAATTGATTGCAGACCATTTGTAATTGCATGAACAACAGGTATTTGGAGTTCTCTTCGAGTATTTCATCATAATAATAACAATTTTCTACCATTTTTCAGGGTGTTGGCGGACATTATATTATTCTACAGTTATAATTTTTTCATGTATGTGTATATTTTCATGAGTTAGATCTAGTGTGGTTTAGTTGATAATTCATGTAACTGTCTACAGGTGAAACGTGATTTTTTTGCACTTCTTCGGGAGCATAATGATATTGACCGACACACCAGATGGGGTGATATAAAAAAGAAGCTAGACTCTGACCCAAGATACAAGGCAGTTGAATCAAGTACAGCTCGTGAAGACTGGTTCCGAGAACATGTCAAGATCTTGAAGGAGGAAAGGAAACGAGAGAAGGAGCGTGACCGAGAGAAACGGGATAGAGATAGGAAAGACCACCATAAAGAAAAAGACAAGGATAGAGAAAGGGAGCCCAGAGAGAAAGAAAAGCCAACAGTTGAGGATAATGACATGTCTGAGGTAGTTGCTTTTATTGTTCAGTGGCTATAATCAATTAAATGATTAGATTTTAATATATCAGTATACTGAATGTATAATTAAATTGGCTTTATAAACGAAAGAATAGAAACTTTGATATTTCTATTGATCAATAAATTAAATTTATTTGAGACTTGTTTATAATTAGATTAAGATCATGGTATGTTAACTATGTAATTCTGATGGAAATAATTTAGGACCAACTTTTATACTATCTATGCCCGCCATCACCATGGGACCCGTAAACCGTTTTAGATGTGCCCACCAGGGCACTGTGCGATGGTTACGTTTACTGATTAGTTTTACATGTATGATGCTTTTACCTTTTCAATAAGTATTTGAGTAAAATATTTGATTTTTGGTTAAACGTTTATTTTGACAGCAGTATGTATACGTGTGAAGTTGTAATTGTGCCCACAGGCATCATAATGTTCTCTTAAGTGCAAAAAGGTTGGGGACCACTGGCTTAGTGTATTCCATCTTTGGCCTTCCTTTTCTGTTCTTACCCCACACCCTTCCCTCTAATTTTACAAGACCCTCATGTCTTAAAACGTGAAAATTAAATAGTGAAAAAACATAATAAAAGACAGTAAGTCACTCGCCTATCTTCTAACAGAGCAAGCAAATTATCGATCAAATACACATTATCAAATGCTTTTTCAAATCTTATAATTTCTTCTAAATTTAAACGCAAAGTCAATATTGCTTCTCTTGTCCCTACATTCTACCTGAAACCAATCTGATCTTCTCCTAACTCGCATTCTATTTGGTGTTGGTTGTTAATATTTTGCATTCATGAGATACTAAACTGATTGTCCTCTATCCGCCCCAGTCTACTTCGGTATGGATATAATTATGTTTTTACTAAAATCTACTGGTATTCCTCCTGTTACGTAGATTTTGCAAACTGTCTTGACAACCATGATATTGCTTCTTCGCCTGATCTTATCAACTCGGCTGAATGATATCGATCCCTGGCGCTTTACAATTGTTCAGCTCTGTCAGTGTCTTGTCAAACTCCGATCTTAAAATTTGGCCCCCAACTCTTCTTCATCCACATCCTCTTCCAATACTGACTGATCTAGATTTCCACCGTGATAAGCTATTTAGATATTCCTTCAATCTTTCTGCTTTATCCAGAATTGGCTTCCCATCCACTCTCCTGATTTTCTTGCTAATATTTTTTGCTTTCTCTGAATTTTTATTTGATTTCCTATAAGCTGCATCTATCTCCCTTTTCACCGTGAAATCTTCAACCACTTTTTATTTTTCTTGGAGCCAAGAATCTTTGTCTGCTTTGCACTTCCTATTTATCTCATTCTTCAAGCTTCTGTACTGCTCTTTACTATTTTCATCTTGTGTTTTTTATGTTTACGTCTTTCATCAATAATAATTATTATTTTTTGTGGATCTGTGCTTTAGAATTAGTCTGAGCTATTCTTCAGCTACTCTAGTCATTTCTTCATTCTAGAGTGCCCATTTTCCTTTCTCTATTGTTTCTTTCTTCTTTCTCTATTAATGCACTCTTGATATCTTCTTTAAAACTCGGAAGAACCTCCTGTTGTTTCAGTTTTTATAATTCCCATCTTTTTGTTCTAATTCCTTTCTTGAGTTTATTCATTTTCATCCTGCATTGCATAATCGGCAGATTATGGTCAGAGTTTATGCATGTAGTACATGCTATAAAGTATTCATATACTATCATATTTTGAAAGTAACATCTTACGTAAAATCTTAATATTAACCTTCTCTTTAACTATCAGGAAGAAGGTGCCGCTGCTGCTACTTCAGAAGAAGAACGTGAAAAGGAAGCAAAAGAAAAGGAAAGACAAGCTAGAGCTGAAGCCAGTCTTCGTGAGCGAGAGAAAGAAGTACAACGAACTCTTGCAACTCATTTGCGTGACAGAGATAAGGAGAGGGAACAACATAAACGAGATGAAGCTGTACAACATTTCAATGCTCTTCTTGCAGATTTAGTAAGTACTAATAAATATTTTGGACTTTTGCACAGTTGGTACATCTAATTGGAAAAATAAGGGTTGGATTAATGTCCTGTAGACATAATATCACTTGAAACAGTTTCCAGAATAGATTTGACAGAAACTGAAGAGAGTGGAGGTGACAATAAAATTAAACAAACATTTGGAAATTAGAATAAGTATTTAATTTGTTGACTGATAAAACCTGGGGTGTCAGAATGAAAATGTAGATGAGAGGTGTTTATATCTACAAATACACTGAAAGTGTTTGTGTTGAATGCTACAGCCTGAAATTTGGGGGTTAAATAGATGTTGATAACGCACAATACAAACTGTTTGTTAACCTTGTTTAAATACTGAAAGATAAAGACTGCTAGAAAACTTCAGGGTTGTTAGATAAATATTTAGTAAAGTGGTATGTATTGACCATTTAATTATAATTGTTAATGTTTAGATTTTCAAATGAATTGTGTTTCTGAATAAATGTTGTATTTAGGTTAGGAATGCAGATCTTGCTTGGAGAGAAGCAAAACGCCAACTCCGCAAAGATCATCGGTGGGAATTGGCTGAACTTCTTGAAAGAGAAGAGAAGGAAAAGCTCTTCAATCAACATATTGAGCAACTTTCAAAAAAGAAAAAAGAAAAGTTCAGGTATTGGTTTCATAAAATTTTATTTTGTTAATTAGATTTGTTTATATTTTTAATAATTAATACCAACAAATATGATTAAAACTCCTCATATTTGTTGGTATTATTTATTTTTATTGGCTTTATTAATAAGAGTTTAAGGATAAGAAAGGATGTATGGATGATTCATAAAAATTATTTAATTGAATACTTATAAATTGTATAGATGAAGTACTGTATTGTTTGTTTATTGAAATTAATTCTTGATTTATATTAAATATAGAACTTAATTTACTACTAGACTGGTTCAGTAGAAAAATATGCTTTCTTATTAAAGTCTTAGTAATATGTCTAACTGGATACTGACAATTATGGAGAAAAATAGTAATTTCCTGTTGTAAAGTTATTCACTAAAAGATAAATACCTTCAGTATTTTTATAATTGGTCTTCCATGTATCTAAAACATAGGTATTCTGTCTATACAGCTGAGGTGCGAAAGCTTTTAATGTAAAGAATCTGTATATTATTACGAAATTGTATTAACCTGTCTAGTTAAATACATCCTTTTTCCAAATTGATGAAGGATGTGGCAAATTTTTGTATTATTTTTACAGGGAACTGTTAGATGAGACTGAGCAAGTGACCCTTACTAGCACTTGGAAAGAAATAAAGAAACTAATCAAAGATGATCCACGATACAGTAAATTTTCTTCTAGTGATAGGGTGAGTAGTGATATATATGAGTAAGGATATGACATTCTTAAAAGAATTGAATAATTTGCATGAAAAGGGGAGGTGGTAGGTTATTGAAAGTGAAGTTTAGTGTTGCCTTTAGGGTGAAGCTCTTTTAATTTTTGGATGAGCCACACTCATACTTTAGGAGAAAAAAAGACTCATTCCAGGTGTCAGCTGGCATATATTAACATACACGCATATAGTAGAATTTTAATAAATTATAGTAATTAGAATTTGTTAATTGGACCACCCATTATAATTGCCTGACCTTACCCGACCCCCTGTGCTCCTAAGGTCAAATAAGAGTTAAAGGAAACAAGATTTGAAAGCTGACAGAAACAGTCTTTCAGCACTACTTTCAACGGTCAAAAGTCGACATGGAGCATTGTAGGGATCAGCATGGAGAGTACTTGAATGATAAACTTTGTAATGTAATTGGTGATCAATAATCTGTTTTGTTGCAACAGTCATGTTATTTGCAAAACCTTAGATATATAAATAATTGCTAAATTTTAATTTATTGAAAGCTTTATAGGATTAAATGTGTTATTAATTAATTTTTCTTGGCAGTACAGTATGGCTTCAATAGTAACAAAATACTCATTTAGATACAAGTTTCATAATTTGAATTTAACTTGTTCCCTAGCTTCAAATTATTAAAGTTACACTATATGTGTAAATTAATATAGACACAAAAGATAAAATTACAGGCTTACCTTTAATTCAGTACAGTTGTCACCTTGTGAGACTAGGAGAGAAGTACACACTTTGAGCCAGCTGGTAGCACAGTCTTGAATTAAACCCACATCAACACCTGACAATCGATAACTTTTTAAAGAAAAGGCTTAGCAAAGGAAAATTTGGGAAAGTAACGTAATTATGTTTACGAAACGAAGGGTTTACAGAAACTAGGTTTTGGTTGGCAATTTCCCATAGTCTATTTAGCTATAATAAAATACCTTGAATGAAATCATGCTGAAACTTTGTTTGTTGGAGGTGTTTTTAACAGAAGTGGAGAGTGAGACAGGATTTCTTAATGGTTTTTGATATTTATTTGATTCAGTTGTGTACGTTAAAGGAACTGCCAAGAGCATGTGTGTGTTGTGGTAATCATTCCTAAGACTGGTCTTATGCAATCCTCTGTGCAAACCTATCCTGCACAAGCCTCATCATTTCTACATAGCTACCACATCCTCCTAGTCAGCTTAGCATATTCCATCCTTACCTCCATCTTCTGTTCTTATCCCCACACACTTCCCTCTAATGCTAATTTTACAAGACCATCATGTCTCAAAACATGACCTATTAATCTAGTCCATCTCTTGGTCAAAGTCCTCTAAATTGTTCTCTCTTCCCTATTCTGTTTAGAACTTATTGGTTAGTTACCCTATCCACCCATCCGATTTTCATCACCACATTTAGAAAACTTCTATTTTGTTTCTGTCATAAACTCCTATCGTCCAAGTTTCGCACGCATATAATGCCACACCATACCAACCTTTTTGAAAATAATTTCTAAATATTCATAATTATATTAGCCATAAGCAAATTCAATTCTGCTATACTTCTACCATCCCTAGTTATTACACTTCCCAAGTATCAGAATTCCTTAACTTACTTCAAATTCATGTAAGTTGTGTGTATATATATAACTTTGGATTCATATATGGCTCACAGATGGGCATGGTAAATTTCAGTTGACCCAACCAGTCAACCTCCAAACCACAACCTGTGATTGTAATTTTGCCAAGCCCATGCCTTCAGGCTTTAAAAGTTCATAAGCTGAAGGAAAGAAGTGTGAGGGTGTCTTTAGAAATGCTAGAAAAGTGCAATTTATCATCATTAGATGACCTAAGTGTTAGTTTTAGAGATAGATCTTATTTCGGTCAGGCGTGTAACTTGAGGGGTGTAGGATGATGTAACATTATAAAAATAATTGAAGTATGCAGGAAGGAGAAGAAGAAAATTAATTTCTTACCAGATATTTAGGGCTAGTGTCAGGAAACTCTTAAAAATTTCATAGCCTCTTCTGCAGGAGATGGGCGTGTTGTCTGTGTGTGCATATGTCAGCAATTTATAATACTCATGATAAAGTAATTTGTATGTCAGCCTGACTCGGGCTGTACCCAATGTATTTTTATTGTTGTAATTCTAAATTAATACTGTTACAATTACAGAAGTGTGAACGGGAGTTCAAGGAGTATATAAAGGACAAATTAATAGTTGCAAAGACAGATTTCAGAGAACTTCTACAGGTAATGAGCTGCTTTTTTCTTTCTTTCAAATTTATATTTTATTATTTATCATTGACTTTTTAATACTTATCATTTCTTAATTTTATTGGAATTTTGCTTTAATAAAGTTTCATGATATCAATATTATAGTTTCTGAAGTCTGTATAGGTGTTCCTAAATACAGTGAAACCCTTTCTAAGGTTCCGCTTGTAATGAAATAAGTCCCAGTGAAACTTCCATTTACATGGTGCAAATTTTTCCCCCTTTTGACAAATCCAGGAATTATGAAATTCCCACTTTTAAAGAATTTTTCTTCAATGAATTTCCAACTAACTCAATTATGCACAAGCAATCCATTTCTACCTTTTGTCTTTACATCAATATTTTTCCTTTAGTTGACATTGTCACGTGTCACATTGTTAAAAAAATATCAGCTGCTGAAGAAAGAAATGAATTTGAGGAAATGTTCTTTTATTCATTTTATGGGATGTCTGTTTATTGTCTACTTCATTATGTATTTATTAATTCATTCACTAGTTGACATTTTCTAATACCAATAATTCGGTCATAATTTTATTTGTGAAAAATCTGTTGATAGATTAACCATGTTTTAATTACTTTGCCCTTGTAATTAACGTTCTTCATTAGAATTTTAAAAAATTCTGGATTTCAATTTTGAGGCTTCCCAAACATCCAGGTTTCACTTCCATAATGTCCTAAGCTCATCTTTAACATAACATTGCATTAGTTTGTCTGAAATAAAAAAATTCAATTAAATCAAGCATTTATTTGGCGATAGTGTCTTCAAACTATGTGGTTCCTCCCACATTTTGGTTATCTGAGTATGTTTAACATGTTTTATTTTCCAGGAAACTAAATTAATAAACCACAAATCTCTAAAATTGGTACAAGATAACGAACAGTATATTCATGAAATGGAAGAAATTTTGAAAAAAGATCGACGCTACCTGGTTTTAGATTATATGCCAGAAGAGCGAACAAAGCTTATAGTATCTTACCTTGAAGACTTGGATAAACGTGGACCTCCTCCACCTCCGACAGCATCCGAACCGACAAGAAGACCGACAAAATAAACTTAAATAGCTATTGTACAAAGATGGCAAGTAATACCAAATGTAAAACTTGACATGAGCTTCAATGCATTCAAATGTATTGTTTTTCTGTTAGTTAATTTCATCCTCTGATATTTACTTAATTTGAATGCATTATGTACCATGCTTTAAGTTTGTTTGAATGAAAGAGCAAAATTTGTTAATAGTCTATACAAACTGAGGTGTCATTAATTTTTTTAATATCAGTGTTGAATACATTGCATGTTTTGTCTTGTGTAAATAAGTATTGTGATTTAAAAAAATGCTATTCTTTTAGAATGCCAGCTATTAATTAATATATGTATAGTGAGAGAAAGGGATACACAAATATATAGAATATATATATATATTTACAATTAAAATACCAAACCTACTTGGTTCTAAATGTGATGTGGTGTTGTCATGTCACAGTGAATTCTTGTAAACTTTTAATACATTTGTGTAGTTTTTAAATACAGTTTGTAAGTCACATTTTGGGACCACAAGTATGATCACTGTTGCTGCCTGTTAATATACCTATCTGTAAATAATCTATATATCCCAAGGTAACTAGTGTCTTTGTTTTGTCCCTAGATGTTAGAAATTAAAAGATTTTGTATTTTAATAAGTGTGACAATATAAATCAAAACAGTAAAAAAATTTTTTTTAATTTCTTATTTTTATAAAGATCTTATTGACCTTTTATGAATTATGATCCGTGTTTTTAGCTTATAGGGTTGAGAATTACTTTATGGAATTCTGATCATGAACTCAGATTTAAATATATATAGTGATATATTGTATTGGGACCACTTCATTGTGAAACCTTTGTTTTTGTTATTCATTTATTTTGTTTAGGGTTCGATTGTTGTGAACAGGAACTTGTACGTCACTCCAAAAGTAATGTACACTATTTTTATTTAAAATTACTTCTCCATTTTTGCAATTTATGGAGTTCATAGATACATAATTTCCATGAGTAGTGCTGTCATAGCCTGTCTTCAAGGTGGCTGTTTAATCTGACACATGAATAAGCAACATAAAAACCATATTTACCAGCTGCAAAATTTGCCACACAAAGCTATTTTCAGAAAAATGAGACATCTGTAGTTTACTCTATCCCATGTGAATGTGTACTCTCATGCATAGGTGAAACAAAACGGCCTGAATAAATGACCTCGTAAAAACGTCCTCCAGAGTGAATTGACAAACTCAAAACTCGCTGAGCATTTGTGGGAATGATATACAATTTTGAGGAATTCTTGGTTATCTGTTTGGAATCCCATAATTTCTAAAAATGTTCAAAGAATCCATTTCTCAAGTGAGCGTCAATATCCCAGAAGTTTGGTTTTCCTCATTTACTTAAAACCAGGTCACTAAAAATTCCCCGTAGCAGAAGTCAACACTTCTACTTCCTCCTAGTGTGTATATATGCCCCACACTCTTCCTTGCTTCTTCATTAGGTGTCTCTCTAGGACTAGGCCGATTTTAGTATGTTTATGTCCTCATTATTGTACGGACTCTTGTATTGTGCATTTTCCCTCTCCCTGACGAGTCTTTGCTGTTCAAAACAGTATTTTCTCTAATTTCTTTCTATCCTTCTAAACTATTTACTGTCACTATCATAGAGTTAAACGTAACTTGTTTGGTTTCATCTCTGATATCCTCCCCTCTTGATTTCTCTGCTATCCTAGACTATTTCCTTAGTCACTCTCTCTTGGTAAGCCTAACTTCTTTGTTTGGTTTGCTTCTCGTCTATCTGTTTCTTTTTACTCCAAAGAAACTGAATAACTGTATTACCTCACATTATCAATAATCTTCAAAACAAGGTCTGTAGTGTGGTGGTATGCAAACTCTCCAGAAATAGCTACCACAAAATGAAATATTGGCTGCTGTGTGACACTTTGTTGCAATTGAAAATGAAACACCCAGTAAACCTGTGTTACTCAATGTAAAATGCACCCTGCGTACAGCCAAAACCACCACACGATTGTGGAACTTTGTTGGAAACAGTTTCACCACCCTCCATATTCACCTGATCTAGCCCCTCCTCAAATATCATTTAGAGACAAGTGTTCATGAAGAAGCATCTCTTATCAACTACCTTGCAGATTTCTTCACATCAGTTCTACAGGAGTCATAGAACACCTACCTGAATGCTGGCAGGTGGGTCAGTGGCAAAGAAAGTGATCACATCACTGAATGATTTATTTTATGCTAATAAAACTGCACAGACTTATGGTTTAACCCTGGGCTTTCCAAACCGTGCTCTGCGGGCCCTGAATAGGTGTTCCTCGAAGTTTGGAGTGATTCTATCTATATTGTGGACTGTAATAACTCTCTTTGCATCTAACAGGAGAAAGTGGAATCATTTCTCACACCTTCCTTTGTATGAAGCTTGTTTCCGAACTGATTCAACAACAGTAAAACAAAGGAAGTTCCTTGTTTCACTCTACAACAGCAAACGTGGGTAACAATGAAGAAGTGTGGACATGTACAAGTGAGATTGCAATAACTCAGTTATACAGATAATTTAAAGTTAATCAGAAAATTATAGTTGAATATTTTATTTAACTTAACAATGAGCAGCTATAGCCAACAAATAAACCAAGCTTCTACAACTTTGTGGCATGTAATTCAACAGTGAATACTTGCATTTGCTGAGCACCAAATAGTGTAGCAGTTCTCAACTGGAGGTCCGTAGGAAAATTTTAGTGGTCCGCTAAAGATAATTTATATCCTCTGTTTTTTCCCTAACAAAAATCATAACTTACAAATTTGAAATGCTTTCAGCATGTGTTGTAATCATCCATTTAAAAGTTGTCTCCTTATTTAAGGTGTTAAATTTCAAGGTTTATAAAAGACCTTGTCTTGTTAGGTAAGCTCACAAAGCAAGTGGAGTGAATGAGGGTCTGAAATAGTTTTTAGAAAAAAACCTTGACAAAAAATTTGAAAAATGATATGAAGCTGTGAAAGTGATAAACTATGTAAAATCAAAACCATTTCAATCCAGATAAAATAAAATTTCGTGCAATGAAATGGGTTGTTTACACAAAGCGCTTTTATTACATACTGAAGTGAGTTGGCTATCCACAGGAAAAGCATTATTAAGACATTTTGAACTTAGAAGTGAGTTGTTAATCTTCCTAAGGCCAAAATAATTGAGGACATTTTACAAAGTGCAATTAACTTATCATTACAAGAGATAAAATTGCCTCTTTTGATTAAAACTACAAATCTGGATTTCATCAGTTGAATCCAATTATTTTGTTTTCTGCCGTACATGAATGTTTGAATGAGTAGTCCTCCAGTTTGGGCTTAGGGTTAATCACACTAACCTGTAAAAAATGGGCTAAAGAGGCATGCTTTGAACAAAGCTTAGGCAAAGAGTTAATGAAACTGTACATGATGAGGAATTCTCTTGCAGATATGACTATTGAGCCAAAAGGTCCTAGAATGTTTTAGTGATTGCATGTTATTTCCAAAAAAAGAGAAATAAAACTTAATCAGCTATATTGATTTTAGTTATTTTAAGTTTACATTGGTACTTACTCGGGTTACTTCTCTCAAGATCTAAATGCATATTGTTATTGGGCTTTTTCAATCTTCAAGTAAAATTCAATGCAGAGTCTGCCCAGAATCAACCAAGAGATGCTATATAAATGGTTAAATAGTTTTTTTTTTGTTACCCCTTTTTCAGATGAAACATACTAATTATTTATACATCAAAATTATTGGTCTGATAAAGCTTAACTCACAGTACCTGCAGGCTAGGGAATAATCAAAGAGCAATTACTAATTTCTTCTAAGAAATCTTACATTTTATAATTTGTGGCATGTGTAGGAGACATGGTTAAAAGAAAGATTCAAATTGGCCCTAGGTAATAATTTGATGTCATCTGACTCGACTTCCTTGCAGAGGGAGGCCAAATGGTCAAATTTAAAGTCATATCAATACAAGTCCATCTTCCAAGAATCTGAAAGTTTATTATTCACATCCAAAATCCCTTTAAGGGAGCAATAATTCAAATTGAGTACACAGATTAGATGCATTTATGAAAAATGGTATGTATTATAAAACAGTACAATGAAATGGGTTCTTCCTTTTGTAATAGTTAAATAACTTACTGTAGTTAACATTATTTTCACAGAGATCTTAATTAGAATAACTTAATATTGCTAAAAAAGCTTTGATTCTTTTTAATAATTTGCTGCAAAGCATACATTAATATTTCATTGTTCAATAGCACATGAAACTCGGGCAGGCAACTACAATTTTACAAAACAATATCAATTTCTTCATATACTTCCCTGCTGAAGAAGTGGTATATGAAAACGTGGCTAGCAGGAAATTATTAATAAATAATACAACCCAATAAATATTTCAATCACATTACTAATCTCTTTATAGAATACAAATTTAATTAACACAAAGACAACAGGTCATTACTTCACCAGTTGATTCAATTCTGAGCTTTTCGAGGTTGCTTTTTTAAATAGTGATAATTTGGCAAAACTTTTGTCAAGTAATCTAGCTGCAACGTTTGCTGTGGAGGTCGATCGCTTTGCTTACGCCTGTTGCAGTTACGGCCAAAAATAACAGTATTCTCAGGTATAACTTCGGCACTCGTTAACTTGCATCCAGCACCGATGATACATCCACTTGTTAGTTCCACGTCGTGACTAATGTAGGACTTGGATTCCAAAACATTATTATCACCAATTTTTCTTGCTTCGGAATAGCAGTCAACTTCGAATACATTATTATCTCCAATTATCAAAACAGGAGAAGAATTAGAATTTTCTCCCGCCTGGCGTTTATTGATTATTCGGACTTGTTCCTCAATCAGATTGTTGTCTCCTATCACAATTGGACCAGCTTCGGCGATAATTGTGGCTCGTGGGTGTATTATTGTCATACTTCCTATTGTAATATCTCCAACCAATTCACATTCGTTACAAACCAGAGCCCCTTGTGTAATTTTTACATTACCTTTAGACATTATCACTTTTTGAGGTCTCTTGATTTACATAATATTTTTTAATTCTATGAGTCCATAATATTTACAGGCTTGCACTTGTACTTGTCAGATGCTGCCCATTTCAAATTAAACAAGTTCCTATGACAGTTCTAATGTCGTCCTAACCAAATCCTTCTTTCAGGACGTATTTGCTATAGTGGCAAATTATCGAAACATTCGATATTTCGAGACAGACGCAGTCGATAATCATTTTAAATAATGCAGTAACGATAAAGTAAAAAATTGGCCAATGTATGCCTTTTGAAATAAAAGAATAATTTCGTTAATACTTTACACACAGATTATTTCGTTTCAACATCGACCCGCCCTTATTGAAAAGTCCTATATAATTACGTTTTTCGTTAAATTCCTTCAACGTCGACCTTAATTTTCTCCCCTTTCGATATTAACTTTTTCAAGCCATTACCGTCGGTGCTCAGCTCGCGGTAATAGAGTACGATCTCAGGTTTTTACGCCGAGTTAATATCGTTCGCTGGACATGACGAGGAGTTCGTGAGGGAGTAGTATTTTGGAATTGGCGTCATCAACTCTCCGGGGATGATATTTCCGGATCTGGCTGACGGTAAAATTTATTCACAGTATGAAAATTTAGCAAACACCTACTTTTTTCGGTTAACATGAGGGTGATACTGAAACAGGCAACTCCCCTTTAATTTCTTAGGAAGCGAATCTCGGGAAATATTGGCTTGAACCACTCGAAGCAACTAGATGTCGTATCAGTTTTTGCACGGTGCAGTTAACACCAAGTAATTCCCGTACTCTATTCACCTAAAGGTCACTTGATTAAGACTCGATTTCTGTTCTAAAGTTTAGTAGCTTTCGTGGCTGACTAAATGCCATGACTTAGAGTTTCTGGGAGTTCTCGAGCGAAACACAAGAAATAGCACCAAAAGCAGCCATATTCTGCATAAGGATAACAATCGTAGGCTGGTGTTAGAAAGGGCGGACGGTTCTGGTTGCGTAGGACCTCGACGCTGGGCGACGGCGTTATCGCGTCCCCAATCGCAAACACTTCGCGGGTAGGCGAATGTGTTCTTGCGACGTCCTTCCCTGGTGATAGCTGGGCAAAGGTAGCGGTGGCGTCGCTTCCTTGGTGATACGACTTCGGCGCTTCGAGATTTCACGACCGGAGAAATGAGCTCCTGAGACGAAAAGGGTTGGGGGATCAAAATCGATACGTATCGATTAAAAGCATATAAAAAACGTAAATCCCACGAAAATAGAACGAATTGGACTGTAAAATAAGTATTGTGGTTACCGTAATGTTTTAATATGTATATTTTAAATGATGGGGGAATATTAATTAATGAATTTAATAATTGGGTTTAAATATATACATTTATTAATTGTAAACACAATAATTTTAATATGGGTAGTGCGTGTATACATTATGTACAAAAATAATTTATTAAAATGGGATTGTATTAAAGATCTCAGGAAATTAATGGTTTGGGTGACCACGTGTAGCAGATTTTCTGTTCGTTGACGAACCTGAGTTGTCTTCATATGCGTCTCGCTGTAATTTCCGTGTTGTGGAACTTGAAGCGGCCGGTCGACAATAGTACGAAGTCGTGCTGCCAAATTGAGGAAACTACGCTTTTTCCTCTTTCTTCCCTTGTTGTTAAGACCTTTCTTCCCTGCTTCCTGGACTGATCAAAGCATGGTCCACCTCTCCGCTGCCACCTCACCAATCTGCTCTCGCCACCAATCTCCTCTCTCCACCACTCTGCTGCTAATCTCCTCTCGCCATCACCTTGTATCACCTGCCAAAAATCTCTCCACCACTCTCCTTCAATATCCTCTCGCCATCCCCTTCAAAAACATGCCCTAAAATGGTCTCCGCCAACCTCTTTAAAACCTTGTCCCCTCTTATCCGACACCTATCACTAAGGGGGCAGGGATGGATATTCTCCAATCATATCCCTTGTTTCATTTGGGGAACACACGCCACCCGGTCACCAAATTCCCAGGCAGATTAAGACATTCCTAAACCGGCGACGAGGTGTCCGAACTTTATGGTCCAGGTGTCAGCCGCAGTCCCTTTGTTATTATTCCGAGCCGCCAAGACGGCGCGCGGAAAAACCCCTTCTTCCTGGCAAGCGACTTGCTCATGCCGGAATATTTGTTAAGTTTCCGTAAATAATAATAAAAAATTGGACGTGGGTTCTACTGCGCTACAATATATTTGAATCAACTAAAATGGTATGATAAAACGAACACATTCTGTAATATTATATATCTATTTTATGTTCTGGGGCTTAATAAAAATGTATATATATATATATATATATATATTGTAATATACTTTTTTGTATATAAAACATTTATTAATTAAAATTACAAATCTGATCAATTTTAACAATTTTGTTTATTAATTTAAGTGAAGACACGGGCTTAATCCCAGGGGATTTTGGGTCTCTCAAGAGATGGAGTATGCATCAGCCACAATTACTGGCCCAACAAACATCCACCTCTCCAATGTTTGTGCGTCTCTGGATATCTGCTCCACTCTTCTCCCTTCTGCGGTCTGATCACTCGCCTGCCTACTGGGGTCGAGCCACGTCCTCTCGGGTCTGATCTGGTCTGCCCCACTCTGCTCTGGTCTGCTCTGCTCTGGTCTGCTCTACCCACTCAGAGGTCTCTACCACGATCTGATGCACTCGTCTCGTCTGGTGGGGGTGGGGGGGGGTGGGGTGGGGGTTGGGTGGGGGGTGGGTGGGGGTGGGGGGGGGGGGGTGGGGGGGGTGGGGGTGGGGGGGGGTGTGGGGTGGGGGGGGGGGGGGTGGGGGTGGGTGGGTGGGGGTGGGGTGGGTGGGGGTGGGTGTGGGGTGGGGGTGGGGGGGGGGTGGGGTGGGGGGGGGGGGGGGTGGGGTGGGGGGGTGGTGGGGGTGGGGGGGGTGGGTGGGGGGTGGGGGGGGGGGGGGTGGGGGGGGTGGGGGGGGGGGTGGGGGGGGGGGGGTGGGGGTGGTGGGGGGGTGGGGGGGGGGGGTGGGGGGTGGGGGGGGGGGGGGTGGTGGGGGGGGGGGGGGTGGGGGGTGGGGTGGGGGGGGTGGGGGGGTGGGGGGGGGGGTGGGGTGGTGGGGGGTGGGGGGGGCCACTCTCTGACGCACTCTCTGCTACCGTCTGATCCCTTCTCGGGTCTCGTCTGCCCCTCTCTGCTGCACTCTCATCTCGAGCCACCCATCGGCTTCCCTTATAAAGCTTCTGGCGGGACTTCCCCTATTTCTTAACATTTCGGGGTTCCCCGCCCTCATTTTTCCCGCGGGGGTTCACCATCGTCATTTTTTATACAGGCAAGCCGGGCCTTCCCCGCGGGGAAAAACATCTTTCGGCCGACTATCCATTGTTGTTGGCCGAACTGCGCCTCATAACGCCACAACGTTACAAAATCCCCTTTTTTATCACAATATATATATATATATATATATATATATATATATATATATATAATACTGTATTTCGATTGTCCTGATGTTCCGGACAGTTTTTTGCTCATAAAGTGAATTTTTGGTGATGTAGTGTATATAGATAAATATTTGTCGGTGTTAAAATATTTTTTGTATCACTTGAGGAAAACTGGTTGAATAGTAGTTTGTCAGGCATTTTAAATTTATTTCAAGATAAAAGTGTTTATATGACAGAGTGAAAATTTAGTGTAAGAAATGGTTTACAATTGAAAGTATTTCTTCTGTTCTATAATTATTCAGTGTATATTTTTAAGTCAGATGTTCATTCTAAGTTGGATATAATAATATAAATTCAAAGTTACTTTCTATAATTATTGGTATAACAATGATTTGAGATCTTTGCTTTACTTTTTAGTTTGTGTTTAACCATCACACAAAAGAAGTCTTTTGAAATATAGTTTTCAGGTACCTAATACAGAAACAAATATATATTATATATAAGTATATAATTATATTATAAGCTTGTACTATCTTTTAAGTTTAAATTATGATCGAGGCTCCAAATAAACACACATCGTCCATGTCGGAGCAACACACTACTAGTTCTGCTATCTTTATGTCTGATGGAACACTGCATACAATACACTAAGAATATACACAACGTGCCGTTTTCTTTAATAAAGGTATAAGACTTCAATAAACAATCATTTGCAATTTGTCTGGCAATTGACGAACTCTTGGTCTATGAAGTGTTGCGTGCTGAGCTGGTGGCACAGATGCATCAGGAGGCTCGAGTTGGCGTTCATTATCTTCATACGCATCTTGTATCATCAGGCCGTAGATAATTCTATTGCGTCGTAATTCATGGCGTCTCTCATTCACAACAACGTATGTGTTATGCGGTAGAGTGTCTGAGACACTGGCGCGCTTCCATTCTCTCCCTGTCCAATAACGGACTTTCGCTCCTCGTTGGAATTGACTTAGAGACTTAGTATGGGTATTTGCATACTTCGTCGCATTCTCTTGTCGCTTTTCCAGAAAACGGCGTACTTTCTTTATTCGACATTATGGTTGTTCATGAAATCTTGGTAATTCCGTACGAAGGTGACGTCCAATGAATAACTCAGCTGTACTTAATCCATCGACTGTTGGTGTATCTCTTGTGTCCATCAAAACTGTTTCGTGATTTCCTCCTGACTTCAATGTCTTTACCAACAATGTTTTTATCATGCGAACGGTTCTTTCAACTTGACCGTTGGATCTCGCGTTCAGGGGTGCTATTGGATTGTGACGTAAACCTTTCTGACCCATGTCGTTTTTCTGTGTCTACGAATCAAATAGTGGACCATTGTCGGTGACAAGTTTTTCGGCGATACCAAATCTCACGAATATTTTATCAAAATCAGTAATAACATCACTAGGTGTTGCAGTTTTCATAGCTATCGCTTCAGGGTACTTGGAGAAATAGTCGATGTACAGGACTTAATGTTGACCATGCACAGCAACTGTCGGCTTGTTACTGGTCTCCAACTGATTGGTTCATGGGGGATATGCTGATTGATGTTGTTGACATAAATTACAGCGCTTGACAATATTTTCAATATCAACGGTAGGCCTGGTCAGTCACGATGTGACGCGTGTAAAACATCAATTATATGGCATCTTTCGGCTAATGGTATTACTATTCGTTGACCACAGCAGATTAAACCCAATGAGATGTATAATTCTGTTTGAAATGGCCAATAATAATACAAACTGCAAGGAAATTGTTTCCTTGATACTGGATAAACTGAATTAGCTGACTTAAGTCCTTATCAGCAGCAGTTGCTTCTTGAAGCTTTATAAACCTCGAGTTAGACATTGTTGCTACCCTAAAAACTTGTAATGCATGTTTACCAGCAGAGTGGATCATCGGTGACAGGTAAAGAAGCTCGAGATAATATGTCGGGAATTGCTAGTTGCTTCCCTGGAACATGATGAAGTGTGAAGTCATATCGAAGCAGTCTTAGTTGTAAGCGTTCCAATCTCGGTGCAAAGGCTTGTGGTCTGTCTCGATTGTGAAATGTTGGCCATAGATGTAAAAATGAAATTCTTCACAGGCAAGTACAATAGCCAAGAGCTCTTTCTCAATTTTAGCATATTTTTGTTGAGACTTGTCTGAGACTTGAAAGCTGGTGGAGTACAGCTCCTAAACCGAAACTGCTAGCATCTGCAGAAATAGTTGTTCCTCTTTGATCAAAGAATCGAAGAACAGGTGCTGTAACAAGTTCTTTGAGCGCTTTGAAGATTAAGTCAGGATGACTATCCCAAATCCACGCTGTGTTATTGTGTGTAGTGGCTGTGCTATGGTAACCAGCTTTGGCAAGAATTTCTGTAAGTACGTAATCATACCCAGAAAAAGAGTTAATTGTCCCGCGTCCGTTGGAGGTGGCATGTCGATAATGGCTTCTAATTTATCTGGATCAGGACTAATGGACTTGCTTGTTGTATTGAGCCGGTGACCTAAATACTTAAATGCTGTCTGAGCTATTTAAATTTTCTGTTTCTAAAAATTGTTGCAAAGGCGATGTCCATGGCTCGCTGACTTCAAACCATATGGATAGACCAAGAAACGAAATCGTCCCCACGGTGTAGCGAAAGAGCTTTTTGACAGCTTAATCTGCCAAAAAGCTTCGGGAGCGTCGAGTAGTGTGACTAACTCAACATGAGCCATATCAGCGGTAAGCTCGGTGATAGTGACGACCAACGATTGCGTCGTTCAAAGAATTTACGCAACTGACCATTTGGCTTATTGACAACGAAAATCGTGTTCACCAAGTCGGTTGGCTCAGTCACTTTACAGACGATCTGTTCTGCTTCCATTCTGGAAAACTCGACTGTGGCCTTTGGTATTAGAGCGACTGGTGTGGACTGATTCTTACGCAATTGCCTCCCAAAGCAAACAAATTAAATCTATAAGGAACGTAGGTTTTCCCGGTGTAACTGCTGGATAAAGTTTTCTCGGGATTCCAACCGGGTAGCGTCGTTCATTTGCCTCAACGTTTCGATGGCTTGCACCGCCATCTTCTTCACCTGAAGAAGATGGCGGTGCAAGCCATCGAAACGTTGTGGAAATAAATCTACTATGCCGAGTTAAAAAGCTCCATTATCGATGGAAAGATTTGATTTTAAAACCAGAAGACTATACAGAACAATGAAATTTTTTTGATTTTTATTCATCAGTAAATAATGTCCCATTTGTATTTGGCCAAAACATGCAATTAAAAATATATTTCCCTCTGATAAAACAATATCAAACAAGAACTGACCGATCAACGTCCAACAAGAGGTTCGAGCTCGTCAATAAATAAACAAATCAGTCGAGCAAAAATTTCTAAGTTAAACAAAATTTCTGATTGCGAAAAAGTGGCTAAAATCTATTCTCGAATAATTTTACAGTATAGTGAAAGTTGATAAATTTTTTTTAACTGGGTAGAACAGATCTAAAACGGTGGACCCTCAGTGACTGACGCGCAACGATCTGACCGGTCAGTGTCAACTCCTTTGCTTGAAATTGGCATTTATGACATTATTTGTGAAGACCGGCGTATTACTGCTGAAGATATAGCAAAAATAGCTCGAGTAAGTGTTGGCACAGTTCATAATATTATTAGTAACAAACTCAAGTACAGCAAAACAAGTACAAGCTGGGTGACGAAAGAGTTAACTCCACAACACAAGGAAACAAAACTCAAATAACATTATGAAAGGGAGGGCAAGCCATTTCTAAACAATATGTTAACCTGTGATTGAACTTGGGTTCACCATTTTGAATCGGAATCCAAACGACAAATCATGGAATGGAAGCATAACAGCTCATCTGAACGAAACAAATTCAAAACGCAAGTATCAGCAAGAAAAGTTATGTCGGTCGTCTTTTGGGATGCCTGAGATGTCGTTTTATTTATTTTTAATTTGAGAGATCGGTTTACAATAAACACAGCCTACTACACAGACCTGCTGATGAACAATGTGCAGCCAGCAATGAGAGAAAAACATCGCGAATCTCAAAGAAAACTACACGACAATACTCTCCATTACACCGCCAAGCTGACCCAAGAAGCCATGGGGAAAAAAAAATAGGTTCAGCCAGATCAGATTTGGCTACCTCAAATTTTCATTTGTTTGGTGGACTCATGGAAGCATTACGCGGACAGAAAGTCAGCAACAACGAGGAGGTCAAATAATTTCTTGGAAACTGGCTCAAACAAGACAAAGACTTCTTCGCAACAGGTATAAAAGAAACTAGTTGGAACAAGAATATTAATATTCGTAGAGATTTAGTTGAGTAGTAGTAAAAGTTACATTTTGGAAAAAATATAGTTTTCTTTTAGATAAGTTTGTCTCTTTAGTTACTGAATATCCCTCATATATTGGCTACATCACTCTTAGAGATATCAAATTTTTTTGTGAGGAGAAATATGTAACATACTAATAACACTACAGCCTACTCTGAGGCAAATTTCCCAACACGTAATATGTTACTTTTCTATTTCCCTTCACAATATGCAATAGTACCTAATTTTTAAAAACGAAACAAAATACATCACAAAGTTGATATAGAAGGGGTCGGTCCAGAGGGAATCATTTCAAACGAACGACTCCCCCGCTCGCTCTAAATTAGGCAGCCAATGACTCTCTTAACTACTCTCCCTCTGAAGAGTCGCTCGGCTTTAAAGAACATCTCCACCAACTGTGATTGAGTAATGTTTCATTGACAGATATAATATTACTTTTGAAGCAGTAGTTTGTCTTTCATTTACATTGCGTCCGAGTGGATGTATTTTTTAAAATAATATTTGTGCTTCTGAGTTGAAAATTATCGCAAAAACCATTAAAATAATCGATGTTCAATATATAAACCCTAACTAATAATATACTATAAAATTAATGTACTATTAACATAACTATCTTTCCCACACATATCATCATAATCTTGTTGATTATGTATAAAATCACCTAATATATAATATTTGCGAACTTGGGAGACGAAGGAGCAGTTAGCAGAAAACTGTTCTCAAGGAAAACGAACGCATCTCTAATATCCCTTCCTAATTTAAGCAGTATGTTGGCATTATTGAAGAAAAACTCCCAAAATTAATTTATGTGCTGTAGCGACAGCCTCCGTTGCTCAATATCCCAAAGGCTGATGCAGAATATCAAATGTGTTTAAATATGCTAGATGTGCAGAAATAGTTCTCGGGTTTCCGCTCGGGTACAGGTGCGTTTGGAAACTAGAGAACTATTTCTGCATCAACTACACCAGGAAAGCCATAGCCGTCGGGCACGATAAAAGCGGCGAGCGACGAGCGGTGGGACTGAACACTTACTGAGCGGGCTCGTCCATTTCCAATTTTTTTCTATCAGTACTTAAGCATTATAAAATTTTATATCTTAGAAAGCAATATAATTAAATAAAAATATATATTAATAAATGCTCTCATATCATTTTATTGTATCTGATAAAAAGAAAAGAAATTATACTTTTCGAAAGAAAAGAAACAAGTTTAGTATTGAAAAAGAAATACTTATTTCGTCGGATACTTTGGATCCTCTATGTCATTTTAAATCTGAATTAAATGTACGAATAATATTTGTTTTTAGGCTAATTCGAATGTTTTTAAATTTTCAAGTCACGGACGACAAGAAATTGTACATAAAAATTACATTTAATTCCAATAAATTAAAATCATTATTTTTTGAAGAGTTAATATGTTCATTGCCTTCAAAATATATCCTACAACAGTCTTTACTAAGCATAATATGTTTGATTATGGATGCAAAAGATGGTAAATTTTTTCTGCACAGAGAAATTTGCTTTTCTGCCATCTGTTATTTGTGTTCCGTTTACCATATCCTAAAATCCGTAATTATTTCTTCAAAATCATCTTAACGACCTTTTAAAATCTTGGGTTGATTTTCTACCATATGTTATTTTCGTTCAAGGTTCAACTCTCCCACATAGTCCTTCCAAAACTATTAACACTCCACAAGATAAAATAATATTTTAAATAACTATTAACATTCCCTCTTAGTTTTATCACTTCAAGCAGAAGATTGGCGTAGTCTAATACTAGCAGGAATAACTCATTTGATAAATAAGAAAACAAGTTTTGTTTGCAATACTTATTAAATATAATAAATAATTTAAATAATTAATTATTGGATTTTAAATAACTGTATCAACACTTCCTTCACTTATTAATTTGTTAATATGCTCGAAGCAGGGATTACTCAATATTTTTACTAACGGAAATTGCATTGTCCTCGTCCTCTTTTTTTTTTAATTCAGTTGGGTTCAACGGGGGCAAAAAATTAATGTCCGGGGTCGGCGGTGAGTGGCAGGTTGAGCGGCTAGAGTTGTACCGCTCTACCGCTCACTCTTAACGTAGCCAGTGGGACCGCGAACATTTAAGTGATCGGTGCCGCTCTAACTACCTGCTCCTTGCCACTCGCCGCTTTTATCGTACCCGTGGCCTTAGTTCACTTAATGTTAAATGTAAATTATAGACCTCATAATACACAACTAAACCGTAAGATCGAAATTTGAAAGAAAGTCAGATTTATATAAAAGTATTATAAATGAAAATGAATTATTTGAAACAAGCCATTTATTGTCGAATGAGGAAATTAAGAAAAGTTTTTACATAAAGGTTGTAGATTCTTTTTGGGGCAGTTAAAAGGGATTGTTAAAATATCATCTCATTTTTATAATGCAAAATTATTATAAGAAGTAAGAATACATCTTGAAGACTTGGCATAAATTTTAAAGAATGATGGAGCAGATTATAATGAATGCTGATGATTCTCTGACAAACTGACAGGTAATATAATTCCTCTAGTGATTTGAGGGAAATACATAGAAAAGATATTCTTTATGAGATAGTCATTTCTTATGCTGAAAGATTACAATTGATAGTCTGTGTTTTAATTGGCACAGTCAAATAATAATTGAATGGAATTTGGAATATATAGATATAGATGGTCTTTCACTAAAGAAGATGGTAAGACTCCAGATTTTATTTTCCATAATTATTTTTGTGGTTGACACCCAATGAGAGTCATCTATCTTTCCCAATATATGCCAAATTCTACAATGACACAACTGTGCAGTGACAGTGCAGTATGAGGAACAGGTGTTGAAGGTCAGCAGTGTTCAAGGAAATGGGCAAAGTGAACTAAAAGTTGTTGCAGAATACTTGGATTATCTACAGATTTGAGATAACATTGTCCTATGGTTTGGAATCAAAAAGAATTATAAAAAATAAATAAAGAAATAATAAAACAGCTATATATCAAATAACTGCAATAACTGAATATAAGAAGATTAACTTGGACAGCACAAACATGATATTCATTTTTTTACATAAAGCAATTAGAAATATTGGAATGCAGTAGAACTGCGCGAGGCAAAACAGTTTGTGTTCCTAGGACAGATAATGGATGTAATAGAATCTGTAATATGAATAAACCTTGACTATGAAGTAATTTAAGAAATTAAAATCAAATATGACATTGGACATAAAGGAAAAGAATAGAAGCTTTTGAAATGTGGTGCTATCGAAGAATGCTGAAAATCAGATAGTTGGAGACAGTAACCAATCTGGAAGTTCTAAGCAGAAAAAGAGAAAAGAGAACACTTTTGATGACCTTGAGAAAAAGAAGAGATAAATTAATAGGCCACATTTTGAGAAATGGGAGAGTTGTAAAATTAATATTAGAGGGCAGTGTGTGAGGTAAGAACAGAAGAGGGAGACAAAGGGTGGAATACATTAAGAAGAGTATGAAGGATATGATAGCTATTTATAAATGAAAAGGCTTGCACAGGATAGGTTGACATGGAGGGTTTCATCAGATCAGTCTTATGACTGAATACCACAACACTGACATTAGAAACAATAAGATGGACCATACAGTAAGGATTGTAAATGGCACAAAGAAGTATGCAAAATTCATATTGCAAAAAATAGGAAACATCAAATCAATAGATATATGAAAGATGAGTAGCCTTTATAATGACTTAGTAAAATTTTTTAATTATTTTCTTCAATCACACTTATGTCTTTTGGATAGGCCATGTTATATTTATATGTGCATTAACTTAATGATGGACATATAAATATAAATGATGCCTAGACAGCTAATGTATATTGAAAACCCCTATAAAATCAAAACCACTTCTAATGTGTAATGGTGGCAGAGGGGTTTATATATGAGAGTATAGCACAAGCTGAGTTAGTTTATTAATTTGTAAATGTCACTTAACTATTTTCATATGAATATTCATATGAAATTGGAGCTTTGTCAAAATTTGATTAAAAACAATGCAAGGAATATGATTTAATTAATTTTTCTTCAATTTGCAGGGTTTAGATATACAATAACAGAAAATAATCTCTTTGTTCGCACATGAATAAAAATTTTATTTCTTGCACATATTATTTATTTATTCACTTTGACAGCTCTATAAACATGTAATAATTAAAAAAATAATTGGCTTTCTTGTAGACAGTTGCTTTTAATAAAATTCAGGTATAAAACTTAGTCTCTGTCTTCAAGTTTCTGTGTGTTTTGCTATTAGAAGGCAAAATGGTTATCAGTTCCATCATATTGTGTTAAATTTCAATTATTTTGGAACAGTGCACATATAAATATATTTTATGTATTTCAAATATACTTACACAGAACACTTCTTGAAAGTTTTATTATTCATATAAAAGTTCTCTTTTTGTTGTAAAAGTCACATATTCATAGCACCACTAATTGAAGTCATTTGAAATTTTTAATATACTGTGGCACAACTAAGTTATTTTCAGCAGCATGCAAGAAATTACACCCAATAACAGGCAAAAATTCCCCTGGCATATAAGAATTTGGAAGTAGATAAAATTAATCCACAAATAATTAATGTCGATGTATAAATGTTAGAAAGAGATTTTCAATAATATCCAGGTTTTATTGTAGACCTGATATTTGTGATATTATTGTATTATAAATCACATTTTGTTAATCACAGTACATAGTATAAATGAAGAACACTTATAAAATTACTCTTTATATATATTAAAACATATTGAAAATCTCTTTATTTGGAAATGATCATTAATATTAAAAATATAATCTGAGATGTAGCTAATTTGCTTGTTCTAATGAATTTCATAACTATTCTTAAATTACTAATATATCATGCAATTTTAAGTGGAATAAAAGATAAAGTAAAAAATTGTAACACATATTCACATATACAATTTTTATCACCATTAAATAATGTTTGTCTTTAAGATAATAATGTCACATGTATTCCTTTCATGGTCAATTGTTAATGAGGAGGAGGTATCCATTTTTTTTTGTATACATGGCTTAAGGATATGGGGAAAATCTCCAAGTAACACACTTTTTGTAAGGCTATAATAAATAAATTTATTATTGGATATGTTTGTGATATCATGAGATATAGTAGAGGTAGTAAGTACTTCATTATTTGCTGTTCATCCCAAAACTATGAAAATTATATACGTATATTGATGATTAAATATCTTCTTTCAAATAAATTCTCATGTATCTTACATGTTGAAAATGTGAGCTATAAAATGAATGAAATTTATGAAGAATGAATTTCTTTCTATATCCTGAGATTACTGCCCAAAGTGTGTTATGTTAGGAAAAAAACTCGCTAATAATTTAAACATTTAATACTTTTAACTTAACTAATGCACTTTATTAAATTAGTATATAATGTGCTATTTTTTATTTACTTAATTTATTATAGTGTTTCAATGAAAATTGTAGTGAAATTTTTAAATAAACAGTCACCCAAAAATTGCAAAACTATGAAGAAAATTGTGAGAACATATTACTGATTAAAGCAGACTATTCATAAAAGTTGGAATTGACTTTGGGCAATAAATATTAATATTTCATAATTTATTGTGTAATATCAATTTTTAATGTTTGAGAATGAATGTAGATGAGTAATCGAAGAAAAGGTTTTATTTTAATATAAATAATCAATTATTACTCCAAAATACATTAATTAAACTTTCATCAGTTACAGAGCAATGTCAATTATTAAGGAATGAGATTTTTCCAGGTGAAGAATGTGTGAAAACTTTTATTATATTTTCACCTGGTGGGATGATAATGACTGATACTGCCATCTTCTTCAACATGCATAAGATCACAGTGCCAGTTATCAGAAAACGGCTCATGATACCTATTTAAAAATCAGTCCTCAGTTTTCAATTTATAAATTATTATTAACAAATTGAAGTCTTTATATGACTATGCAACCTGATACAAGTTTATAGAAAGTATCTCAGCTTTCAAATTCAAATATTGTATTTAATTCATTTCAGAGCAACTTCATTGTCAATATATTGCACCAGTTATTTAAGCAATTACAACAGAACTCATTTTGTAAATGAAAATCTGATGTAAATGTAAATTTTAAATGTACTTAATATTATTAAATCTTTACAATTATCATACCATTTGTCATTAATGACACACTTGAAATAGATGTATTAAATCACTTTTTCAATTGACTTTTCTTACTTTCAAAGTGAAAGTATAAAAGGAATGTAAAATTTAAAATATGAGGTGTATATTGGGGTTTCAAGTAGAGAATATGTAAAAAGTGGAGAAGAAAAATAACTTACTTTACTGAACTGCAGTGGTTTGCCATTTGCTTTCTACATGATTTTATTTATTCTTAATAGATATTATGATAAAAATTTAGCATTACTTTATTGAAGTGTGCATTTGGATTTAAATATTGCTGTACATGATGCAGTCAATGAGATAAAAAATATTTTCATCAAATGTCATTAAAATAAAATATCATCCTCTCTACTATTGTACCAATTCAAAACCATGATATTGAGCAACATTTTAATCTCTGTATTAATTTTTAGGGTTGAAAATTTTATAATATGAAAAATTTGCTTTGATACTATGAATCAATGAAGCAATTAAAATGCTTTCACATGATAGTGAGTAAATTAGTAGTAACGTCATCATGAATTCAATAAGGAAAAAAGTAGAATGCAAATAAACATTAACTAAATTTCTTAAAGATTGTGAATTTTAATTACTTTAATATACCTCCTTCAAGTATATTAAATTAAAGTATAATAGACAGATATCACAAAAATCCTTTGCTATTTTATATAATTTTGGTTTACAGATTATTTTCTTAGTCAGGATTAACAACTTCTGAATAGTGTGTCACTTGGATAATAAATATAAGAAGAAATGGTCATAGAACAATGGTCAAGGCATTTATTTGCTCTCAACGATGACAAGGCAGTGAAAATTAGCTACAGTACCATTTCAATACCACATTCTGAAAATACTGTCAGAACAGTTCAAACAATTGGAAAGTAATGGTAAATAATAAGATAATTAGATTATAAAATTTGGTTTATACATAAAATTGACAGTAAAACAATAAATCTTACATAGAATCTTATATGTTCTTGCAGCAATACTGTACCAACCATTATCCAAGGGTTAATAGTATCATAAATAATATAAGAAATGTCTGTTAACTGCAGAAAATTTAAGAGTATAGTTTTCAAGTATTGTGTCTCAGCTATGGAATGTATTCCTTGTAACTTAACAAAAAAAAACTTTTCCAATCAATGTTTAATTCATACAAGTAATAATTAAGGAATGAATACAATGGAATTAGCTGATAAACACTTGAAACTTTTTTATAAAATTACCTGATATAACAATTGAAATCAGCACATCATGAAAACAAATAATGTACATTGAAATAAAACTGCAATTGCAATATTTTAAGAACCATATATTAAATTAAAGGTTTCCCAAGTTAAATAAAAGAATCATTTTTTGTACATAGTGGGAGGGTAAACACCTTTTGAATAAATTTCCCAGTTGTTGCCATTCTTATAATATTTCAAAAAATGATTCTTCTGGAAATATTATATTACACAATTTAGTAGTAATATGCAAGAAAGTACATTAATCATTATTAAGTTTCATTACCAAATTTAAAGTCATATTATACAGTACTCTAAAAATATTATGTAATGTTGAACTCAGATTTAAAGTGCTTCTTTTTATATACTTGGCAAATTTAGCAGAAAAAAAGTAGTTGATTTTCCTGTACTTTATTAAAGATGTTATTAGTATGAACATTTAATACTGATAAATTGGAAATGGCTTGAAGTGTCTACAGATGAAACACACAAATGTGAGTTCAGTTTACAATAAAAGAGTATTTTGCAGAATAGAAGAGGCCACTAATTTTTTTAGCAAACAATGAAAAAATTAATGTTTTATCTGTAATTATTTTAATGTTCAATATGTTATGGAAATAAAAGTCTCAAATTTAAACCACTTCAGATAAAACAGCAGTCTTTTCTTCCCAGTAATTTTAAATACAAAGTTCTGTTCAACATTTTAATGTATTAAAAACTATATTACTTGAACCATTGAGAGTTAAAATTACTTATTTCAGTTTCATAAAATAAGGTGTATTTCAAAGAGGTACAAATTTTACACAAAAATGAACTTATAATTTTACATATATATATATGCACTTTCAAAGAGTACAAAAATACTAACTTAAATAGGAAATTTAATAGTTGATATAGAATGGGATGTGGTGGAACAATTTTTGTTTGGTTAGAACTCTTTAATATAAAGAGTAATTCTGTCATGTTTCATTCCAGCTGTCACTTTTCACTTGTCAAGTTAGTTGAGAACTTAATAACAAACTCAGTCCTCATTTATAATCTCTTTCCGTTCTTTTATTTTTAGGCTTGCAACTTGGAGGCCATGGAATTCCATGTTCCCAATTAATTTTTATTCAATTATATAGATAAAAGCAACAATTTTATTATATGGTAGAGTTTATAAAGTTTTTCTTTATTTGACAAGTTTATGTTAATTAATATCCAATAGAAGCAAAAATTTATGGCTATTTAATAAAAATTAATTAATAACTGAGAAAGTCATGATAAAAACTGTTCTAGGAAACTGTGATTTTTTGCAGGTGTGTGAAATTGTATTATGCCCTAAGCTTTATAGTTGCTCTTACATAATTGTATTATGCCAAAATATCCATTAGATTTTATATTCTGTACCAAACAAATTATTTTAAAATCATATTTAGCCACTCAATAGTACATTCCACAAAATGAAACAAGTTTCAAAAATGTATATTTCAAATGTAGGACAAAAATTTCTGAAGCCCGATTCAATTCAATCGATTTTACAAGCTTCTCTGCTCTTTGTTTGTTTATAGCGTTCTACATTTTAATGAAGAGCTTGAAGGCATTGTCTAAGTCTTCTTATTAATAATAAATGGTGAATACATTTTAATAAAGTGTTGCAATAAGGTTCTTGCTAATGATTGTATATTTATTCTTCACCATATTTTCTTTGTTGTCTAAAATAGCTGTTATTTAAATTGGAAGGCTCTATTTGGAAATGTTTCCATATCCGTGCATTGGAACTTGCTACGCTGGGTGGAAATATTGAAGTAGTATAGTTAATAGTAGTAAGAGTATTAGAATGAATTCTTAACTTACTGTTCTATGACATATGAATATGAATTATGCCTAGTGGAACCCAGAATGATAATACTGGATATATAGCAGACACTGTGAAGTTTTAAAATTTATGTCAATTATTTACTATGCAAGTAAGTATGAAACAGAACAGAACTACTAATTATAAAGCAATTGAGGATTTGCAGTTAACATATTTCAGTCTAAAATCAAGAAGAAATTTGATTTATGGGTTTCAGATATTTTCATACTTCATATAGACAAGTTATGGGTATATTTAATCAGAAATGTATATAGAAAGCAATTGTAAAGATGGCATTTCAGGCAATATTTCGTTGTTTCATTGAGTACTAAAAAAATTCATATGGCACAATCAGTACATAATTCAACTGATCCAAAATCTGGATTCCACCATGAGCCTTTAGATTTGGACAACCCTGGTAATTTAAGACTTTTTTATTCCAGGAAAGGAGCAACACTATTTTATACTTATATAAAAATGTTCCCATGAATCATTTTCTCAAACTACATGTCACAGAATAGTGAGTATGACAGCACTATTTATCACAGAATTCTTTGTTAATTACCAGAGCATACCAATCACATGATATGAAGATGATGTTACTGACTAGATAAGAGTGAATCAATGGCATTTTAGTCATCTTTGGGTCGCATGATGGCCCGGACTGTTTGATAAGCTTTTTTAAACCCTAACTTGGTGTAGAGACTCAGTGAAGCATCATTCTCGGGTCTAATGACCACAAATGGAATGTAACCACGGGATGTAACAACCTTAGTTAGGTACTGTGCCAAGTGTATGCCGTAACCCTTTCGACGAAATTCTGGTCGTGTTTGCATTGAGAACATGGCACCATAGTACGACTGGACCATCCAAGCTGCAAGTTCTCCTCCCGCAAAAATTCCATAGGCTGGTAATGCCGTGATAAGCTTTTCAAACACCTCAACACACTCCATATCATTGGCAGGATACAAGTCATGTATGGCTCGGGCATGCTCTGGTTTTAGCTGCATCATCTCGGCCTCATCTGCATTGAGCCTGAAATAAGCAATTATTTCTTGTAATCAAAATTATTAAAGACTGTTTAAAAAAGTGATTCAAATAGCAAAAAAGAATTTTAGGTAATTTTTTTTAATGTAATCACATGGTAAACAATTAATACACAGATATTTGATGATGGTATGGAATTTTGTGAATGTTTAAACTGTAGTTACAAATTAAAACACTTTAACCAAAAGAATTTTTATGAGATATAGTTAGCCAATTATTTTGCTGCTAAATAATTTAATGTCAACTAACGTGTTTAGGCATGTAATATAAATTCACCATTTTCATGGATATTCTCTGCTACAGTCATCAGACTATGAATGCACATGGCCTGATGACTGTGGCAGAGAATGTGTATGGAAATGTTGAATTTATTATCAAGTCTGCCAGATTGGTCAACCATGATGAATTTATCAGAATTATACACTAGGAAAGTCTACGTTTATCAGTGGTTTTGCTATTTCTTCAAAAGTAATATTTTGACATCAGAAAGAGTTACTCATGCAGCAAAATACAGCAGTAAAACTTTTGCTCTATTTGTATATATTTCCATCATACCTAGACACGATTCCTGCTATATAAATGTTTATTTTTATATTTTATTAAAAGAAAGAAGATTTTAAAGGTGAGCATAATGTGAAACTTACTGATCCAACTCAAGCGCTTTTGGTGGGTCTGAACACACATAAATATCTCCACAAATTTTTTCCATTGTCCCAATTTGAGAGTAAAAATCCTCAAGTTTTTCCATAATTTTGCTGTGAGTGAAGTTGAGGAAAATTGGTCTACTCCAGTCGATGAGAATATCTTCATCTTGTAGCAACTGTAGCTCATCCAGTTGATCACATGGGCAAAAAACACAGAAGCTCTCATAAATGTGACCATTGGGCTGAAAATATCAAGTCAGCATTATTATTTACAATCTTCATTTCATAAATTAGTAATTATGCACCATCATGTTCTACCTTAAACTATAGTAGTCTATTATACAGGACATAACACAAGTGAGACCACAAACATTGTAACCTTTTGGTAATCATGCCAGAGACATCAACATCTTAACACATGCATACTAAATATGGTTGTGTGTGTCTTAATATGTACATGTACACCCATTTTAGTAAGTATGCGTCAGGATGTGGATGTGTGTAGTTATATGTGTGTGAGTTAGTGTGTCGTTGAATTTTTAAGTGCAATTATTATTTAACCACAATTAATTAAATGTTTTTATCAATGATCAAACAATTCTCAAATTGTGTATAATTAATTTTTTAAGTCCTTTGAAATTCTAGGTAACACCAAACACAGGTTAATGATAGAGTGTGATAAAAATGTATTTTTCTACCAGACAGTCCATATTTTCTTTGACATTAACAAACAATTGTTTAACTTTATTGTAAATTAAAAGATGAATCAATATCAAACTAAATCTTTGGGAATGTGCATCCATAAACCTCATGGTCACATTGTTGTTGGTAATGCTTCAGTAACTCACAATTTATAATTATAGTCATTCAGCTTATTATTATTATTTTTTTGTTCTAATTTACTGTTACATTTTCAAATAGGGCCATTTTGAGGGAATAGAGGAACTGGTAAATTATGTGTATCCTGTGTCAAGGTAGTTTGAATCAGATGCAAAAGCAGGTGGTGCCACTTGCTTGAAACCCACACCATTACTCCCTCTCATATTCTTGATTCTCTTGTCTAATTGGTTCCAGTTCACAACTCTCTTTGACCATCAATCACCCATTTACCAGGCTCTCTTTCCTACTCCATCAACTTTTCAGACTTCTTATTCTTTCTTCTCTGTCTATAACCTTTGTCATAATTTCCAGAAAGAATTTCATTAATTCTACCCAACATTGTCTTGTTACATACTCCTTGCATCTGATATAGCCTACATTTGTACTATTTATTATCCATATTTCTGGGGCATACAATTAATGGGAGTTCATTCGTTGCAATAAGATTTGATTTAAGTATCCTAAAATACTATAATACTCGATCCAAGCTTTATTCTTCTGTTAACTTCTGACATTGAGGGTCCTATTATATACATTAGCTGTCCTAAGCACAATTACTGGCCCATCGTTTTGATACTTTCGCCTGCCACTAACTCTAGTCACTTTCTGCCTAAATGTTACTAATTGTTTCCCACCTCCGGAAATGCGGTAAAAAGCCGGTTCAAGAGTACTTCTCACAATTTATCTCGTACCTACTCGATCGCATCTGCAAACTTATTTTTATTAGTTTTCCGATTGCTTTAGAATGTACGTAAAATAAAAACGAAACTGCTGTCTGATTATTAGGCGATTTAGTCTTATTTGAAGAGAATAAATTAATGTAACGCTCTCTCCCGGGAATTGTAAGAGCGACACTAATTTATTGCTATAGATAAAATTCGAAGTTGAATGAGTGGTACCGTAAACGATGATATTATTTTCTGTAGACTCAAAATCAATACGGAAGCATTTAATTATATTCAAAGCACGGAAAACAGGGAGGGCGTGAGGAATGTGTATCTTAGGACGAGACTGTCTTGCAGGCCCTTTATTTTAATATAAAATTATCTAATGAGCGTTATACTTAGAAGGCAGTCTCCACGTTTGACCGAAACTGTTAATTTTTGCACGTTTATGAGCAGACGCACTGAATGGTGTTGAAGTTGGAGGAACCCTTACCCTCGCGCTCCGTGCACGATCGATGGTGCTGCCGCAGTCACGTGACTCCAATGCGACGTACCTCCGACGTTGTTTACTTAAATTCGAGTATCATCCCCCGTATGGGTACTGCAACTCTTCTCTCAGACACACTGGCCTGTTGGGGATTTTGAATTGTTCTTGCACGCATGACTCTCTTATGTCGTGTTGCGGAGACTTCCCCGGTTGAACACAGTAATTTTACTGTCATTAATTGGGCGTGAAATTTCGGGATCCAATCTTTCAAAGGGAACGAAACGGACCTTCTAAAAGTCAGTAGAATTTGTTGCAAGGTTGTCCGCGAACAAGGGAAAGGCTCACGGTGTAGCATGGGATATAAATGGGAATAAGGGATTACTTTTCAAGCAATAAAGAAATAAAAATAGTTTGTACATCATTCCTAGTCAAACAACATTCGAGGAAAGCATATAAAGACATTTCTTTGGCTAAAAGATTGTACGAATCCCAAATATCATTTTTTTATTTTCTCACGTGTCCCAAGTTTAAGCTAAATTTGTAAGCGATCAATCGGTGCATAAATACTCTAGTTTTTTTATTAAGACCATTTTAATTGGTCCATTTATGTGTTATATATTGCATCCTTCACAATTCGTACATTGTATAGTAATAATCAATTTTAATTCAAAGTCTAAGATTATGATTTCAATAAATATATGTAACGCGTTTTTGTAGTTGATGGATTGCTTACATAAAATGTACCCTGCTTAAAGTCTATCTTCATTGTTCTGATCTTAGCAAAAGCCTTGTTGTAACGATGGAAACTTAATGAACCAAACTCTCGTTATGGCAGAATGCGGACTGAACTTATTAGAATCAAATTAGAAAGGGTAGATTTTCGAGATACATTTTATATAGAGTAGCACGTGTATTGGAGAGCAACACGTGCATTTTAGACTCTTGCTTTGAGAAATTTGGTGTGATTTTGCGACATTTAGCATAATTTGCTAATTAGTCCAGCAGCCGTTAATCGATTTATAGTCGCGACACCGAAAACTGCAGAACAATGGGAATCGATTTTGAGCAACGCTCCGGAGGAAAGGGCAGCTGCAACAGACTAGGGTTGTTTCCATGGAGCCGAGGAAGTGCGGGGGCGGATGCGGAGGGGTGGAAACAAGTGACGTCACGTCCACAATTGATGTTTCCTTGGATATAGCTGAAAATAGTTGTGTCAGGGTTAGCAGGTGAAGGAGATTGTAAATCTTATCACTATGGCACAGTTCAAAAATATAAATATTTCTCAAACTTAATCAATTTCAAGTTTTACGATTTAATGCGTGGATTGCGCCGAGAATCTGTTCGAAAATTATTTTCTGTTATCAAGTTCACAATAAACATTTATTTGGAATGTTTGCAATCAAATAAGGATCTACGCAAGTACTATGAAGTTTAAGATAGCGAGTAGCAAAAATCCCTAAAGGATAAGATAATAAAGAATAAATAAGCTTATGAACTCTCCCTCTTCCCCAATCTTTCATTTCATAACTAAAGGCATACATTAAATCATTGCACGTAATATCAATATTATCTTAATATTTAATTAATGTTAATAATACATGTTAAAGTTATTTAATATTTTAAATTGAGAAAAATGCCTAACATACGATCTTATCGTATCCTTATTGTGTAGACGATTACAGAATCTTACAAAAGCTTTTTTGGCCCAAAATTAGAGATGTTTAATCCAAACGTTTAATAGAACACGTTAATAAATTATAGCAATTGTAGAACTGTCATGAACTTTTTTTGAGAGCAGTTTTAGGAATTTAATACACGTTTCGTGCATTCTGCATTTTAGCTGGCAGCCATCTTTACCTTCTGATATACTTCTCGGGTGATTCAATTGCAAGTACAACTTTTCCCCAAACATGTGCGGATACTATAGGCTAGCAACAGTAAATTTGAACGATAATGAGTGAATAATTACAATGAAGTAGATCGATTGTCTCCCGCGACAAAGTTGGACCAATTACCTTCATTTAGACTCTTAGGTCTCAATTACGAAGTTAACGAACTAAATAAATATTCATATTTCTCGTGTTCGAGTCAGAAACATGGTCATGATTAAAGGTTCCAATTATTTAAGTCAACATAACTGAAAATATAGGCTTGTATTTTTGGTAGAAATTAACTACATTAACGTTCGGTATTATTAACTGTGTTAGCATTATCGAAATTAACCATCACATTCAGACGAGTTTGTATTCCCTATTTAACAAACCTTAAAAAGACACACATCTATTTAAAAAATTAGATACGCTGACGTTTCGATGCAAGCTTAGTATCTTTCTCAAATGGCTCTTAAAGGGAAACTGACAATAATTGTTACAGAAGAACACCAAGAACATAATACCATAGAGAAACCAGTAAAGGATCAAAAATATAAAATAACGCATAGTAAAGCTTACCAAGATTATCTGCGTCATGGTTAATATTAACAATTTCTGTATGACTTTTAATTTGTAATATTTCTGAGATGTTTAAAATTTCTTTTACGAACCATTTGAGAAAGATCCTAAGCTCGCATCGAAACGTTGGTCTATCTAATTTTTTGAATAGTCCTCTCTGATTTTAAAGATTGTTTACTAATGCCATTTATCTCTTTCTTATGTAACTTTTTGTATTTTCATGTATGTTACATCTGAAAAAAGCTACGGTAAACAAAGTAATTAAATTAATCTGACTTAATGATGTTGTTGTCCTTAGACTGGTCTAGTGCAACCCTCCATATTAACCTATCTTGCGCAAACCTTTTCATTTCCGCATAACTACAACATCCCACATCCTCCCTTAGCGTATTCATCCTTGGCCTCCTTGTTAGTAACTCTATCCACCCATCTGATTTTATGCATTCTCCTATAGCGCCATATTTCAAAGACTTCTATTCTTTTCCTTTCCGCAGCTCCTATCGTCCACGTTTCGTATGCATATAACGTCACACTCCATATCAACATTTTTAGCAACGATTTCCTAATATTCGCAATTATGTTACCCGTAAGTAAATTCCCCTTTTTCCCGAAAGCCTTCCTTCCCTGTGCTGTCCTACTCTTTATGTCTACTATACTTCTACCACCCCTAGTTATTACGCTTCCCAAGTAGCAGAATTCCTTAGCTTTCTTCAAAATATCCCTTCCCAATCTAACACCCTTTGTTATTCCCCGTTTCCCATACTACACTCTATTACCTTGGTTTTCCCTCTATTAACCTTCATATTGAATTCTTTCTCCAGGACCCCGTTCATGCCATTTAATATGGTTTCCAGTCTTTTACTGACTTCCCTAATACTAAAATACCATCGGCAAACCGTAGGGTTTTTATTTCTTCTCACAGCAGTATGATTCCTTTTCTATATTCCGATTTTAATTTCTTCATCGGCTGTTCTATATGTAAGTTAAACAGCATGGGCGACAGACTGCATCCTTGTCTTACTCCTTTTTTTTTAATTTCTGCTTTCTTTTCTTGATCTTCAATTCTAATTACATTTGCCTGCCTTCTGTAGAGGTTATGTATGAGCCTTCTTTCTCGATATTTTATTCCCATTCTCTTCAAAATCCTTAATAGTATATTCTAGTTCACATTATCAAAGGCTTTCTTTAAATCTAAAAATCCCATGAACTTACGCCTGTTTTTTTATTGTCTTCTATAATTAAGACGCAAATTCAATAATTTTTCTCTTGTCCCTATATTATTCCTTAAACCATAGTGATCTTCTCTTAACTCGCATTCTATTTGTCGTTTTATCCTCCTATATACTATTTTCGTAAATTTTCGCATATTATAAATAAAATATAGAGAATGGCCAGAAGAATTTAATTTGGAAACTTCCCCCCCCCCCAATTTTCGGGGCCAACTCAGTTCATTAATTAAAATATTACAAAATTTCATGTTGTTACTACAACGAAAACTTTTCAAATTAAATTCTTATGGCATCTTTATTTAATGTATTTGACAAAGCATTACTATTAGCATGTGATCAAGACCGTTAAAAATGTTATACATAATAATGGATACCCTTTGAACTTCATAAGTGAGCATATATTCCAAAGCCTTAAGAAACACTAAAATATTTTACGGTATCGTCATATTAGTTAGAGAAAATTTATTAATGCTTTTAGCAAATATGAAGGTCATTTTTAAAATACATAACATACATTAATTCATTAAAACAGGTAGAAATGTTTTTCGGATTTCCACAATTAATCGATTAAGGTAAGACTTTTGAAAAGTATAAAATCCGTCGTCTTCATTTGTCACCTGGAAGATGTGTACAGAGCTTGTGGTCGTGGCAACGTCGCTGTTTAATCGCTGTTGTGCCCGTGTGGCAACCAGAGAACTCTTTCTACAAGTACACAGGGGAAACCTTTGATCATTATAGCATTCTTATAATGGAGTGGTCTTCAAATTGTGTTACGCGGAACCCTGGGGTTCCCAGTCACCTCTCTGGGGTTACTGCGAGCCTAACAATATATATATTTAAATATAACGAACTCTCACTAAAATTTTATATATATTTGTGTTTGTGTGTGTAATGATATTGCGAATAATGTATTGAAGTTCCCTGCTGTTGGGTCCTAAGGCCACATGGGACAGAAATGTACCAGGGGTTCTGCTTTTCCTATATTATCAACATGCGACCTTAAAGAAAACTTCATGGGGAACTCTGGAAAGGTGCTCAGATTTAATCTTTTACATTTAGGTAGTGAAAAAAGGCGTTTTTCAGTTGTCTAATGTGAATATTACAATAGAGATTGTTACAAAATTGAACGAATGGGGGCAACAGTCAGAAATAGATTAATTCTAATTTAAATTTAGGTGTTTCGACCCCAAAGTTATTATGATTACGTATGCACAGTTGAATATAAATAAATAAACTTCGTAAGATATAGTTTCCTACCGCTTAATTATGTATATGTTGTAGATACTTTTGGCATAATTTCCAAATATAAACTGAATACATTTCTTAATACTTTTATTAACTTCAAAATTCACTTATTAATTAAGTTAGGCCAGTTTTTTCTTACCCTGTCTTCTAAATCTAGAGGCTATAATTTACAATACTCAATCCGTTCATAATTTAACTTTCTTGAAGTTACAATCTTTCGTTATAATAATAATAATAATAGAGTTATCACTAATTGCTTTCAAAAGCCTTCTATTCTACTCGGGTAGAATATTAAATTTCTATTCAAATCGCTCTCTTCAACATAAAGTAGCTTTTTCTTTCTTTCTTTCTCCATGGCTCCACAGCCCATTGAGGGCTGTCATCTTGCATGACATATTCCGAATTTAGAGTGACACGTGGTCAACGTATCGATCCTCAAACAGTCTTAATCCCGGTCTTCTTGACCATGACAACACAAACATTCAAGCCAATGCCAGAATTCGATCCCGGAATCTCTGGGTTGTGAGGAAGCAACTCCTAGCCACTACACCACAGGAGGTCGCATAAAGTAGCTAATGTTATCTATTTGGTAGACAAGGCTGTTAAATTATCTCACCACAAATTCCACCAGGAGAATTAGGATTTCTTTAATTATTTTATTTTTAAATTCTTATCCTCACAGTTTCATCAATAAATAAATTATAAGTAGATAGAATTCTTTGACATACAAAAATAATTCATCCACAACCTATAACAGTAAAAAAATCAACGGGCATAATTAGAGAACATACAATAAAAATTCATTAACTTGATTGCCAAATACGGTGTTAGTATTACATTTAAATCGATTAGTGATTTAAATTTTGTTATAAATTGTAAAGATTTGATAAAAATTTTGATTAACGCAATGTTGTGTATAAAATTGAGTGTTTTTGTCCTGTAAAGGATCTTATATTGGCCAGACAAAACAAAAGGTTCGAATTAAGGAACATTTTGCAAATTTAAAACAATTTTAAAATAAAAAGTCTGTGTTAATTAAACATGTTTGTTGCTGTTGTGGCAATCAGTCTAAGACTGGTCTGATGCAACCCTCCATTATAACCTATCTAGTGCAAGCATTTTCATTTATGCATAATTACAACATCCCACAACCCCCATAACCTGCTTAGCATATTCCATCCTTTGCCACCCACAACTGTTCGTACCCCACACACTACCCTCTGAAGCTAATTTTACAAGAAACGTAAACTACAAATCTATCCATTCTCTTGGTCAACGTCCTCCATATTGTTCGCTCTTCCCCTATTCTGCTTAAAACTTACTCACCCAACTGATTATCAGCATTCTCCTATAGCACCTCATTTCTAAAGCTTCTATTATTTTCCTTTCCGCAACTCCACGTTTCTCGCCCATAAAACGCCACGCTACATACCAACATTTTTAGCAATAATTTCCCAATATTCGCACTTACAGTACCCGTAAGTAAATTCTATTTTTTTTAGTTAAAGCCTTCCTTGCCTGTTTTATCCTACTCTTTATGTCTACTATACTTCTGCCATCCCTAGTTATGCTGCCCAAGGAGCAAGCAGAATTCTTTAACTTCCTTCAAAATATTTCTTCCCAATCTAACAATATTTGCTATTCCAGAGTTTCCCACAATACACTCCATTACCTTGGTTTTCCCGCTATTAATCTTCATATTGATCTTTCTCCAGGACCACGTTCATGCTGTTTTCATGGTTTCCATGTCATCTTACTTTCCTAATACTACAATATCATCGGCAAACCGTAGGGTTTTTATTCATTCTCCTTGGAGTAGGATTTCTTTTCTACATTCCGTTTTAACTTTCTTCATCGCCTGTTCCATATATATAAGTTAAACAGCATGGGTGACAGACTGCATCCTTGCCTTGCTCCATTCTTAATTTCTGCTGGTATTAAAACCGAAACGGTATTGCAGACCAAAAATTCGCTAAGATTGACTAAAATAACTCGTTAAGGCGATGTTTTTGTATACGTCACTCTTCTCGGCAAGAAAAATTGATCTAAATATCGCGGAACAGGATTTTAAGAAAACAGGAGTGTATAACAGACTGGTACGGTTTTGCAAACTCCGTTTTTTCAATTAATTGTTTGATTAATTCTATATAGTTAATGTGTTAAAATATGAGAGTAATTTTTATTCGTTAGTAAATTCAGTACCGCAGTTAGAAGATGCATATTTCTGCACATATTAAACTATTATGTTTTAATTACTAACATGTAAAACCACTGTTTCACTTAGATGTTTATACACAGGCACAAATGAGTTTAAATAAATGGATATCAAATCTTTGGTAATGTGTATTAATCACTTTGGTACCAGTGATTGAGTATACGTTAAAGAGTTTGTTCACTTGTCTTGTGAAGCGTGGGACCTATTTTCTGAGGGTAATCTTGCTCACCGAGCTGGTCATGCCAGGGAAGTGTAGACAGACTGGTTGCTCTGGCCAGCTCTTGCTCACGTAGAAATGGAAGTCCCACACTCGGTCGTTGAGAAAGGTCTTCAGTGTCTGGTGAAACTGAAACAGAAAGAACCCATATAAGTAGTACCCAGTCGTACAGCTTCCATTATCACAGACAAGTGCAACAGTTGCCTTCTCATAACAGCGTAAAAAAAACTCAACACGTCGCTCTCATTCGATGTTTATTGTAAAAGCAACTAGCTGATAACCCATACTTCATATGAGGAGAAAAACATAGTTAATCTTATAGTTAGCATTTGACCCAAAGATTCGTCTACTGCGTATACTAAGGGATTTCGCTTAGGTCTATTCTTTTTCATTAACGTGTGACATAAGTTTATTGTACGGTTATCTTCTAGCCTACTATTGATAACAAACATTTTGTTTACGTATCCATTAGGACATGTTACTTAAAAACAATTATAAACTGGAATCCCTGAAAATTATCTTTTCCAAATGATGGTTGACAATTCAATGTACCGTCAATTATTTTTTTTCGTGAACTAAACAAAATTAATGCCCGAACAGTGAAAAATAAGGTTTTACAATATTTAACATTTAGTCAAAAATAGGCGAATGACAGTATGATATTTCTTAAAGTACTGTTACACCGTTATAAGGGAATTTAAAAAATTAGAGGGCATTATATCAGGTATGTATGGGGCCATTCCACGTCATGTGTTGATTGTCATGATTTAAGGAACGATCCCTGCGCGACCATTTCCGATTTTGATGAAATTTGCACAGCTTGTGCTATAAAGCCTTGGGTGAACATATGAAAATTTTAAGTTTGAAATGTGCATTTCTGGCTGAGATACGGGCTTTCTCGTCGAAGTCAGAGACGACCATTCAAAAGTGCCAATTTTGAACTTCAACATTGAAGCCGTTATTAGAGAATAGACCCTGAAATTCGTTTCCAATATAAATCTCATGCATAGATTACCGATATTATTATTTATTAGAGTATGTGACTATGCATTAACAACGAATTCGAGGAGAGAAGACAATAAATTGTAATGTATCTGAACTTTCTTCATAACGGGTTTGAGAACCATGATGTACAACAACGTTTGGAACTCTTCGTTAAAAAACTGAATTATAATACATTTTTATATAATATGTATTTATATAAACGTATTAGGAACCTGAAGCTGGTCTCGCCTGACCATGGGGATGCCAATCTTTGATTGGTAGTGCAAAGCTACCATGGAATCTACAAGGAATTTTGAGAATTACTCGTCGTGTTACGAAATTCATAGCTGGTCATTTAATTGGGCATATGGCAAGTGTTGTCCGCTGATCCCAGTCGGCCAACTGCCTCCTGAAACTGGTGGAGACACGGAGAAGGGAATGCTGCGACCCCACAGCAGGCTCGTCTCCCGTCATTCGGAAGGGCGTGAGAATAGTACCCAATGCCCGACCTACCTGATGCAGGTTTTCTAGGGTTTTCCCTGCATCTCTTTAGGTGAAACACCGGGTAGGATCCTTAAAACCATAGTCCGGGGGCCCTAGTTAACCCTTGGCTACCTTGCTTTACCTTCCGCATCCCCCCTTTTTAATTCCCTTCCTATGCTATTAAAGGGAAGTTGCCTGTTTCAGGATCACCCTCATGTAGCCTGTTAACAAAAAAAATGATACAGTACTGAAAAAGAAACTCGCGCCCCTAGGAAGGTATATTTTGGCTTTTGTAGACTTTGTGTAGTTAATAATAAATAGATGATGGATCAAACAAGTGCTTTTACTAGGAAAATGAAATAGCACCGAAGGGCACATTATTTGAGCTACTATTGCTCAATAAAACACAATGGGACAATATCTTTTGACAAGTTTGACAGAGAATTTTAGACACCCGTCGAGACATACCTTTGTTATTACATAAACTCATGATCTTTCTACTGGTGTCAACTAGAAAACGATATCTGGTGTCGTCCTAAACTGTTTATACCTCTGAAAAAGCACATTTATGGCGTTTTTCACTTCGGCGCCAGGTTGCAACACCAAATTCACCAAAGTATATTGTCTGCAAAGCTGTAAATCCTCCGACTTGTAGACACTTATGTAGACATGGAAGTACAAAATATGAATACCGTACGTACTTTATTTATCCCAGCAGGATTCTTTGAAAATACGAAAACAAATTTGGTAATTATTTTCGCTATATTTGTGGGCTCATAGTTGTGGGCTCTACGCATGTGATTTATCTTAAAACGAATTTTCAGGGTCTGTTCTCTAATAAAGGCCACAATACTGAAGCTCAAAAGTGTCACATTTGAAACGAAGTCGTCTCCGACGAACCGCAGACTTCGACGAAAAAATCCCGTATCAGCATATTTTGAACTGAAATTTTGAATGTGTTCATCTAAGGCTTCATAGCACAAACTGTCAAAATTTCATCAAAATGGTCGCACGGGGATCGTTCCTCAAATCAGGACACTTGACATGTAATGACCCTATTAATCATGTGTACATTGGCATTACTATGTAATAAAATCTCTCTCATTAACCTCAATTTTATTTGTCTAATTACACTAAGCTCATTTAATTACAGTATGACTTACTCAAAGTTTAAATATACTTAGTATATACACGAGATTTCTACATAACATTCTGCCTAATAATAGAAACATCAATTTAAATATTTTAAGCGTGCATAAGTGTTGTGTCAACCAAAACAGTTTTCAGAATAAACTTTTAATTTTCAATAGACATTTAATTTATTGACAGGATCGTCGACGTTGACAGTTTTTTATATATACACAATCCAAACGGGTTAAAATTGACAATGTTGAAAGATCCCTATTAAAAATTAAAATTTTGTTCTGAAGACTGCTCTGATTGACTCAAAACTTATAATTAGTCTTTATATTAATAGAATCTTTTAAGCTTAATTTCCACATTAAGTTGTACTAAAAAGTACGTGAAATTTGTAGTTTATAATTTAGGACTACCCACAGAAACAGACAAAGGTAATAAAACCCATAAGTTAACGCGGCTTGTGTTTTTCTCAAGTCTTTGAGATTCGGTGGCGTCGGATTATTAGGGAACATGGTGTTTTCCCTAAAACGTCAGTGGAGTTGGGTGAATGGCTCTTCCCAGAGAGGAAGGGTAAATAATTTGATTGGACAGGATCGGGTGGAAATGAAATAATGAAGTGGGGACAGGGTATTAAAAACCCAGGAAAAATGGATTTTGGGACATTGAGATCGAACATTAAGAGGGAGCATCAAGCAGTGGTCAGTAATAACTTGGAGATTGTACTGGCCATGGACAAGAATGTATTAATATTACATAATTTTTACCAATCGTTGGTTCTCGTTTTTTTAGAATTCCTGTTTAGAATTAATGTTTGTAGTTATACAAATTCTATAATTCAAAATAATATTTATGTAACTTGACTGTTATTAATGTGATATTATTTGAACAGTTTATAGTGATAATATTATAAAGACTATTAGCTGAATGTGCTAATTATAGTTCGACTCCCAATTGTTTATATTTAAGATCATATATGTTAAACATTTTATTACCAAAATGTATCTACTTATTTTACACAACAGTATGTAAGAGAATAATTGTGACCTGATTAAAATGTTAAAACGAGTTCTTCCTTTTACAATTCATTCTGTTTTTATGAAATATTACCTGTTTCATACACACTCCATACCATGTGTATTTTATTTTTACAAATCATTTTTGTCAATGAAAAAGGTTGATTTTTCAATGTTTTTCCCCTGGACATTAATTCCTTTTATATTAACGGGTATTACTTATTGAATCAAAATATTTATTTATAATCTACAGAAAGCAGCAAATAACGTCACACAACAGCATGTGGGATATAACAAGACTCGGTAACATACATGACTAAAAAAACATATCGTAAAACAATGAAGTTTATTTTATATATGATGATTCGGGGAAAGGCATCAATTAAATACATTTACTAAATCCACAATTGTTGCTTTAAATATATCAGTACCGGAAAACGATTGAGTTAAGTTTATTTTTCGATGCATCAGTTGAAAAATATAAACCAAGGCATTATCCTGGCATATTAGTCCAAGTTAATTTAAAATGGTAATAGAGTGTAATTAATTAACCTTTAAAAATACATTAATATGTATGAACATATATTTAATAAAACAATAATTGTATAGGCAAAGAAACAAAGGTAGTAGTAAACTCAGGACGTTTCCTCCACCAATTGTTGGAATCGCAATCACTTTTGACGTTAACAATGTTATATTGATTTATTCTTGTGTTAATCTGTTAAAATAAGTGGGGACCGGAGATTGATTTTACTTATTAAGTTATGAATTAACTTTATTGTTGTATAATGAGTCAATTAACGAAAGGTTTATAATAGATTAGCAAAGATTAGATTTAAAATTCTAATTTAATTAAAATATTTTAACAAAAGCATTTGATAAAAAAGAATATACAAATAAATAAGTTAGCAATAAGTATTTCTTTATAGAGACTTTTAAATCAGGGTCACCTGTGGGGTGGACCGACAGAAGCGATGTAGTTTTTATGGCAATAGGTCTGACAATGTGAACTCTATTTAATAAAATTGAATAATACCGACGACGTCAGAACCTACATTCTGGTCTGCTATGCTTTGTGATGAAACCCTCTGCATCGGGCTGGTCTCGTCGTCTACTTTGGGCTGATTGTCCGAATACCGCTACCAAGAAGTCTGCTTCTCCTACAGTCTCAAACGCTCGAGACCGCTTTCAAGTGCTGCTTTCACATTCTCTCCTTGGCGGTTAGCAGTGTAGTGTATTTATCAACAATTGCCGACCGCTCAATATTTTCTACCTCTCTGCCTCAAAATCAGTTCCCACGTAAGCTCGGTAGGAGTCCATAACCTCCTACTTAATTCCGGCAACAAATCGGCTGAAATTCCCAATAGGAAATTTCGTCTGCAGGGCGATAACAACGCATGTTTCAGAGTATTCCGTTTCCGGTAGCAATTCCAAATTAGCGACGCAGCTTCCGACTTTCGGAGGAAAACCCTTACAAATTAGAGACGGGTGAACCATTTCCGTGAAAGGGTCCTTTTCTTCTATTCAGCACAAAAAAAGGAGGGTCGTCCCCACAGTCCAAAAGAATTTCCGGGAAAAGCGAGGCCACAGGCAGCCAAAAATGCGTCGCAGAACTTGAGTCTTCACTTGCGTATTTTTAACACATTATAAATAATTTCAAAAACAAGTCTAGAAACAATTGGTTTTTTAGGATTTGACATTAATCCATTTAAAATTGTGATTGAAAAACAACAAATGGTTAGTGATGACCGAATGCTTGTCCGCATGTATCTTATAATTCGTATTATGGTCCTTGATTGGGATTATAATGCCCTTTTGGTTTGACCTATGTAAACAGCACTGCAATAATTGCATTCCTAAAACTAAAAGTAGAACCTAGAACTAATAGAATTCAGGCTACGTCGTATAGTGGATGTATTACTTTTCAAAGTTGGATCAACACGCTATGCAGCAGGTGTTCCTAATGTTTCGGCTCATCAGTGTATTTACTTAACTGTTACCATGAACACCTAAACTGAAAATTTTTTATTTCTCTGCTTTCATGTAACTTGAAAACTTCTAATATTCTTCTTGTGGAATTTAATAGGTCAATTTACTAATATCTCATCTTTGATACAATTTCGCTTAATTTATGATCTTCAGTTCGAACAATTTGTATTTTTGATACGAAGTATACGTAAATTGGTTTTATTTGTCGCGTCAGATAAATTTAATAGTTAATAATTGATCATTTATATTTTTTGTGGGGTTAACAGGCTACACAGGCAACTCCTCTTTCATAGCATAGGAAGGGAAATGAAAAGCGGGGATGCGGAAGGTAGAGTAAGGTAGCCAAGGGTTAACAAAGGCCTTCGGGCTATACTTTTAGGATCCTACCCGGTTTTTCACCTAAAGAGATGCAGGAAATCCTCTAAAAAAAACCTGCATAACGTAGGTCGGGCATTGGATACTATTCTCACGCCGTTCCGAGTGACGGGAGAAGAGTTTGCTGTGGGGTCGCAGCATTATTTTCTCCGTCTCTCCACCAGTTTTAGGAGGCAGTTGGCCGACTGATCCAATGGAATTAGGGGACAACTCTTGCCTTATGCCCAAGGTCTTCGACCCACTACATATACCTCCTAAAATAGGTGAAGGTGTTTCGGCAATGCTTGATTGTGCCACCGAGCTATACTTTAAGGATCTTACCCGGTATTCACTTGAAAGAGATGCATCAGGTATGTCGGGATAATGGGTACTTGTCTCACGCCCTTCCGAATGACGGGAGAGGAGTTTTCTGTGGGACAGCAGTATTCCCCTCTCTATGCCTCGACCATTTTAGGAGACCGCTGGCCGACTGATCAGATAGAATCAGCGGAAAACTCGTACTGAATGCCCAAGGTCTTCTAATCCGGAAAATTAACTTTAAAATAAGCAATGTAAGAACCTTAGAAAACCACAGAAAGAATGAGGCATCCCCATATTTTCTTGGTTAACGGGCTACACGAGGGCGTCCAATACCTGTCACCTCTCGTTTTATAGCAAACAAGGGAATTTAAAAGGGAGTATCCAGTCCGCTATTCTAATCAGATCAAATTTGGTAAAAAAAATACAGAATGTGTATTGCTCAGTTCTCTACTCAAAATTCCCACAGTATATGTCTTTCTCCACAAAAAAGGTCCATGTTGATGTGTTAAATAATACAACGTAAAGAACATGAAATGTATTTTTTAATCGTAATTTTATAAAATTCAGTTCACTATTGTTTAATATAAAAAGAAATTATGTTAATAATCTTAAAATTTTATTATTAACATCAGTAGCTTTCAACTATTGTAGTCATGTGAAAATAGATACAATTTATCGTATTAAATTTAAGATGTTGCAATCGTTCATTAATCCATATAAATGAGATTGTTACTGTTAGAAGTTTATGTAAAAATGGGAACTATACAAAATAAATTATCGATAAGACCTTTTCAAAGATTAAACATCTAAAAATCAAAAATGCAACTTCAAATTTATTACATACGAACTTATTTCACATTATTTAAATTCGGTACCAAGTTTGATAATGCATCTCACAAACCTCATAGTCCGTTTTTGCGTGATTAATTAAATAAAAGAATTTTTTCCAAGAACGTCTTACATTCACTTCAATTGGAACGCTTTTCCAGCCCCTGTAAACAGCTTGAGGTTTATGGAATTCCAGAATATTTTAGAAAAATTTTCCGAGATGTATTATGATTCTGTATTATGCGTTGATAACTTTAATCCATTCTTCTGTGACAAGTGTATAACTGCACGATGTCTTTGGTATCATATGATTCTCCCTTTACACAAGATTGTGATGTGGTGTCATCGAATTTCCGAACTATCATCGGAGGCAAGATTTTTTCGTCTGCATCGTCTATGGGTAGTAAGAAAAGTGTAACACTCAATACTGACCCTTGTGGGACACCATTTTCTAGTTCTGTGCTTTGAGAGAGGTGCTCATTAACTCTTGTCTATGTTTTGATGTTTAATTGAAACATATTGCCAGTAATCCCTAGTTGACATAGTTTTGTTAAGATGTAGCGAAACCATACCATATCATACGCCTTCTCGATGTCCATGCTGACAGCCAACACACGTTTGTTTCCACATGCTTGACAGATATGATTGTTGACACCAGTAAGACGTGATGTAGTTGAATATCCCTAACGAAACCCGGATTGCTTATTTTTGATAATTTTGTGTTTACCTAAAAAATTCTTTAGTCCAGAGTTCATTTTTTTTCGAGAATTTTGCACTTTTTGCATATTAGGGAAATTGGTCGTTTTGGCTGGATGGTTTGTCTTTTCCGATTTTGGGCAATGGCTGGAAAAAAATTGGCTAACCATAATTTATTGTATTTCTAATCCTTTTTTCGGCAGATTTTTAATGAGGTTGGGGATATTGTCAGTTCCGGGAAACGTAGTTTTACTTCTGCTCAGTATTTTTTGCAGTTCTCTAAGGTTATGGGGTCATTTATCTGGTGCTTGTTATTTATTATGTTTGGTGTTAAGTGTTGTTCTTGTTCCCATTTATATTTTCTAATTGCTTCAGTGTAGTTTGATAAACTTGATTTGATTGCAAATTTATTTGATAAAATGTTGTCCATATCGTTGGCATCGTATGTAATTTAATTTCCGTTCTTCTTCAAATAATTTATTTGGTTGTATTTCCGGTTTCCTTGGATTGAATATATCGTATTCCACGCCTCTTTGATATCTGTTTGGTGATTTAAACTAGAGACTTTGTTGATCCTTGTTTGTTTGATATTTTCTTTCATTGTTATTCAGTTTATTGCCTTGGCTTTTTTATATTCATTTTATATTCTTCTGTTTTATACTTTTTGTATCTATTGAATGCATGCTCTCTATGAGTCTGTTTATATCCTTCATTCCACCATGGGACTACTTTCTTTACTCTTCATGTTTCATACATATTGTGGCGTTAGCTGCATTAATAATGGTTGATATTAGATTAGTAATAATAAAACTGTTATTTTTTTGTAATTTATCATTTTCTCTCAGAGTTTTATCAGCTCTCTGTACAGTTTCCAGTCTGCTGTTTTGAAATTCCATTTACGTGGAAGTTGGGACTCGACAGTTTCGACCCCTGATAAATTGTGGAAAATGATGACTGTTGATGGATTGTCAAGTGATACCCACTTAAATTTATGTATAAGATTATTCCAACATGGTGTTAGGCCTAGTGCACTTAAATTTCCACAGTTTACATTGACCGATGTTGATTATTTTTATATATTTCTTTCACTGATTTCATCTGAAGTCGTTTTTATATTATCCCCACAACATGTTGTAACATTTGAAGTCACCTACGCTTTGCTAGTTGGTCTATGATGTTTGTTATTCATTCTGTTCAAATGGTAACGGTAAGGTACGTAGATATTACATACACACAATTTGAATGGTACATTTATTTCAACTGCTTCAATGTTTGTTTAGATTTGAAGCTCTTCTGTGGGGAAAAAAAAAGTCCTTTGCATACATCGCCACTCCTCCCATAGCATGATTAGAATCAGTTCGGGTTTTGTTAAAGCATTTGAAATCCTTAATTTTTCCCAATTCTTATTTTTTAAAGTTTATTTCTTGTAAGAAATTATTAATGGCTGGCGCAAATTGTTTACAATTTTTATATCTGGAAATCGGGTGTAGAATCCATTTAAGTTCAATTGGAGAATGGAAGCCGTACACACTATTGTGTGTGTTTGTCGGAATTTAATTTGAGTTTGATTTTGTTCTTTACTCTAGTGATTATGGAAAACAGATCGTTTTTGGTTTGTGTGTATTAAAGTTCGATTCTTGCAGAGCCAAGAGTCGGGTTTGGAAAATTTAAGAGACCTATTAGATTGATTTGAGAAAAGCTGTTACAGTTCCATTGGAAGTTATAATCCTTCTCTTAAAGATTAGTTGGAGGTATCCGGATCCGAGATAATATTCTTTGTTAATTTGGTTAGTCTGCATCTCAGAATTCTCTCATTGACGGATAAATAGATTAAGTTCACATCATCAAGTAGATCAGTTAGTTCTTTCAGGATGTCTAATTGGTATTTAGCATTAACTGCATTAGAAATTAGGTTTTTCAATGGATCATAATTCATTTATAGCCTAGACTACATCCTTGATATTTCATGTTTTTTTTAAGAATGTGTGTACATAGTTTTGTTACAATTATTCCACGAGTTTAACTTAGTATAAATAATTACAAACGTACATCCTTTTTTTATTACATAGATGCCGCTAGATTCCCTCTTTCCCGCTTCTCACCAATTTACTATTACAATCATAACCCGTGTGTAAACGACGGTTGATATAGAAAATTGAGAATACCTGGATGATAATAACAAATACTAGTAAAACAAATTGACCTGTTCGAGCTCAAATAAGCTACTTTCAAGGCAATTTTTCATTAATTAAAACTGTTTTTATTACAATTACCTTTAGTGAGTGTGGCAGGTGCTGCGACAGGAAGTCTAATAGTTCAGGAAGCTCTTCACTCCGAACCAGGCGGAAGTTCTTCCCCTCAGGCACCACTTCCATCTCTGCAAGAAACAATCAAATAATGAATACATTGAATGTAGTCCTACTTAGTTTTATTAATATTTTTAAACTACAAAATAATAAAATATTTCATTTTATTTTAACCGGAATCACATTTATTTTACACTACAAAAATTATTTCCAGAAATATTACAAAATTTAATAAAAGTAAATCGAAAAAAAGGAACATTCTCAGGTTTTTTGGTTGTTACTGAGAGGAAATAATTTCTATTATGAGCTATAACAACACTCGATTAAATACATAGATTTATTACAAGTTGATTTTAGGCCTAAAATAACATTGAATAAATGACAAACTATTGGACCTGTGTTATGATTCCTACAATTTTTATGGCTCAAATCTAAAAAATGTATCGTTTTTAATTAGTTAAAAATGAATGCAAAACTTCACAGGTCATGGATACAATATAATTTCTAACACTATCTGACTGTTTCGATTCAATACATAGTAAGAAATGCCAAATGTAAGAGCATATACAAAATTTATTAACATTAGTTCATTACATTACTGGCTGTTATAGGATTCTACACCGTATTTCACCTTAAAGAGATGCAGGACAAACCGTAGATAACCTGCACCAGGTAGATCGTACTAGTTTTAAAGAGTTTTTTTGGGGGGAGGGGGAACAGGCTACGTGTGGATGGTTCAGAAAACACGATCAAGAATGCAAGTACCGCCAGAAATTGGAATAAGTTAAAAAGGAAGATGTCAGAATGAGTAGCATGCGATTAGAAACTGTTTCACTCTGCCCCCTTTCCTGTAACGATAGCTGCTTCAATTGCATTTCCCAACAACTTGTGATTCCAAAAGAAACATTATCAATGACAACAACATATTAATGCAACCAATTAAAACAGTGAAATAAATTTTTCATTATGAAATACTGGTAGACTAATAGGGATAGTATTCGAGTGAGTGGGGAATTTTCGCGATAATCAAGATTTCTAAAACTCTTCAGAAGAATTTACTAAGTTATATATTAAGTAGTCGTCTACCAAATCCTATGTATTTATACCATCTACCGTCAAGATTCTACACTGTTACTTTTATCAGTAAAATTCTTCCAGAAGATGTTACGTACACAACGCTGTATTAGACTAAACTTCCGTTATCAAAACTTAACTTAGTCACTCCGAATAACAGAGTTTTCGATCCTTTTTTCATACCTTTGCACCTCTAACATTTAGGAGAGAGGGGACAGTTGTGCCCCATGATATGTTCCAGACTGAATGTCGTGTGTACCAGATTGAAATTGTTCGAGAGATCTAGAGTTCTGTAGTATGTTTCACAAAAACGTAAATACATACACATTTTACAATTTTGTAACAATCGCCTGTGGGATGATCGTACGGCTTTCTGCACAAGCAAATGAATAAGTATTGCCATTGTCTTCACTTGGAGCAGGTTACGACATTATCAATTCAGTTGGCGCAAAGTAAACGTTGTTGCGTGACTGAACACACAATTCCGTTTTGTAGTCTGTTTGTGTACCAGGAGCTTCATTTAAGACTTTCAGCACAAACGGTTCCGCTGTACAAACAGTACTAACTGTTAACCAGTGGATTGAGAAGTACAAAAGCGGTGGAACAAGCGTGAAGACGAGGAAGGTACAAAACGTTCAGCCAGATTCTCATTGAGCAAGTGCGCGTCCTGAACTGAATAACCAACGAGTGCCTGCTGGTGAAGCGGTGGTACACAATATGTACATTAGTCATGGTTCGGACTGTGCCTGCAACTTGAAACAAACGCTGAAGACTTTCTATAGCTACAAGGTTAAGTGGGAACACACACTGCCCACAACGCACAAGCTCTTCATGATTCCATCCATACGTCTGGTCACCAGCCGGAATTATCAAATGTAAATAAATATAAAATTTTCCTACGAGTTTGAGGATTCGTTTATTCTAATCAGTTCCAATTCAACTAGAATTGAGTTAGTATCACGACAAGATGTACCCAACCAGGGAAATTGTGAATATTTTACACGTTTTAGGAGAGTGTATCAAGCCGTTGCTCGAACATATCGAGAGCAGTACCTCGCTTTTGTGACATTTTTTCGAGTAAAATTAGTGGTAATGAATGAATGATGGGGTATCTGAAATTAACTCATCAAGATGAAAAAGTTTCATAAGGGTGAAAAATGAGTTTGCCATTGAAGATAAAGGAATTTGTGCTTAATAGCTCAAAATCATGTCCAACTCGTATATATATGTTTCTTTATGAAATTATCTCCGACCTGTTGGCCCTCTTATTTGTTGACTATCAATGTCCCAGCGTTTTATTTATATTAAACCGAAACAGTATCGAATTCAACAATAATCTCTTGGTCAATAGGTGGTCTGTACCGGCATCTAGAGCGGTACAGGTTCGAACCATTACCTTTTAAAGTGACATTCCTGAATGTTAAATTCATAAAACACGGCGTTTTAATTAAGTAACTTAAAATGTAAAAAGCAGACAGACAGCCGATAATACTCCCGATATTCTAAGGGAATTAAATATACTCTCAGTACCTTGCGAGAGGCAACAATATTCCAGTGCCCAAATAAGAGTGAAAAATACGCCCGATACCTTAAGACATTAAAAAATACCACTCGTACCATAATGTAGTGGAAATTTTTACATGGATCTTTTACCCATATAGCGCTTGTCCTGAATCGTAAAAAAATTGGTAACATTTCTTCGCCCTCAACCCGCACACTTAGGCTAAAGTACAACGAAATTTGCCGACTTCCATGATACTAATATCGATAATTTTTCGTGTTCTTTTTTTGGAACACTTCTCCACCGGTACCGCTAAGGTTGTTCCCCTACCATGCTGAAATGTGTTGAATTTACTACCAAACTAAAGCTGGTGAAACACTATAACTGTTGTGTGTGAATAAACCTTTAGTTTACCATAAGCCGATATACTTCTGTCTGTTTTGAGGGGTGTGTCGTCCAGGATCGCAGATTTCGGGCATACGGTCGGCTGATCCCATTGGACCAGTCGTCCAGCTGCCCCCCCAATTTAGTTCACGTGTGGTTAGGTGAATAACCGGGTAGAATCCTTAAACCACAGCACGGGAGCCCTAGTAAATCCCTGCCTACATTTCCCTACCTTCTAAATACCTCCGTTTCCATCCCTTCCTATGCTAACATAGGGTGAGTCAGCAAAGTGGATAATCGTCTTTAAAAAAAACTGCAGGCACCGAATTTTCTTTATTAGATTGGTTTAACTGTTGTCAGATAAATATGACTATTACTATAATAAATGACTAATTCTTGACTCGCTGAACCTGGCGTCAGTACTGTGAATGCGGGATATATTTTAACCATGGCCAATTTCCGATCAAGGAACGAAAATTGCTCTAGATACAGTGCGCATTATTGGCAATTATGATAGTTAAAGTAGTTGGAATCAATCGTTGGTCAAAAATTCTGTATCTTTAAATAGAAAATTCAGGCGTATGTGTGTTCGTAATTCTTCTTGTCGTAAACGGCGTAACCGACTTTTAATAGAATTATATTGCATTTATGAGGTGACATGGATGGCTCTTACCTAAGGTTGACACGATATGTTTGCTCTGTTGTCGAGATAAAAATTTTCTTTTTCCTACCAAAATTTTTTCGTTTACATTTTTCTGGATTTCTCACAAAAAGACTAGTGTAAACTGTGGCTAAATAGGCTTCTTAGTACTGCCTCGGATCTCTCTTTATATAAAAGATCGGTGTTTATAACATTTTATAATATGTTGAATTTTTAAAAATTGTAAATAACAATAATTTGATCGAGATGAGAAGAACCTGAAGAAGTTAAGAATATGCGCCGAAACGTTGTTTGATTAAAAATAAATAAACTGTCTGAAAAAAAAACGGTCGAAAATTATTTTATTTTAATATCAGTCGTTAATTGATTTAATGCTAAATAAAATAAGTTAATTTATTCCCTTGATTCAATGTCATTAGGTGACTACTAAAATATATAAATACGAATCTCCGCAAAAGATTTGTTTGAATAGAAATTTATAATATATTCCATCTATAAATAAATATATCTGTCCGCGTGCAAAGTTTGGGTTCAACACTTTCTCAGCTTGATTAAGCATGAAGTTGAAGAACGGACTTCCAAAATATTGAATACTTTTTGAACTTGCATTAGCCGAGAAGTGATGGTCACTGTTTTCCTTTTGGCGAGATGTTTTCCGCGCTGTACGCAAGACGTTCCCCTCGCATGACCTACCGCTACGAGGACACGACCTGGCGCACCAAACCGGTCGGCTTTTAAAGCAAACTTCGCGAACCAGTAGCAGTCAAAGCAGTCAAATATTCGCCATCCGTTCCATAATTCTGGTGGCACCAGAGACCCGGCCGACATTCCTGCAAACCAGTTCCATCTTCAAGGCCACGAGGGGCCGAGCCAACCCCATTCAATTAAAAAATTGGCGGGAGAGCCCTTGGCGAATTTTGTCCTCGGTTCCTTTCGTTGAAAGAAAACAAGAGTTCACTTTCATTAACAACCTCAACAGTCTGGAACTTGTCTACATTGCATATTTTTATTCACGTGTCATATGGAATTATATACTATAATAATAATTTATTTTGCAAATATTAGCAACAAAATATCTTTACATTTTTACATATTTCTGCGTATTAATTAAGTCAACAACAAATATACTAGTATATATATATATATAAAATTTACTTATGACATGGAACTCACAATATTAATTCGACAAATACAATTCTCTTAATTTTTTACTAAACATTTTTATATTGCACAGTTTTAAGTCTTTTGGTAGCTTGTCTAACTTGTAACTCATAACTGCCCTAAAAAATAGAGCTTTGGCTCTTTCTATATTTAAAATTTGGCAAAACAAAGTTGTCAGTATTACAGGTTGTGTACTTACGGTTTTCTTTCAAAATTTTCAGGACATTTGAAAAATATTGAGGCATCAAACTTAACTATATTTTGTGAATGAAAACAACACTTTTCATCTCACAGAATTTATCAATTGGGAGCCATTGTAGTGTGTTTAGTGTTTCACACTTGTATAATAATTACATCCCAAGATGATCCTAATTGCTTTATTAAGTAACAGTTGAAGTCTTTCTTTGTCCCCCAAATTAGCCATAAAGATTATTGTCGCTGAGAAGTGAAAAATTGATTTTATGATTAAGTGTTTACTAGCCCTAAACACCTAATTTTTCGAAATTTTGGGAGACTTAAACAGGCAAAGACGATATTTTTTTGCAGGTCAAAAAACAATGTCAGGATCATTTCACTTCGAGTATAAGTCTCTTCAAAATATTGGGTATTTTCGCTCCGTCATGCCGATAAATTTGCTCATCAATGTTAGTTGGAATTACAAATATGCAATTAATTACTAGCAATTCTGATACACATTACTTCAACACAGGAAAAAAAATACATACAAAAAGTGTAGATTATTGTCAGTAGCACAGAAAAGTATCCATTATTTAGCTATTTCTGTATTTAGCAAACTGTCAAAAGATATTAAATAGTTATTTAATAATTAAAGGCTTCATTTCTGCTTCTATTCAATAAAAGCATTTATCTTAGAATCTGAGGTGTAGAAATAAGCTGTAATGTAAATATTCAGCATCACAACCATCATTAGTCATTGCATAATGTATTACTAATATTATAGGACTGTAAATAATCAGCATGAACAATTTATCTACGTTTATGTTACATGATAATATTAGTTCAGAATCAGAATATTGTAAATACTTCTCATCAAGTCTATTGTAAATTAATAAAAATAATTCTTAACTTTTTATAGACAGAAAATTGGAAAAATGTTAATATTAGATTTATAGCAATTTCCATTTATATCCAAAGTGCATTTTAAAAAGTTTATTTTTTCTCATCTATCTTTTATACTACGAATAACGAGGTAGTAAATAGTGATGTTACGTCAAGCGATAGCATTATGTGATCGTTGGGTATATGATTTTTATATTATTTATACATTTAAAACTATTCTGTACCGGTGGTTTGTGTGAATTAAAACATTGACTAATATCCTAATTAGGAATTTAGAAAAGTTATGTAATTAGCTGCCTATAGATTACACAATAATTGTATATGGATTGTTCGTTTTGTGGATTTGAGATAAACCATAGGCGGAAGTTAAAATAAATTGATTGTATTAAGTCATTAATGTATTTTTCATTTTCCACCTTTTTTAGTAAGACTTGGTAATTTTATATAATTTAATTAAGAAGGCCGAACATAATTGGTGTGTTAGTAGTGTTATCTCCCAACACGTCATTAATTTTATTAGCGTATTCTATTTTGTTAACTAAAACTGTGACCTTACCCTTATCAGCTTTAGTGAACAATAATTACGATTTTCTCTTATTAATTTGTTCATTTAACTGATATTGTGTATTGTTTTCTAGCGGCTGGAATGTGAAAAGTTTTTTGGAGCTATTGCATTATATCGACTATCTTTTTTGCGAATAATATTCTTAGTATCATTAGGAGTTGCGAAACGGGGACGATAGGAGTTGGGGAAAGGAAAAGAATAGAAGCCTTTGAAATGTGGTGTTATAGGCGAAAGCAGCAAATCATATGGGTGGATAGAATCACAAACGAGGAAGTTCTAAACAGAATAGGGGAAAAGCGAACAATATGGAAGATGTTGACCAAGAGAAGGGATATAGGCCATGTTTTAAGGCACGAGGATCTTGTAAAATTAGCATTAGAGAGAAGTGGGAGGGGTAAGAATAGAAGAGGGAGGCCAAGGATAGAATACGCTACGCAGATTCAGGAGGATGTTGGGTGTGCTAGTGATAATGAAATGAAAAGGCTTGCGCAAGATAGGTTAGAATGGAGGGTTGCAACAAACCAGTTTTAGGACCGAATACCACAGCAACAACACATTAGGAGTTTTATATACTTTTATTTCACTTTTTTATCTATTCTTTAATATCAATTTTATTCTTTTTTAAATAATTTATCACCCAATGATACAATGTTTTTTTACGAGTAAAAGTAAGATTGTGAAGAATGTAGCAGTTAATTGTAATGCAGTTCCTTTTCTGCCTTCATCTCCCTTCCATATCCCCCCTTTCAGTTTCCTTCCTATGCTGTTCAAGGGACATTGCTATTAATGGTAAAACCCTAATGTAGTCTGTCAAGCCGTCAACCCAAAATGAATACGCACCCTGGCACATTCCACATCTCTATATCTCTACACAATTTACGGAATATGACACGGAATTGTTATTTTGAGAAGAGCTTGATTCGCTCTGTGAGAGGGGAAATGTCACAGCGAGTACATCATACATTGTCACGATTTATTTAGCATTCAAATAGCTACTATTACGTCCTTCCACAATTCGAAATCCATCAGTACAGTCTGACATTGGAATTCAGCTAAAATGCCGTACTTCATAAGGTTTTACCACTTACACGAATAACTTCAATCTAGGAGGTAACGAATTTAGAAAACAATTATGTAAATAACACCAGAATACTTTACATGGCAATAGAATATAAATATATATTTTTAATTTTATTAATTTAATGCAATTGTTTATAGAGCAAAATAGTTCTCAGGCGGATTGTTATACGTATTAAATCAGTAGAGCAGAGCGAATTGGAAAAGATATTTATTAGTTTAAGAGGTTTTTAATTTTTGGGTTGCATTTGAAACTTTTACTATACACTACAATATAATGGCATTTGCAAAGAAAACGAAACAAAACAAAAACCAAGTGCTGTGCAGGCATGCAAGAGCGATCAACACGTGTGATTCGCAATTATGGAGTTAATAGGGCAAGATTCTATTTAACTCGTAGGTGTCGAGCCAATGCTTATTACAAAAGAACAACGAATAATACATTATTCACTCCACGGCTCCGAAGCCCTGTTTCATAATAGGGCCTAAGGAATATGACTATGCTACTAATATATTGAGCAATTTCTTTTAGAAGATGTCGTTACAATAACGTTAATATTCATAACATAACTCGTGGAAGTGGAATATTTCATACAGAGCAATCACATATTAATGAGCTAACTAATAAAAAAATTAATTTCTGTATGTACACAATAAAAATAAAATTGTCTGCGGTTCAAGACCGAATGTTTTCATTCATTTTATTCGCAAAATTCCATGTTCATGAATGCTAATTTGGATTTATCTCCGTACAAGTAATTATTAAACATTCTTCCAGCGTTCGTGTGTATTTAATTTATATCTGTGCGGGTTTTAAAATTTATTCAACCACAGATTTATTCAGTGGATACTTTAATTAAGCCATCCTTTTAGAATAAAACTATACTGGTCCATATGCAGAGACAAACGTTAAATATCAGAAGTAATACAATAGATAATAAAACAATGTACGAGACACGATAATATAGCAGCTTCAGCTACCTTTACTTTTCTTAATTTATCACGAGGTTGCCACAATCTATTGGACGTTTCCTATCCCCTCCCTTTTTTATTGTTGGTGGATCTTCATGGAGCAACTTTTTCGTTCCACTTTGTCTGACCCGAAGGTTACGCTCTTTCTAACATTCTTTCCGTTTTAGCGATTCCGAACGCGTTTGCATTTTTACAAGGCACAGGTTTTGTGAATTCCAAGGCCATGAGACACACTACTGCAAATTCTTTGTCGCCAGCTCACAACACACACACACAGCGAAACCACGTGTACCTTCCACAAACAAATACTAAAGCAAGTAGCAAATATGTTTCGATTTTCTCTGTTAGTCGTATATTTGCAATGCCAGAGTTTGTTCATACCAGGGAGGCAAGGTATTTTATTTATAACCACATTAATTTATGCCACCATTAGCGACTTATTAGAGAGAAATTATCTATTATGTTTACAATTACACATATCGTGACATTAAAATGTATTTGGGTGAACAGGAAAATTATTATTTTCATTAATTGTATAATTTCTTTTTGCACCTTTGGAGCATTCACTATTTTGCGGATTTCTTTCCCTTCTCAAGTGGCTTACTTCTAAGTTATTCGTATTTCACCGTCTTATCATGGATGTTTGTAATCGTCCTGTTGTTAAGACGACACGTTGACCGCGTAGCATTGAGGGGGGCGGGGGAAGTGCACTTCTGTAGGATGACGAGTTACCGACCTAGTGAAGTGTAGCGTAGCGGTCAACGCCATCGTCTCGTCACGAAACCTGGGGTTAAGACGACAGGTTGATCACGTGCCACAAAAAGACAGGTCAGGCATTGTTTCAGCCGGTTAAGACCCTACATAGATCTATAGCGCTAATGAGTTGGCTCTGTATGGCCAATCGTAATTCGACTCGCTCTCTGCGATTTTATTTCGGATTTGTAGTTATTTGTAATGCTTTAATATATATAATTTTGTTTCAGTATTTATCCGAGTCAATTTTAGTTAGGTTTCAGGCGTCTTGGACAGTTTTGATTAAGTTTGTGGGAGGACTGATTTAATGTCCTGTAGAGGCTGATTCGACTAATCGATAGACTGTTTGTATTTCCAGTTAAGCCTTGATAAGAGGATATCCACGCTACCGCAATTTCTGTTCCAGTTTTGGTTACTTAGTAATGTAGTTAACAAATGTTCTTATCATTTTCATATGTCAATTTTTTGTTGTTAAATATCCAGAAAACTGCAAGAGTCGGTGTATATAATGTGATTTTTATTTTCTACTGTTCCAATATCACCAGTAAGGAATGCGTTGAGGCGGTTGTAAGTGAGGCGTGAGAGTTTAACGATTGCATTATAGTTACGTTATTTGCAAAGACACGAGAGTCTTGTACAATTAGCATTAGAGGGAAGCGTGTGGGGGTAAGAACAGAAGAGGGAGGCAAAGGATGGGAACGCTAAGCTGATTAGTGAGGATATGGGTGGTACTAATTATAAGGAAATGAAAAGGCTTGTGCAAGATAGGTTAGCACGGAGAGTTGCAACAGACCAGTCTTAGGACTTAATACCACAACATTTGCAAAGTATACGTTATCAAGTTATTTGAGGATAACATTAACAAGTATATATTATGATTGGTTGCAAATTAAGCGAGAAAATATTTAAAATTAAACTTACTAATAAAACGTACATTTAGTTTTCAATAAATTACATTTACAATGAATAATTTGAGTAAAATTAAACTACTTAACGTTTTATCTCGACATAAGGTATTAATCAGGCATTATAATATTATAACTAAAACGGATAACGGATCATGTAAATTTCAGATATATACTAAATTTAAAAACTTTCAAAACCCCTCAAACATTGAATAATTAACACAAAAATATTGTTGACAATAATTTCGTCATGAGATTGGGTAAGAAGGTTTAAATTATGTTTGAAATAAAATTTAATAATAAACATTTAGTACATCAAGACGTTGCGTTACTTTCATTGGATTGGAACCTCTTCACGTGTAATAAAAATTACAGATGTTAACTGATAAATTTTGAATGCCGGCTTGCAGATTTCGAAAACAATATCATCTGGCTCCCCCCCCCCCCTCAGATTCTTTCCAGAAATTTTTCTACGCTACAACATATTGTTTATGTGAGAAAAGAGCAGTGCCGAGGATCCAGGCCCACATTTCCTGCCAGTTGGTAAGAGCCGTGATAGCGAGTCTCTGAAGTAAACCGAATTTATTAGGTTCATTTCGTTAAGGTGAGCTTTGAGACCTTTACCCTGAAAGCGAACAAGAACTATTTACCGTTCGCAACGTTGGAACCTTTTCGTTTACTTAGCTTCTATCACCTCTTGCACTTATATTACACCTCTATACTTTGCTCTTTTGTAACAGAGACAAAGGAATACCCGAATAATGTCTCTACCAACTTAGCTTTTGTGCTGCACGTTAATGGTTATCGATAAATAACTGCAGTGTTTCTGTTAGGAGGTAGTCGCAGACTATATCAGAAGTGGTGGAATCATTTTACGATTACAGGCCTCATTTAAATCGGGTACTAAAAAGGAGGCTCCATAAGTTGTGGCGCCCGCGAGACAATTTTGATGAATGCTCGCATCCAAATATCTGAATTACGGAAAATATTAATTTCTGAAAATGGTTAAACCCAGGCTATTAAAATTGTTATTTTCTTTTTGCAATATTGTGTACCCTTCAAAGTATTTCGAACTGTCAGTATGAAACCGTTCTGATATTTTTTGTGGCGCCATAGGTATTTCTTAAATTCTTTGCCGTACCTCCGAAATTTTGTAAATATTCTCAGTTAAGCTTTTGTATAATAAATTTCCCATTAATTTAAATAATTACCCTTTAAATTAATTTCAACACACCCCACCTTTCATAAAACGGCATATCCAACGTGGAGCTTCCATGTGATACAATTCTCTAGGTGATCTGGTTTGAGATACTTTTTTTTTGGGTAACAGGCTACATGAGGGTGATCCTGAAACAGGCAACTCCCCTTTAATAGCATAGGAAGGGAATTGAAAAGGGGGGATGCGGAAGGTAGAGCAAGGTAGCCAAGGGTTAACTAGGGCCCCCGTGCTATGGTTTAAGGATCCTACCCGGTGTTTCACCTATAGAGATGCAGGGAAAACCCTAGAAAACCTGCATAAGGTAGGTCGGGCATTGGGTACTATTCTCACGCCCTTCCGAATGACGGGAGACGAGTTTGCTGTGGCAAGTCATGACTTATATTACATTTTTTTGCGTGTGTGAGATATTAATTTAACTGGCCATTAAAATCATTTTACTTTCATTTTAATTGTATTTAATTTTATGATTGGAGGATTTATTAATTAAAAGGCAGAAAGTGATACGAATAAGTTATATTTTGGGGGAATATTTTTGGTTCTTAAACTAGCTTCTTTTAAATAAAATATCGTGCATTTTTTGTTTTCGGGAACGATTACTATTTGTTAGTGTCACTTGAAGATTGTATACTGTGCTATAAATATTAATACCAGGGTCGTGTGAAATTACGTTCGGGTATGGATACCACAAGCCAGATAGACGATTCTCAGAATTTGTGGGAGGAAGCTAGCGGGACTTCTGACCTGAGGGGTGTAAATAACAAGGCACTTGAACCGTTTCTAATGACAATGATGGAACTGATTAATTCAAATATAGAACAGAATAATTAAAAAATAATGGAACAGATTAATTCGCAATTTAGGGAACTTGACGAAAAATTCTGAAACCATCAAAGTATTTTCAACAAGGTCTGACCGAACTTTGGACAGTACTGAGACTGAGAACAAGTACTCAGGAAGTGGAGCAGAAGTACGAGGAAGTCGACGCGGAAAGGGAAATACTTGAATTGACAGGAAAATTAGAGGTAAGGACCCAAGCCACAGATTAATTTAATGTAATATTAGAAGTCAGTTCCGATAACGAGATGAAATGCAGGGAAGAAGTAAGAGGCGGTTCGAAAGCGGCAATCAGTTCGTTTAATTTTGTTAAACCTATACGACACTCGCTTCCTAATTATATCAAACGGATTATAACCAAAGAATTTAATTTGTCCTGGATCAGGAATGAGGACAAAACTATACGAGAACATTGCAGAAACTCGCATAGACATTGAATTAGGTGTGTTTAACTAAATTCTTGGAACTTGCAGAACTTGGTTCATAAAACAGGCCAACACAGGTTTTGCAAACTTAGGAGACTAGAATATGGGATAAATGAAAGCCACTTTGTAATTTAGAAATTTTCAGTTGGAAATAAAATCGCAAAGTACACGAGGTTATGAAACTATAATGTGAAATAATTGGTGTGTTAACAGTCTAGAGTTAAGTTGTGGTAATCCAATTTATTTTCTCTTACAAATATATTTTACGTAATATTTAGGATTTTAGGGTTACGATTATATATTTAAAAAATTAAGTTGGTATTGACGTATTTATGGGGTTCATCAGTATCGGGGAATATAAATAGAATTTAAAAACTTATTCCAAGGATTTCTGAATTCCAGTAAAGGGAATATTTTCCTAAATAAAATTTCATGCTTAGTTTTCAGGAAGATTGATTGTGGGATATTTTTCATAATACTGAAATTTAAACGGATTAGGCGAAAGTGGACACAGATGTAGTTGAGAATAGGTGAAGGCCGATTAGAGGCGTTTAGAGGAGTGAGAGTGATATGATGATTGATGGTGGTTTAGAAGGGAAATGAAATTGAAGAAGTTAGTTTATGTACACGAAGATATAAGGAATTTTAATTTCGATGAAGTAGCAGAAAGTGATTATAGAGTTCCGCGAGATTGAATGAAATCAGGATAGATTTAGCTGTGCCGCATAAAAATGAGTATCTCTGGGAATTACCCACAAGCAAAGTGTCAAATGTGACAGTAAAATTGAAATTCTATTCCCTTTACTGCATAATGATAACATTATTTTCTACTCTGTTGTAACGTGAGAAACGAGAACGTAACATTGATGATTGGTCGAAAACGGCACACGGATGAGATTATGATGAAGGCTGACCAACTTACAGTCCTATATTTTTAATTTTTCTATACGTTAAGTTCATGATTCATGTAGTTGTTTTGTATATAGTTAATTTTTTAGGTTTATTAGGTGGGCCTAGATACAGTCGGTCAAAGGCACAAACAAGGAAAGTGTTGGCAAAGGGATTTAGCAGGTAATAGGGTGTTTACAAATTCAGGTAAGGACCCCTTAATTGTAAGATAATTCAGTGACTACCTAAACTTCTGTCATGGACACTGTTTACTGTTTGTCAATGATCTTCAGTGGGACAACTCGGGACACAGAAAGACGGGTGTCGCAGACGTCATCGGAAACAAAACAACTGCCCCAGGGTATATCGTGGCTGTCGAGGCATACCTTTTCTTCTTCCATATTTCGATTTCTCTTGATCGAATGTATGAATCTTTTACTATAGAAATCTTCTTCCGTCTCGGTACGAGTTTGGAAGGCAGAGACCACGAGATTGCGGTCAGCGCCATTCATCCCGGTTGGAGGAGCTTTTAAGTGTCGCCGTAGTGCGATCGGTTAAAATATACTTTATCTTTGTGTTGTGTGTAGGAAGGTGTAAAGGACGAAAATAGGGAAAAAGAGACACTTATTTAAGTATAAATGAACAATGGGAAAGTTTTGTTACATTTAATTGATGTCTTTAGAATTAATTTGTACGTATTTTGAGGTTAGGGGTTCTTCCATTTGTTATACATAGTTACAAGCAAGGATGGCAAGGAAAATCAATCCAATCTATCGCATTTTTTAGATCGCCTTAAGGAATAGTTCCTTAAGTCAATCTAATGAACAATAGTTGATATTTCAATTATTACTAGAAACTTAGCGAGGATTGGGAACTGGAATTGGCGACAGCATGTTGAGACCTTATGCCACCACTAATACACAGGGATGGCATTTCGGCACGTAGAGATATGACCTGTGGAGTTTCCGTAACCATGATGAGTGAGAATCGAGAAGCAGGAAAAACAAATATTTTAAATACTATTTGGTTCTCTCAGCGAATGGGAGTTCGTGGTCTAAAGAAAACTGATCTTAAATGTCGTCTTTTCGACTCTTCTCACCTAGCGGTGAGGCTGTGTGAACTCACATTCTTCGAATTTGAAGACGGAAGGGAACCGACGTTTGGTCCCGGACGTATGAAGGAGGTGAATCGTCGACGCTGAGGAGAGAGTCCTACGGAGAAGCCGTCAGAGAGGCAACGCTACATTCCAACAGGTACGCTGTCAGGTTTCCCAATCCTTAACGGCTACTGTTTAACCTGAGATTATTAAGAGATCTGAATGCTTGGCGTATCTCCGAAATGTTCAGTCGTAGCAGTAAGTACTTTCAAAGCAGGAAAGTTTGTCCACATTTCTATAGATTCCATTTCCGCGTCAAAAACGTATGGGGATATTATCTTTTACAAGTCAAATAACTCAATTTGTAGTTCCGTCGGAGCCCCGGATATATCTACAAATTGAGGCTCAAATGCCAGCTTGACAGCAAGAGATTGCTCGTCAAATTTTGAAAACCTTTCAGAATATTCTTTTGTTAAAGAATCAAAAAACAATTACATATGCATCAAATATTTTATTTTCGCGTTTCTACTCATTCAACAGTTATGCCAACTCCGGGAAATATTCTGAATATATATCCAACCGAGAGAGAAATGTTTTGAAATATATTAAGTTTCTTTTTCAAAATGCACATTCATTGTTTTACCTCGCAGGCAAATATTTAAATTGTTTTTTATCATGATTTCAGACAAAATTCAATGTTTTAACTAAATGTTTCACCTGACAGATCACACATATTTCTTGTTCTAGATAAATATTAATATTTGTTGTTGTAAATTAAAACTTTTATGAAAACCTGGTAGGAAGAGAATCTTTTAGTATTTAGGTAGGTCAACACTTTTCCTCGTCTAAACTTTGTAAAAATTTATCATTCAATGTTTTTATTGTTGAGTATTGAGAACGATATAATAGTATTTACATTGATTCGTATGAAAATAATTGCCTCGGTTTCGAGTTCCACCGATCGCGTATTATCGACGAAAACCGAGGTTCACTGTACTAGCTGTTTTGAAGGCCGCATGTTCCCCACCTGTTAAATCTACGATACAGGTTTGTATATTCAAGTGACCGGGAAATAATAACATTTTTGTTTTAAACGTCAATCCATTATTGCTGAATGTTTATTTCAATTGCAGGTGAGAACAACACGATATTTACGAGAATTTTCATTCTCCAACATACTTTCCATATTCCTCCGACCATTGTATACGTTTTGATAGACTGGTATTAACATTCTCCCTTGAATCAGTTTCAGACTTAACATATGAAATGATATAATAACTTTACAAAATAATATACAAATGAGTTTCTAAATTCTTTCAATAGATGTGATACTCCATCTTGGCCAGATGATTTTTTTACATACTAGTCGTTGTCTTTGCCTTTAAAAATTAATGTAATGCTTTGGTCTCAAGTTAAGAATAAATTCGCTGGAGATATTTTACGTGTACTGTGCTACTTAGAAGTTATAATTTTTTTTATAGTAACCTAAGGTTTAACGTGAGCTTGTTGCGCTATATTGCATAATGTAAGTCAATCTCTTAATATTAGGTACTAGCCAAAAACTGTAAATAATTTTAGCAGATATAGTTTCTCCTACTATTTTGAAGTTCCATCTGTACTTTTTTTTTTCAATAGATAGATCCAGTGGCTTCTAAATCCACGAAGAACTGCTTCCCTTTCCTTCCCGATTTAATTTCAGATCCATATTCATTATATTTTGTATTTCACGCCCATTGTTAGAGCACAACTTTAGAAATTTCCATTTGATGAGTTCGAAACTGTTTCAATTTTAGACAACTTTGTGCACTCTTTAAATCCTCTTCGAAATTCATGTGTTATCGTGTTCGCTACATAAAAAGTATCATTAAATGTTTCAGCATTGTTTCAAACCCATGGTTGTGAAATCAATACGTCATAATATTACAAAAAAACTGAATCAAATAATATTTTCAAATTGCGTATGTTATGCTTAATTCCTTAATGAAATCTTAAAGGAAAACGCCAAATGCTACATGACAACCGTGGGACATTCTCTAATTAGTCTGCCGTTTTTCTCTGTCTGGTTTTGCAAGTCGATCAACACTTAATACGATTTTAATTGGAATCCGTCGCCCGTAGTTAGGAACAACATGCTGTAGGTCGGATTCCTAACGAGAGTTAAATTAAATTCCGTTACCCCCACTTCTTCGTGTTGTTTGTTTACTTTTTATTAACCGTATGTGAATAAAAGTTCTCACAAATATTTAGTTTAAATATAAGAGATAAATGCAATTTCGTACTACACTATCGACGATTGCCTGCGTAGTTATATTAAAACTATTGAGAAATATAATTAATACAAGAGAAGGATGTTTTATCACGGAGTTAATTCAGAATTCCTAGGAGTAAGGATACATTGTCGTTGAGAATCCCCTAGGATTTGCCGTTAGGTTGTTTTGCGAATATGTTCGGCACGAAGAGTTGGCAACTAAAGAAACCAAAAGAAGAAATAATTCTGAATCTGCCAAAACGCAAACGAAGTAAATTTAATTTTAGTTACTTATTCTATTTTCATAAAATAAGCAACTCAACTCGAAAGTTCAGCCCGAGTGTGTGATTTATAATCTGGCGTCTTAGATTGGAAACTTGCGCATTTGTATGTTCTTTTTTAAGCGATAATCGGCCACGACAAAGTCTCGGAAGCACTGGAAAGAGAAATCGCAGTTATCAGAAGAAGCCACTAGCGCATATGTGATTATTAATCAAACTAAGTGGCAGTTGAACGCTTCACTTAGCAATGCATTCATTCCCGGGGATCTAACAATTACTGCAGAAATTGGCTTAACTTTAAATCCCAGAAACTCTTTGTAAATAAAGCATAATTTTAGGTTCGTTTAATTGCCGTGAAAACGAACGCAAAGGCAAGGGCCTAAAACATGGGGAAGAATCGGGACTTACGAAGGGTGCAAAGACATGGTTATAGAATTCCGGTTCCAAACCAAAAGACCCAAATGAAGACCACTTCGAAACAATTTTCCTCCTCTCAAATCACTGGTCGTACAGTTATAGCGCTTTTGTATAAGTAGTTTTTCAGTCAACATGGCGTCCATGGAATTACTATGTCTGCAGGGAGGTTTTCAAATCAGGAGTTGCGCTAGTAAGATTTTTTATTCTTTATTATTGCAAACTTTAATTCGAAAATATTACAGTTTATCTGACATGTTGTATACATATTTATTCGCAGAATATATAATTAACAAGAATGCTTGTATAAATTGAAAATCCATTGACTATCAATTTAAAAGCGAGAGAAACGACAGAACTGTGGAGCTAATAAAATGATGTAGTATTATAAGATCTTTGAAATTAAACGCACTTTGTGTAAGCTATGAGGAACTTGGTTTTGAATACTTTTTAACATTAACAAGATAGATGTTAGTACAAAATGAAATATCACACCATTTAAACCTGAAGTTTAACGTTTCATATTTCCATCGAAGAATGTCACCTGATAACTTAACACGCTATCGAATACGTGATGACTGAATAACGCGATACACTCTCCACAACGCTTAATATTTATGAAACTATATCTTTAATGATTGTCCTAAGTTAAAAATTTGTCTAGTAAAATTTGGATTGATCTTTTCTGTCAGAAATTTAATGTAAAAGTATATCACGGTTAATAATTCTTCAGGCGTATATTAATGCGTTATTTTCTTTGACTTTTTTAGTTCAGATGTGGTATAACAGTGGTCGGTGTCCACTTAGAGACTGAATGCCGCTTGGTATCGTTGTAGGCATGTGATGCGGTAAGGACAGAATATAAGCAGAGCAGAGATTAATGAGGAATCATTATAGCGACGATACCTGCTGAAAATAAAGGAATTTCACTGACATAAGTGACTTAGACAAAGACCAAATTAATGAGGCCCAGCCCCGGGTAACGAGCATTTTAGAAACTGCAAAGCTCGTCGGCTGTTTGCGTGCTATTGTCGTGAGTATCTGTGGAAAATGGTTGAAGGACGTTGAAACCAAGAATAGGCGATAAGGTGTTGGACGTCCACGTCTCATTTAAGAGACCACTCGGTTACGAAACTTACACCACAGTGCAATGCTGGTGCAGGAGCACACCGATCAGCGCTTATTGTTGAACATGCGGCGTATCAGCATGAAAACCCCTGCATGTTTTCATGTTGACTCAACGAAATCGTCTATTTCGATTGCAGTGAGCACAGGACCATCGATTTTTGGACCGTGGAGTAATGGGAACACGTCACCTGGTCGGGTGACTCACGCTTGGGATACGCCGATTGCCAGACGAACATATGCTAGAAACGTGCGCCTCGCCATCGACGCAGGTCTGTGGGGGGACTATTATTCTTTGGGGGACATCCACTTGGGCCGCCAATATTGATCGAAGACTTCGGTCTACGTGAAAATTATTATGAACGACATACGTTATTAAGCTTGTTAACATATTTTAGCTCATGAATAAATAATGTACACACTATATTAGTCTACAGGGAATAAGTAGTTAAATCGTAAAATAAGTTAATTACGCAGTAATCACTTGCTAATCCTTCTCCGCACTGACAGGGAGTTGATAACTTAAGGACCAGAATACCTTCCCTATATGAAGGTACACGATTATTGACTACTCATTAAATACTGCACGTTATTAATAAAAAATATCAACTGTAAAAGTTGCGATCATATTCTTGAATCATTTGTTGTTGTAACAGATAATCGCGATTATTTCGTCGCTGAGAGTCTGATTTGGAACCGATAAATGGTGATACATAGATTACAACCAAGCTGCTACGAATATTGAAAAGTAGGTAATATTTCGGTTATAACGTGAACAGTGAAACAATAAACAGTAATTTGGATGGTAAAATTGAAATAATTTCTCTCTATAGATTGCATTTAACTAATTAATTGAGCTAAATAAACTTTTTGGCTCCATGTTTCAGAATAATTTATTTCCTGTAAAATACCCGACTGTTTCTTTCCCTTCATAGAGGTTTAACCCTTTGATTTCGTGTTAATTTCTTTTCAATCAGTATACCATTTCTTCAATAAATTCAGCTCCTTTTTTACATTCTACCAATAATTGTGTTGGAGGTCTAAAAAGCACCTTAAATTTATCGTAGAAAAAAAAATCATACATATCAGCGAATCACCTGTGAGGGCAATTGAAATCAATATTCCTGGTGATATAGAACTCAGAAGGCGATATTAACGTATTTGACAAACGTTTGTTGTAAATAGAAAAGTGGAATTTGTATCTCGGAGATGGCACGAGGTCAGAATACCTTGTCACAGTAAATTGTGCGGTTTTCTGATTTTGCTGAAAACATTTTGAGTGACATGATTTACATGTGGATTTTTTTTACCATTTATTGTTGCGAACTCGTTGGTGTACTTATCTAAATTGTCAATTAAAATAAGTTAGTTTAGTTTTATCGATTACCGCGTGAGGTCTCTATGTGAAATGTGAAGTTGACCCAACCAGTATACGTAAATAAACTGAATGTGAAATGTTAAATACAAAAGAATAACTTGGAAAATATTAAAATCTCAATTCGATAGATTAGTAACATCAGTTAAGAGAACATTATAATTTTATCGGAGAAGAGAGAAATTGACAATAATTTGACTTAAAAACACGCCTAGTAAAAATTATAATAATAGCGTCTATGTAAGCGGACAATGTAACTTTGTTCTCGTCTAGCGAACGGAAATTATTTTATTAATTAGCGAAATATATTATGAAGGAGTGATAATATTGTACGAAAACGAAATAAGATGGTATTTTTCAAGCAACAATGATTTAGTTTCCAAAACTGAATAGGGGAAGTTTTAGTGAAACTATAAAATGGGAAATGATAGTGTTATAAATATAGAAAGTAGGAGAAGTTAGTTAAGCTCACTCTGAGGCAGCCAGTGACGGCAAACATTGAAAGATTATAGTGTCACATAAGGAAATTAGGAGAAGACAGGGAATGCTGCATATAAATCTGATAATAAGGAACGGTAAAGGGGAGGAAGGGAGGAGATAACGGCAACAACCAGTCATACGACTATAATATTTTTAAGAGGTGTCTCCCTGATGGAGGTTAGGGTGTCGCAGTGCAGAGGAGCGAGTGACGTCACGAGACGCCGACGCCGCCGTGGCGCCACTGCAGTGCGCTTCTGGACACGCGACTGCAACTGCACTTCTCCGTCGCATTCCATCATGGCAACAACATAATTACACCTGTCGTCGAGTATGACACTAAACTTGTAAAAGAGTGTTGGGAGACAGAAGCCAACCTAAAGCTCAAAACTGAAGTAGCGTCAAAAGCGAGAATGTAAATGACAGAGTAAACCAATCCGATAATCTTTGGAATTTCATTTAACTTCTTTAAATTGTGTAAAAAGGTTTTAATCTGACACTAAGTGAAGTTGATTTTAATGTTAACCGCATATACAAAATACCCTGGAGGCAAAATTTTAATAAAATGCGTGTAGCTATGCATAAGCTAAAAATAATTAGATGATATTTACGAAATGGGTAATACGCTGCTAGAGAAGGAATTTACAATTCCAGCTCGCGGACACGGAAACCAGGATTGTGAGAATTTCCGCGATTTGCATCTGAAGCCCTTCCAGCTACCATCAGAAGGATTTCTTACGCGTCTGTAGACCAACCGCTTAGTTGACGCTAACAAACGGGAGAATTTTGACGATAATTCGATCTGGAGCGGATTCCCGCGAATCAACAGTCCACGTTTCTACCACTTTCTTGGGATTACTTGGATTGCGCGTGCCGGAAATAATCATTTTAAGGGAAGACGGGCTGCAGAAAAGAAGATAGAAATAAATTACGAATATATTTTTGTTATAATAAAGCAGTCCAACGAAATTTGGCATTACCTTAGGATTATCCAGTTCTATACTATTGATATAAGTATTTGACCCCACAAAAAAAAGGAATTTTCATGAACAAGATCATCATAATTTGGGAGAATCACTATTTAAGCTATAAAATTCAGGCTAGTTTGACAGCTTCTATTGGGCTTGTTCGTCACCAGCAGCGTTTATACGATTACCAGACCCGGCCGAATTCTGGTGTTTGGATTTCAGGGTTTGGAGCTGCTACATAAGTTACCCTTTATGTTGTCACGTAGAAAAAAGTCACAGGAGAGCCTTGGAAACCACTGAAATAACGTTTTTCTTTCCCACTTTTTCCAATGAACCCTTCTGCACCTAAGTAATTCAGATATTGCTGTACATCCAAGTGGAAATGAAGACTACAGTCTTGCATGAAAATAAAATATCATCGATTTTCTTAAACTTAAGGGGACAATCTGTTTTTTGAGCCCAAATCCATATGCGTGTAAACGCTTTTATGGAGTTGTGCATTTTGTTTGTAAGTAATAACAAGTATTAAGCCGTAGCAAGCTGGACATTATCATAATTATAATGGTAGGTGATTTAGCGAGTGTTTGTGGATGGCCAATTTCGGTGTCCTTCGGAAATTTGTAGTTCAGGGTCAATCGTCTTCGGAGAACCTAACAGGCACTTCGACAGAAAACTATTCTAAATTTATACTACCCAGCATGGTAACAGTTTTGCCCAATCGAAAGCCCTTTTGGAATGGACATGTTGTTGTTGTGGTATTCAGTACTAAGACTGGTCTGATGCAACCCTTCACGCTAACCTATCCTACGCAAGCCTATTCTTTATACATAGCTACCAAGTCCCACAAAACCCCCTAACCTGTTTAACGTATCCCATCCTTGACTTCCCTCTTCTGTTCTAATGCTAATCTTAGAAGACCCTCATGTCTCAAAACGGGGCATATTAATCTATCACTTCTCTTGGTCAAAGTCCTCCAAATTATTCTCTCATACCCTATTCTGCTTAGAACTTCCCGGTCACCAAAATGATTTTCAGCATTCTTCTGTAGCACCACATTTCTAAAGCTTCTATTCTTTTTTTTCTACAACCCCTATCGTACAAGCTTTGCACCCATATAACGCCATATATTGGACATATTTTATTCAAATACAATTCAAGATTCCTGAGATAGGGGTACTTTTGTGAAAGTTTGGTGAAAGGACCATTGTCTGATCATTAAGTTTTTTGTAGTGATTATGTACGGACGTGTCACAATCGTACGTGACAAAGTGCGGTCTCGAGACGTGAAAGGGCTACGAACATAGGTCAAGTGAGCGCCGCCTCGCAACGCAGAAATAATCACAACACAAAGAGTAAATCCTCCCATTCTCGTAAACCATTTGTTTTGTAAGAAAAATAATAATTAGTGGTTCATAGGTTGTGTCGCTTTCCAAATATTGTAGAATTCCTTGGACAAAGACGAAGGAAATTTTAAGCATTATAATTATTTAAGTAACTAATTAACGAAAAAACTAAAATAAGTGATAAAATTTTACACAACATTCCTGCAATCATTATTACTTTCGTCAGGTGATTCAAAATCGTCAGTTATGTAAACATGACACACCGTAAAAATCAGGTGACGAAGTGAAAAGCAAGGCTGGCCGTCACTGTAAATGTTTTCCTAATCTTCTGATGAAGGGGCGGCACCTCCGAAAATTCAAGAGTTCAAAAACCATACATGTTTCCTGCCATCCGTGAACTTCAGATAAGTCACCAACTTTCTGTAAGTCACCTCGTTCCTGTACATATATCCCGTATGTTTGATTTTGTATTACATTTTTCGGTGTATATGTATACGCGTTGCCTTCAAAATAACTCTGAATACACGTCACTTTCCACCTACTTCTTGTATAAACAATTAAAACTGTTTACGTGTGCTCGTCAAATGAATCAACGCCAAAGATTTTCTTCAGAGTAGAACATGGGAAACAATTCTTTACCATGCAGTGAACAAGTATATGACGGCGTGAAATTTACTTGTCTCTGATGAATAACTTTAGCCACGAACGTCATCTCGTAACTCTGGGATTTCAACAAATTCGAAAAAATATCTTCGTTTGATTCTGTAATTCGGCTTCAAATAAATATCAGATTGTAGTATGCATAAATGGTAAGACGATAAAGGGACAAATCTTCACAGTGAAAAGAAGCAAGAAATTTATTCTGTTCGTAAAACACAATTATTTTACATCAAAAGAAGTCGAAGAAAGAAAAATACGCAATATTCTAATGTAGATATTTACTAACTATAAACCACCAAACAGACGAAAAGAATTGTAAGTAATAAACTAAGAACAATTTTAAAACAAATGCCTACAAAATACAAATTTGTTTATTGTTTGATGTTTTACATACATTATCATATCAGAAAATTACATACAATGCTCTTCACATAAATCATTATATTATTTGTGTCGTATTGGCAAGTAGAACGCTACAAAATAAACATCACGAGTTTCTGAATTAGACAAGTAATGCCTTGGGAAACTTTCTCTCGCCGGTATTCCTCCACAGATTGATTTCGGGGCTAGCCTTTGGGGATGCGGGGTACACACTAGTTTTTTTGAAGATTCTCACATTCCGAGGAACATTAATCTATTTTAGGTGCATGTACTAAGATCGAAGATCTTGGGTATAAGGTAAGTTTGTCGCTGATCCCATTGGAGTCAGTCAATCGGAAGAGCGTGGGAATAGTACCCAATAGCCCGACCTACCTGATGCTGGTTTTCTATGGTTTTACCTACATCACTTATGTGAAACACCGGGTAGGATCCTTAAAATATAGCCCGGGGGCCCTAGTCAACCCTTAGCTACCTTACTCTACTTTCTACATCCCCCCTTTTTCAATTCCATTTCAATGCTATTAAAGGGGAGTTACCTGTTTCAGGACTACCCTCATGTAGCCTGTTAACAAAAACAAAAAACTTAATAATTAATATTTTTACTTTTCTTTTGAAGGTGATCACTACGATTGTTATCCTCATGCAGAATATGAGTTTGTTTCTTGGCTGCCTTTCGTGCTATTTCCTGCGTTTCGTTCGAGAACTCCCAGAAACTCTTAATTTTTGGCATTTAGTCAGCCACGAAAACTACTAGACTTTAGGACAGAAACCGAGTCTTAATCACACTGGCGCATGACCTTTAGGTGAATAGAGTACGGGAATTGCTTGGTGTTAACTGCACCGTGCAAAAACTGATACGACATCTAGTTGCTTCGCGTGGTTCAGGCCAATATTTCCCGAGATTCTTTTGCATATTTATGACCTAATCTGACGCGGCCTTCAACACGCAAGGCCGTGCCAAAATTGACGAAAACTGAACGCGTTTCGGAAGGCACGGAAGACGCAAACATATTTAATTTCCATTGAGCAACAATATTTTAGAAAACAATCTCGTTACCGCAATTCCAAATCAAAGTGTTTCGACACCATCTCAGAAATGCTCGGTTAAATACCTAAATTATAATAATTTTCAGTTATGTGAAACGATTGTAATGCAAAAAAAGTTAAGTTATTAATTACTATGCAATGGAAATAGGTCAAGATTACGGACATTGTATTGTTGTAATACCTTGACACTATAATAGTTACGAAGGACATTTTTCATATTATATTTTAGTGGTGCTACTCTCTGTACGCAAACTGCATTACATTCCTCACAACCCCCTTTATTACATTCCTGGCGCAGCCACAATTTTGTCGATGTGTATGGAATACTCGTCCTAGTTCTAAAGTACTTGCTAGAGCGCCAGATTTTAGCTATAGCATAATTTTCATATCAGAGAGACTTAAGCTTAACCTTCGCGCGTATTACAGGAAGTAACGAACAGTTCCTGCAAATATTTTCCCGCTTTAACAGTTTCTTATATATTTTTAAATAAATTTTATATTAGTCATAAGATGTTATCCAATAGTCAATGAGCGAAACCGATCGGCCCAAAATATTGTCTTCTGCAAAGCGCAGAACAAGAATACTTTCAAGAAAATTTATGGATGATACAACAAAACGGCCGAGTCGATGAAAAATGTCGATGTCACTTTGAAGTCCAGTCGATTCCGCATTTGGAATTCAAGATGAAACTACAAAACTTGGACGACATTCCAAAACACAGTTTTGGGACAATATATCGTTATAAACTCATAATATTTCAAATATTTTATAACATCATTTCTCGCCAAGCCGCAGCCCGACTTAGGATTGTACTACTTCCCAAGAAGTTAAAATCAGGTTTAGGCGTTCACCATTTTGTCTAAAATTTTCAGACCGCAATTTTATATTATTTTAAACCTTTATACGATTATATAACAACAATCCAAAGTTTAATGGAAATCGACAGGAACTTTTTCTCTGAAATGCTAACAAAAGTTTTGAATGTTCACCATTTTGACCCTTATACTCCTCTTCAACAACGATATAAAGTTAATTTAGGAGAAGGGAAGGAAATTAAGTAAGTTAAAAATGATTATGGAAACAGGTGATTAAGAAGGTTAAAACGGAAAGTAGAAAAGGAATCATACTCCAAGGAGATGAAAAAAAAACCATAAGGTTTGCTGATGATATTGTGGTATTAGGGGAGTCAGACGAAGACTTGTAAAACATAATAAAAGGCATGAACGTGATCCTGGAGAAAGAGTACAACAAGAGGATTAATAGAGGGAAAACAAGGTAATGGAGTGTAGTACGGGAGACAGTGGAATAACAAAAGGCGTTATATTGGGACGGAATATTTTGAAGGAAGTTAAGGAATTCTGCTTCTTGGGCAGCATAATAACTAGGAATGGTGTAGTAGACATATAGAGTAGAATATCACAGACAAGGAAGGCTTTCTCAAAAAAAACGAATTTACTTATGGCTAATATAAGTATGAATATTAAGAAATTATTATTGTTCGTGTGGATTGTGGTGTTATATGGGTGCGAAACGTGGACGATGAGAGTTACAGATAGGAAAAGAATATTAACTATAAAAGATGCTGAAAATCAGATGGGTAATTAAGTTAGTAACCGGGAAGTTCTAAGTACAATAGAGGGAAACGAGAACAATTGGGAGGACTTCGACCAAGAAAAGGGATAGATCAATAGGCCACGTTTTGAGAAACGAGGGTCTTGTAAAATTAGCATTAGAGGGAAGTGTTGTGGAGTAAGAACAGAAGAGGGAGGAATACGATAATCAGGTGAGGGAGTATGTGGGATGCATTAGCTATGTAGAAAAGAATAGACTTGGGCAGTATAGGTTAGTATAGAGGTTTGCATCAGACCAGTCTTAAGACTGAATATCACAACAAGACACAGGAGTAATATAAACTTAACCTTAAAAGGTCAAATAGATTTCTTGTAACAAACTAAGAGTGTCTGCACGACACTTCCGTGTTCCTTAATATGTGAACTGAAAGATGTGCTAAAAGCACTCGAAAGTGCTGTTTATTTACATAGATTCGACACACATGCAAATATTTTACATCAAATATAGCTATAATTTTTTAAATCACGATTACGTGTTTCTAGCCCTAATCAAGCGGAAAAGGCTACTTTATTTTACTGAGTGTCACTCTTTTGCAGCTCAAAAATATATTTTTTTAAATAATATATTGGTGTTTATCAAATCGTAGGTATTCAACAGAAGCTGTCAACTTACCAGATCCGAATCAAGGAAACCCTCAGAAAATATGTGGTGGGGGACGGTGAAATTTTATAACAATTGCGCCATTGTTTCTCATAAAATTATAACGGCCTGGAAACCTTGACGAGTGAAACGATTTGCGAAAGAATAATAAAAGATAAATAATGTGGGTTACGTATCAAGATATATAATATAGTACAGAGAAAATTGTTCTACAATTTCTTTTTAATTTATACGTAACAATTGGTTTATTGTTTTAATGAAATTGTGTAAGTTGATAGGTGTAAAAATCATATCGAATTTTATACGAAAACTAAAATTGAAGATTTCTTCAGTTTGTTTTAACGTTTCATTAATAATTTAAGTCATTAGGGACTTCCAGACAATCGCCTTGCACTCAGAGATATTTATGACGAGTGGTGTAGTTTTTTTTAATTAAAAGAAAACTTTATCTGTACAGTGTACAATTTAGTTATGATAATATTATTTACTGACATAACTTGACACATGAATGGGAAAACTGCTCAATAGCAGGCCCCAGCATATGATTTTTTACAGGAAATTATAGAAAATTAGAGTGGTGTAGTGGCTAGCGTTGCTGCCTCACAACCCAGAGGTCCCGGGTTCGAATCCTGGCATGGGCTTGGATGTTTGTGTCGTCATGGTCGCGAAGTCCGGGATTAAGTCTGTTGGAGGATCCATACGCTGACCACGTGTTACTCCAAACTGTGAATGTGTCATGCAAGATAACAGTCCGCAGTCGACTCGGTAGGCTCAGACCCTCAATGGAGAAAAAAAAGAATAGACTATAATTGTAGTTCCAGAGAATATGAGCCGAATAGTTTCTCTGATCTGGTGAGCACCCGGAGAGTCAGGGTGACAGGTATCATTAGCATGTCCCCACATCTACTAGGCATGAGTATGCATGGAGCTGCCCGAACGGATTCTGGACAAGATGATCAGCTCCCTTAAAATTGAGATTGTAATAGCTCCCTTGCTATTTTTCGATACATAAGATGACTCGATTAAATCATTTTTATTTTGCGTTCACTTGTTCTGCAATAATAATGATAGCGGCAGAAAAACATAATTTACCTTGTTAAATAAGCCTGCAAGCAATTCAGATTTGCTGAAACATTGCATGTTATTGGGACGCTTGCGTGTTCATGATAGACTGCGTGAAACTGGTGATATAGAGCCGGCTGTAAACAACCCGAAGGCTTAACTTACTATCCTTTCATCAAATTGTGGTAAACTATATCAATCGATACACTCTAGATGAAAAGCATGACATCAAGCCATACCAATGATTTAAGGTGGATTACTGCGATTTTTCTGGTGTGTCAAAATCCTTCAGATTCATTGCGTACTTCATAAAAAAACAACACTATTTTCATATTGGGAACACATTTAGGCATGAGAAAATAGCGTGCAAACTAATAAGGTTGTCGTTAATATAAAAATAGCTTCAACGCATTTTTTTTTAAATTTATGATAAAATTCTTAGTTTTACCTGGCATGAAACGTCAGTTGATGGAACGGCATTTCAACTATTGAAAATTTATATTTACTACATTGAATTAACATTTAAAGTATTAATAAAATATCCACAAATATAGTCTTGAAGCAAATAATTTTGGAAGTTACTCGAAAGGAAAGAGACAAAATTGCAATAATTATTTTCAAAAATGCGTAAATATAAATGGCAAATGTCTATATTCAACAACGTAACGTATCTGACCAATTAGTGACGAATTTAAATACGATTTTACACCGAATTGTTTTATACAAACATTAAAATGGTTTGCATTCCAAGGTTAATTCTTGAAATTTTTTGCTTCTTTTACCAATACCAGAGGGAGAGAAAATGTTCATGTTGCTATAATAGCTATCCAAACATTCTTCTCTATCGCCTCTCCTTTTAGTATTACGTCTCTCTAAAATTTACCAAAATCCTTTCTGTCTCCTTTATATTATCATACTAGAGTATGAAGCATTCTGAGGTTAATTGTCTGGAATCTGTGGGTTAAAACAAAAGTACAACATATATCTAGCCTTTGTGAAATTCGCTAAAAATGTGTCGCTTCATACTCGATTTACAGAGCAAACTGTGGGGAAATATATCTAATTGAGTAACATAAATTATTGGAAGATTTAATCGTACACAGCTGACTTAACGAATATTAGACCAAATGCCAGAATTTCTTGGAGGCATAAATTTAAAACGTTAGAACCGTAATGACCGACTTGGCAAGATTTCGTGTCTAATGTGTAACCTAGAAACGATGCCAATAAATAAAACAAGAAACCACTGTACTGGACCCAATCTAACACTGTCGTAAGGTTGCGTAACAATTGTTTTCTCGTTTTGATAACCTTTAACGAACACTAAACATCTTTCTTTGATTACGAATTTAATCCTAATTTAAAATATATAACGATGTTAACAAGAAACTTCAGAAACACGGGTAAATAACCGGACCGAGTGAGCCGCGGGAATATTAAATTATGAACACGTTTGTTGACCCTCAGAGCTAATTAACTCGGAAAAACCGTCGCTAAACGTTCTTCTACAAAATGCAGACATACTTGAGTAATTTTCTGTCTCGTTTCTAGTAGCATTCCATTTACACGAATGCTATTTTCAGATAATTTTGTTATAATGTTTTTGTTCTGCGAATTCGTATTACCGTTGGCGGGAACGCAGGAACAGGAAAAATAACTGGTAAAAACTAGTTATTGCCGGTTCCAGAAGGAATGCGTGCTAGCAAAACGCGTCTCGGCGTGTTTATTTTGAAACGACCCAGGGGGGGTTTATTGAGCGAAACACACCTGAGGAAGAAGACAAACGAAATCCTTGGGCATGAATGTACTTGGTTAGTGATGAATACAATATTCTAAGGTTACATAAGTAATGTGGTTAATGAGGGACGTGCGTTGGTTTTTCTCAGTGTCAAGCAAGTCTTCAAAGATGCAGCCCCATAAATATTTTTTTATTCAATAAAGCTCTCGGTTGAGATTAGAGAAAGAACTGCAAAAAATGTGCGGATACTATTTTTTTTTGAAAATACGAACTAAGGGACTTTAAAAATAAGATTATTAATTATGAATGATTTAAATTGTATTTTCGCTTTTATGCCAACCCCCCCCCCCCATTCCTTTAAGGTGCCGCCTGATACCTGTCTGTATCATAGCGCGTAAAATTATAGTAAATCAGTTCAAAATCTCTTAAACAGCAATTTTGATTTATGTAAACTGAAAAAGAGCACCGAAATGTACTAATATTTAAGCCCCGTCGTAATGATAAAAAAAATGAAGATAAAAAACTCGATACACGAGGAATTACAAAGGAACATAACTTTCTTAGATTTTTATGGTTTAAAGGTGAAGAACGCGTAATGAATTTGTCTCGGTAATTTTCGGAATTTCCTTGCCATTAATTTGAAAGTTGGTACCTACTGAAAATTGGACTCGTATTTTTGTGTACAATTGCCGATTGATTGCATTAACGGATACTGACGTTACCAGTCAACAAAAAAGACATTGAATGCTGAATTGAGCGTGCTTACCAGAAAAGTACGTAGGCATTTTGAGGTTGTTGGCTGAGTTGGGACAGGTAGGTAGTGCGAACTGAGCGTTCCTGGCATACTCGTATGTTAGGGGAGGGGAGCGGTTTACAAAGCATTCTGCTCAGCATTCAACTACAATTCGCCCCGCTCGGTGGCTGCGACAATCATCTCAAATAAGTAGAGGTCCGGCGGGCGTTACACTCGGCTTAAAACAAAACACAACTATCACTGCAATTTTCAAATTAATAATACGCCATCATATAATGAAACGAGAGGAATGCAATTTTTTTTGTACGCGATGGGGTAACAGCGTAAATTAATTACCAATGATGATGCAATACTATAAGAAAGTTATTAAACACTTAGGGAGCAATCACGAGTTGGAAACCTTAAATTAGCTACGGTACTATGAGAAAACCAAACTCATTTTTTACGACATAGAACACACTTTACACACGAATCCGAGCCATATATATAGTATCCATTGTACAAACACATAAATTAATATTTTATTTATTTATTGTCAGAATTACGTATAGAGGAAACTACTTAATAAAGAAGGAATAATGACTGCAAAATACGACAGAGAAGTACTGAAATCTGATTGTAACTGAGTGGAATAATTTCGCTAAATACGTCTGGGTCATTTTCCTATACAGCTTAATTTTTCCGTAGAAAGAAACCGCAATGCTAACGAAAATATAACAAAATAAAAGATCTTAATGACACCAATATAAATATATTTGCCAATAATTCAAAAATTGAAAATAATGTTAAGTTCAATAATTACATATTAATGTGAAAAAGGAGCATAATTAGATAAATAAAGAGCCATTTATGTCATCAGCCGGAAATGAATGGAACTATTATTAAATAATATTTTACTTTAACGTCTGTTTTTAATAATAATATATAAATAAAATAAAATTATCACAAACTGTCTTATTTAACAGAACAACGTTTCTGTACTTTATGACTGACATCTTCAGGCTTTGGTCAGCAGCCTGTAGAGGGTAGACTAGTACCAAACTATCATGCTATTTGTAGGCCGTTACATTATACTTACTGAAATTTTATCAGTAAAATATATAATATTTATATATATATAAAATATATAAATTAACGCCCACATAAGAACAATATTTTATTTTAGGCGAATCGACGTTTCGTCAGCACAATTGGCACTTCCCCAGTGAACATTAAATTCTGAAAATTTCTGTTTAAGCTGCTATTGTAGGCAGTCAACTTAAGTTTTTGTGTATTTGGCCTGTTTTTTCATCAAAATTTAACATTACCTATGGAAGTCCCAAATATGATGACGCAACGTTGATTGAAATAAATAAAAACTTTGTATCTGGCCCTTAATTTATTTAATTGATTTTATCATCGGTATAACTACTTTATTAATGTTGTAGGTATTTATTATTATATTTGTAGAATAAAATTTAATCGGTAAAATTTTATATAAATAAACTTTATTCTTTTTTCACAGAGTCTACCACAATATCAGCAATTTATTTCATATAAAAAATTGAATAAATGTTTGAATTGGATGTACTAGAAACAAGGGTAGTAGGGGAAGCAATTCTGATCCTTTGATAATGGACAGGCGAATTAAGACTATTGCCACACTGATGAAATTTCTAAAACGGTTTAAACAATTAACAGTATGTGCTAGGATAAACATTGAAGGGCATTTAATAATCGACGACCAAATACCTTCAATAACAGCACACAAATCAATTGAAATTAGAAAGCTTGTAAGTTCTGTTCGTAATACATCAGAGTTACATTAACCTAATTCGTTGAAGAAGTAATTAAGGAAACAATAAAAACGGAACTGGCATGATAATATAGGATCTTGCCGGATAGAAATGTAAATACCAAACAAAATTATTAAAATGAGCAGACAAAATACTTATTTTAAATGAAATTATACAAAATTTTAACTAAGGCGATCTGGAAAAATGACTAGTATTAAAATTAGATAGCACGCGTTTCAGACATGAAATTATAACGGAGCGAATATAGCTCCAATGTTGAATTAAATACGGTGAACCTTTAACAGCTATTTTTACAATCAGGTGCTTCCACATCATTTCTGCTAACGAGACAGATTAGTGATGTTGACCTCGTACAGAGGCGCTCGTGGCATGTGAAAGCATTGGCAGATGTTCGATGAAGTCAGCGCGGGGACTCGAAGGAGCGACATGTAGAGCAGCAACAATTTATTTCATCGATAGGATTAAAAACTAAAAACGCATATCTTACACTTACATCTGTAAATTTAACATTTTCTCTATCTCAAGTGAATTTGTAAAAATTTCTTCTACTGTGGGCACTGGAATTCATGTAGGCCAAACGAATTACGAGTTTGAGTAATTATTTGAAGACTACTAGAATTTACATCAGTTCAGGGTTTATGTCCTAACGCTCTTATTTAAAATGTTTCTGAAAGGTGGCATGGAGTTATCGTCGAATAAATTTGCAATTCAAATTTGTTGGTATTCCATTTAATTGGAACATTAAACTACTAACAATTGCAAAAACTTTCCAATGGACAACGACCAATCTATTGTCTAAAGGAAATACGTAAAATATATAATGCAATACGTGATCGGGATAAAAAGCATTTATTTGATAACTAATACAGAGTATACTACGAAAATTAAGAAACGTAAACGTGACATAAACAAACTAGCCTCACCACCAGAAACCGCCATTCTTTTAGATCGACATTCATTAACCAAGACGTCATTGTCCCACACCTTGTATGTACGTTGTAATTAACTTTTAAAGTTTACGATTAACTTTTCATAGTAATTACATTATTTGGAAGATTTGCCACTTTTCATAGGGCTAATGCTTTATTAATTGGTGGAATTACTTAGGTTCCTCTTCGTGGAGTAAAAATTAATGTGAGATAGTCAACTAATTATGTGACTGGATGTCTCTCAGAAGCATGCAGTCAATTTCTTTACCTCAAACAATAAATGAATATTTAATTTTCAGTCAGCCAGCAATGTAGAGATGCCTGTGGGAGATTTCGCTCGCAGGTATTTCTTTCTAGATTGAGTGCGGGGCTCACCTGACTGCGTTGGGAATGCCTCGTATTCTGTTTTTTTTTCTCAAGGTTCTCACATGCCTCCTCCTCCTTCAGAAGGTGTGTGTACTGGGTTCGAAGACCTTGCGCATACGCTAAGGGTTGTCCGCTGATCCCATTGGATCAGTCGCTCAACTGCCTCCTAAAACTGGCGCAGACACGGAGAAGGGAATGCTGCGATCTCACAGCAAACTCATCTCCCGTCATTCGGAAGGGCGTGAGAATAGTACCCAATTGCAGGTTTTCTATTGTTTTCCCTGAATCTCTTTAGGTGAAACACGGGATAGGATCCTTATACTATAGCCCCGGGCCCTAGACAACCTTTGGTTGCCTTTCTCTACCCTCTTTTCAATTCCCTTCCTATTCTATGAAAGGGGAGAATGAACTTCTGGAAATCCGAAGTTGTAAAAATGCTCTGTGTAAACCAGCACAGTCTGGAATCACATACTAATCCATGAAGAAAATTAGAAATTTTATTTTTTCGAAATATATGAAGGTATGTATAATATTTTGAAACATTATATCATATAACCATAAATTTAAACAAAGTTCCACATTTATGTACATATATATTTTAAAAAATTGTAATGTTTCAAATATTGTAAATTTTTGTAGATGAATATGGCAATTGCCGAAAGCTCCTTCAGAATAAAGTTTGGAAATCAAAATTCAAATATATTTGATTTGATATAAATAAGGGAAAATAATCATCATAATAAATTAATTATCAGTCTTTAAACAAAAAATTTAATAAATTCCTTGAAGAAATTATATTAAAAGTAATTTGATCAACGACATTATAAACGTATTTTTTAACAAATAGAAATGTCCGAACTATATTTCAAGAGTACGATAGTCATTGAATAAATTTCTTTGTATTTATTCTACAAGCATGACTGAGTATTCGTCGGTATCTCATTGATTATTACACATGTGTGTGTACGTTACAGGCAGATATAAGAATTCCAAATAAAGTATAACGTGAATTAGGGTTCCAGGTGGTGAATGCACTGACAGTCATTACGTGAAGCCATGGTACACGTCAATAATGATAGTCACACAGTGAATTGCGCAGTCAACACTAATTGCTAATACAATAGCCATAATCTACGCATCCCAGCAGTGAAGCGTATACTAATCTCGTTTCAAAAGGTTTGTTGCACTCGAGGAGCTGAATAATTTAAAATTAATGTAGTATATCGCATTTATGTCGTAAAGTGTATTGCATATTTGTTTTGAAACAACATATCCGAGATTAATATTTAGCATTTTAAGGTGTCTTAAACGATTGAATAGACTTCGTCATCGGGAAGGCTATGATCATATAAATTTTATTTTTTCTTCTCATTAACAGGCTACATGAGGGATTTCCTAAAGCAAGTAACACCGCTTTAATAGCATAGGAAGGGAATTAAAAAGAGGGGAGGTGGAATGAAGAACAAGGGTTGACTAGGCTTCACGGGCTATCGTTTAAAGATCCTTCCCGGTGATTCAGCTAAGAGAGATGTAGGGAAAACTCTAGAAAACCTGCATCACGTAGGTCGGTTTATTGGCTACTATTGTCACGCATTTATGAGTGACAGGAGATGAGTTTGCTGTGGGGTCGCAGCATTCTCTTAACTTCTAGGTGGCAGCTGGACGACTAATCCAATGGGATTACTCTTACCTTATGCCCAAGGTCTTCGACTGCAATGCATTCACTCCCTAGAACAGGTGAAGGTGCTTCGGCATGTGACAACCTTACAGCCAGAGACAACGAAACATCGGCTAAGGTAAGCCTCGTCCTCCGTGGAGAAATACCTGCGATAGAGAGCTCCCACATGTATCCCCATGGAATATACTGGCTTAGTGGTGATTAAGATAAATTTATGATTCACAGAGACATTGCGTCGAAATAGCAGCAGTGGCCTCGGGGTGAAGTTTGCGATAAATGGGCTCCAGGTGGAGGCTCTGAGCTGGTCTTGTGACATAATGTATCCGTAAATAATGAAAGGCCACTTGAACGATGGCCAAGGTCAATGACTGAAAATGATTGGTATTCACTATTACTCATTCAACGGTAGACTGTTCTACAAATATTAATTATACGCTATAGCTTCTAGTCCCGCTAAACACGGTGATCAAAGAACAACAATTCAACGACGTGTAGCAGCGATAAGTATTCATGCGAATTAATTATTCAAATCAAGCAAAATGTATATACATATATAGTAGTTTGACAATTTAAACATGAAATGGAGCTCAAGGTTTTACTGCACCGTGATATTCTAATAATTACTTAACTGAGTGGTTTGATCAGATCAATGTCATCCCTACATTTTTTGATTTAACTGCACCCAATTTAACAATCTTGTTTATAGTCAGATCAAAACGCATAATTTTAGTGCATCTTAGTACTTAAACTGATTAACAAATTTCTCTGAAATATTACGGTTGTTACTCTACAATTTAATGTTTAAAAATGGCTACTACATAATCGAATTGGATTTCATAAATAAAAAAGCCAATAATTTTATAACTATTTAATTAAGACAAATACGTTTCTGTAGGAAGTTATCAAACTCCTCTAATATAAATAGTTCATCTGTTTAACAATTTACCTGAAGAATTCCAGAAACTTGGATGAAACGTAGTATTTGTATTAACTGAATAATAATAAAATTTGCTGACTTATTGGCAGTCTTTTAATTTATTTAAACTTAAAGTCATAATTTATATTTTAACTTGCGTTTCATTAGGAGAAGTGATGCGAGTACTCTCGACAGTGTTCTCATGAATTACCCAAGAATTATTAATTTCATTTGTGGAAACACTCGACATCTCTCAAAAAACTAAGGCTTTATAAGTTCACGCCAAAATTTTATTTTCTTGTCAGCACCCTAGTCACTATGCTACCTCCATCGATATAATCAATTTGAAACTCTGCGTTTTCTCTTACGTCCAATGTTATAACAGTGGGCTCCTTTTTGTTAAAAAATTTAATAATTACATCTCATTTGAAGGTAATTTATTAATTTACTGCTAACGTGTAAAGCTCGGAGGGGAAATCCAAGACACACGCCTATGGGAAATTAAAATCCCTGATCATAAATGTGTTTCAAATTGTAGGCAAATGAATAAATTTATGATTCTTAAAAATACGAGTTCATTTAACTGCTTCGAGTCACGAGTGGAAAACATCTCTACGGTGTCCCGCCATCTTAACACATGGGATTATAACCGGAAGTTGCAGAACCTCTCCCACATGCGGCAGCGTTACGCTTTGGCTTAGCATTGCGAACTCATTCGCACGATAGATGTATACGGCGAATTTATATCCCTCAGATAAATGCTAAGGTTAATTTACAAACCATATAATCTAAAATAAATCACAAAAGGGAACTTTTAGCGAGTTACAATTGAGAAAAGCATATTTCAGCAGCCGAAAGTGCATACACCAACGATATGAAAGGTTACAAAATTTATAAATATACTTATAAGTCAATTTGTCTTTATTCTCATCATATACGGTACAACCTTTTTTTGCACAGTTACAGAAGCCCCTACGTCATTAAGAAAAGACAAACAGGGCTTTGTTCTTCGCTGCCTGCTGACAGCAGAAAAAGTGAATTCAGCAGAAACCATTTCATTGGGTAACGAGCCGATTATAAACTACGATTAACGTATTTAGCAACCAGGAATACACATGATTACTTTATAATAATGTTGTACTGCAACTAGGATTGTAACAACGTTTATAAATATTTTTCTGATCAACGATTTAGCATAAAACGATTCATTCAATTGCATCAATATACAAATATACAGAGCCAGTGGCTTGATATATGATCATTTGTTGAAAATAAGGGTCAACTATTGGAAATGCGAGTCCTCAAATCGTTCACTGTATGTTCAGTGCATAGAAGCGAATATTATCTTAAAAAAACTTTATGACAGTCCTTTGCGTCACGAAGTGACTAACAATCTTAAATCGTTCACCTCTTCTAAATAATAGAAAACGTATTTGCCATTGATGAACACCGAACGGAACCAAAAATTGAAACACTCGTTAATCTTATCCAGAAATTGATGTCATTTTATCCTCTAACACCTTCCTTCCGAACCCCCTTTCAAACCCCTATGCTATTAAAAGGGAGTTACCATTGATTGGATCACCCCATGTAGCCTGTCACCCTAAAATCTTTATGCACTTATTTCTGTAATTTAAATATGTTTATTGTTCATCTCATTAGGGCCCATATTCGATCGGAAACGCGTCATTAAATTAAATTGATTATAATTTTCAATTGACTGTTTTTGCCTTTTTTAAATTAATTTAAACAGATTAGCCATGCGTGCAATTTTAAGCAACGCAATATTGTTTTATTACGTGTTAGCGTAAGTTTGTAGATTGGCATATCCTGCTGGCAATTTTTATAATAATAGTTTTCAGACTAAGCCATATTATAAATCAGCAATAATTTTTCAAGTAGTTAAAGTTGTTATAAAATGATAGAACGATTCAAATATAAGCGATGTATTCTAGAATTTATAATTTGAACGATATCTTGTTTCAAGTTGCTATGTTGGACAACACTGGATTGCCGGAAAACGTTTCAGGAAACGACGATGCTGATACAAAACGATTACATTATACCGTAGCCACCAAAAAGTAAAGCAGTCAATTACTTTTCAAAGACCAAGTGCACGCAGAGAAGAATTCAAACGACAAATATTTTCAGAATATGTTAAAGAAACGAAGAATTTTTAAATGGCATGGATTCACAGTTTTTTTCACTGTTCCGCCTTAAAGTAAGCTTGCTAAAAATTATAGTACGCACCATCAAGCGACTTCCTGACTAAAAGACCTTCAAAATATTTCCTATTTTCTCTAAGTTTGTAGTTGCGACAGTTTTATTCTCCGCGTTCTCATTTGTGAGCTCTGGGTCGTTAGATCACGTTGTACATGCAGGACGGGAAAAGTGTAGCATTAAACTAAATATTGCGAAAATGAGGGAACACACGCAGTATATCTCAAAGACTAAAGCCAATTTTATTTTTTTGCAAGATCATGAATCGGTGTACATTGTCGTATGAATGTATTGCATGTGCCTCTGGTTGTTAAACACTGAAGAGTAATTTATATATGTATCACGTGATGTAAGCAGGAATTAAATGAAGGGTGAGATGTACAAAATCGAAGTCACTATACGGTAGGTACGGGCTCGTGGGTCGCAGATGCTCTCGATGACCAACTGCGTGCGTTCGCAATTATTAATATTTTTAGTAATAAAAAGGTATGTATTTTTTCTGTAATACGTTGCTCTTTTTCACTGTATGGAGGGTTATGTTACTTATCGGATCAGATTTACCCTTATCGATGACTGCGAAAAGTTCCATTCCGTAATATTGACGAATCTTAAAACACTTAGCATGATGAACGTTAATCAACCCTACTCACATCGCTCTATTCATAGCAGGAATTATTTGACGGAGCCGGAAACGCAATCTTCCTCAAGGGGGTAATGTTCATTAAGAACGGCATTAGTCGGAATTTAAGAAATTAAACGGTTACCGTTTAGAAAGCAACAATACCCTTTATTTTATATTCGATCCACAGTTGACTTTAGTCCCTCCAAAGCATGTAAAGTAAGAGTTGGCTGCTCTGTTTAGCTTAATTGGGAAGAAGTAGAAGGGGTTTAGGAATAGTGTTAGGAGTATTTTAGTGCACCTGTTTTGTGGGGCGGCGAGCCCAGCTGCAGGCCCTGGAGCTTCATGGCGGCGCGTCCCCCACACCCGCACGTGGCCGGCAGCCGACTGAACAGTGAACAGAGGAGCAGCGACACTCAGTCGCAGTCGGAGTCGCAGCCGAGTCCCCACAGAGGGCGCGGCGCGGTGCTGCGCGACGCGACGCGACGCGGCGGGGCGCTGCTCCGTCGTGACGTACTTGCTCACTCGCAGAACAGTGCTTACTACGGTTACAAGCGAGCGTTACACTCAATCTTCACAACTAAACTTCAAAAAACTTTTAATATACGAACTATATGCACTGAAATGTAAATCACCGTTTCGTCTGATTTAGTGCTAGGAGACGTTTTCTCTAATTCAACTCGTGAAAAGAGGAAGTTTCGAAGAGGGTAAAGAGGAGTTTCCGAACAGTATATCTCTTTCCCTTCGGTATTAAAGGGGACGAACTAGAGTTACGCCACGAGAGTCGCTACTAAATTCATTCTGCCCGAGATACGCTTGCCTTAGCTTTCGCATCTGAATGAAGGAGAGCAGGATTTGCCACGAAATTTGTGTGGTCCCGGGAAAAAGTGAGCGAGTGAGTCTGAGACCGCCTTTCGGGGCCTGTTTCATAGGAATTTGTAAATATAGAAACGTCTGTTTTAGATTTAATTTAACAAAAATGTAATGAAGCAGCTTATAAACCAATATAATTAAATGATAAATTAAGTACCATTCAGCATGTCTGTAATTAATCGTTGTTGCTTTCGTCAGTTTAAATTTACAGCTCTTACGATTTTTATATCTGCCATGAATCGAAAAAATATCTTAAACAAAAGTACCGTATACGTACATGGCAAAAAACTTTGTTTAAAATCAGTCATAATTTTAATAAGGACTACAATTGTGTTATTAATTTTGATTACAAACTTTATTAAAAATATAGAGCAGCTTTCGTCACATGCCGTAGAAATTTATAAATAAGAAAACTAAATTATTAACGACCCGCTTTTTACATTAAAACTTTTTTCATTAATTGATTCAGTACATTACATTTTTTAGAGAAGTTTGTAATAACCCAAATTACTTTATATATATAATTCTAAGATAATTTTTATATAATGTTTCAATAAATTTGGTCGTTTTATTTGTAGAAGAATATGTCTTATGTCCAAAGCTCCCCCATAATTTTTAATAGATTATTGAATCAAAATTAATAACATGATTTGATTTTTATTGAAATTGAGTTTACAATAAATAAAAAGACGGTCAATAAGTCAGCAAATAATTTTATTGCTATTTGAACAATATAAATACGACGTTTCGTCTCCCTTTTGAGACTTCAACTGGCATACTACAAACATAGCATTACAATAGATTAAATATAGGTTCTATGTTTCAGTTTTTTTATATGCGTCTATTTTTTTGTATACTAATTGTAACATTGAACCCGTAGTTAACCTATTGTAATGCTAGGTTTGCAGTATGCCTGATGAAGTCTCAAAATGAATACGAAATGACGTTATTTATATTATTTAAATATTAATAAAATGAAACAATTTATCATAAAAAATATTTATACGTTCAAACTAAGCTCTAATTCTACTATCCCACCTCTTCAATGACGGTTTTTGAATTCAGAAAATGGGTTACAATCTTACGAATCGTTTATGTATCAACCGTGTACTATTTTCGTTAAATAAATCTGATCGAAAAGTAGACCTTGGTGGTAATAATGACAAAGAACGTATTAAGATATGGGAAGACGAAGGAAAACAAACCGGTGATGAAAAAGATTTACAAAGCTGTGTTGACACTCCCTAGCTTCCCCTCACTCAAAGCCTTTAAAAGGACACTTTTACAAGCACCTAGAGACCTATTAACATATCAATCGGCGTCGTCATTCTGCGAAATGCGGTACTTCACTCTTTTATAAGCCACAGGCATTAAATATGCAAATTATAATGGAGAGGATTTGATATCTACGTATAAATTCAGTTATTGTGCAAGTTAAAGTAAAGGCAAATTTTTAATAAACAATGCGAAGGGCTCAAATTAATATGCGCAGTAAATTAATTTGCAATTCAGTCCTCATCAAGGATTTCCAGGGAGTTCACAAGCAGAGTATTTATAATCCTTGTCTGATCTGATGCGGATAGTACCATGACTTGGCGAGAGTTGTTGGCTTCCGTTAGCTTCATCTCAAATCTCAAATAAAGTTCACTTGGAGCGACTCAAAATTTAATTTTTGATGATAGAATATCAAAATTGTTAATTTTTGGAGACATCAATCAAAGGATGGTTTGTTGTTATATGCTAGCAATAAACTTCTTACATTAAAAATAAAGATTTATTTAAAAACCGTGATTGCAGTCTCGCAGCATGTACACTGTTTAAATCTATGTAGGATAATAATCACTAACTCGGTCCAGAAGTGATTTCACAGAATTCAACATTTTTGGTCCAATTCAGTAAACAGAAACTCTGTAAACTGGCGTTCTTATGCTTCGGTAGAATGCAGACCTTGGGAAGTGATTGTCTGGGCGAAAATGGAAAGATACATCTGACAATTCTTTCATCTGATTTTTAAGTTGGACATCAATTTATCCTTAAACATTTTTCGGGTATTCAACTGTCTTTAGTAAAGGTGTCCCATAAAGAACGCAAATTTTAATTTAATAACACCACGCATAATTTATTTAAATATTTCTAATATTATTATATCAACATGAACTGCGATTAAACATGAAACAAAATATCACGGAAATATCCTCAACGGCTTCATCTGTACACATCCACTCTGTGGACAAAATTTGCGACTACTCCAGAGCAAAATTTCGCTTGAATTTGACCTATTACACGTCTAATTTCTGTCTTGAGTGGGGGATGGTTCGTAGAATTGTTCACATAAACTAAGATTTGACATACTCCCACAAAAAGTCGCATGGTGTCAAATCACACGGTCTGGGTGGCCAGTTCTGACCTCCGTTGCGAGAGATGAGACGAGCAGGGAAAATTTCACTCAGAAACCTTGTTTCAACGGCTGTATGACAGGTTTACCGATCCTCTTGGATCCACAAGTCTTCCACATTCAATTCTTCCAATTGCGGCCATAAAAACTGTTATCATGTGACGACAACGATCACCATTGACTGCCACTGCTTTTCTAGTCTCGCCTTCAAAAAAGTATGACCCAATTAGCCCATAATCCACACCAAACAGCGACTCGTTCTGTATACAGACACTTCTGACGGACCATGCGAGGATTCCCTATGCCCCAAATGCGGCAATTTTGATTATTCACACAACGATTAAGCTGGAAATGTGTCTCGTCACTGAAGATTACTTTATTATGAAAATAACTATTCAATTCTTGGTTTGTGAATACCCAATCGACAAAAGTTCGACGCTTCAGACTCTTGCGTTAGTTGGATCGTCAAATGACACAAGTGTAGATCATTTATTAAAATTCGCTGCAAATTGCTTTTCGGAATGGCTAACTGTTGAGAACGGTGGCGACTAGTTCTTCAGTGGACCAGCAACGCTATCACTGATGAAAGGACATTCTCTAAACTATCGACGGTATCGAGAACATGCAGGTGTTTGATGTTCGCTGTCCATCCTGTATCTTCATTCCTTACCAGTCTCAAGACTTGACAAATTATGCACATATCGCCTAACAAAAATTACATGAACGATCTCTGCATACTTGAAATGCATTTTCAAAATATAGATGCGTTGATCCTTCGTCTATCGCTCTATTTTAACTGATAACAATGTACACAAATGAAAATGGCAATCGTTAATCACAATAAAATAGTTTTTCAGGTCCGACAAACTAACAAGCTGAAAAAAGGTGCTCAATTTTGTTTCATACGTAACCGTAGTTTTCGTTCTTCATATTGACATCATAATATTAGCAATTTTCAAACAAACTGTTTTATTTCTAAATTAAAAATTTCGTTCTTTATGTGACACCCTATATTAAGACGTGTAGCGTAAGTAAAACTTAAGAGAATTGTTTATCATACTGTCTCTAAACATAGTATAAGACTTAAAAATAAATGTTTCGATCAGGAAACTCTCTTCTGACTGTCAAGAGAAAGTTTGTAGGGCCAGAGTTATAGCGCAAGTGTGGTAGCAATTCTACAGATATAAATTACTAGTTTCTTCCAGAGACGAGTCTATCGAGACTCTCGCACCTGACATCGAAAAACACAGGAAAAAATCTTATGAACTGAAATATAATATTGATAATCAAACTTTCGGACAGGAATAAAACGATGAAAAATTACTTTTTTATATTACAGACCATGCATTGCCCAAATAATGTGTCACTACACCAATATAAAAAAAAACTTCCTCTGACCTTTTAAGAATTTCGCTACAGGACACCGTTACGCTCAGTTAATTATTCACGCAGTATTAATATCCCTAAAACCTTGTCGTGGTATTCAGTCCTAAGACTGGCCTGATGCAACCTATCTTACGCAATCCTTTTCATTTCCGCATTACTATCACATCCCACATCCTCCCTAATCTGCTTAGCGTATTTCATCTTTTGCCTCCCACTTCTGTTCTTACCCCACACTCTTCCATTATCTGCTAATTTTACAAGGCCCTCATGTCTTAAACCGTGGCCTATTAATCCATCCCTTCTCTTGGTCAACGTCCTCCATATTGTTCGCTCTTTCCCTTTTCTGTTAAGAACTTCCTTGTTAGCGATTTTATTCTCCCATCTAATTTTCAGCACTCTCCTATAGCACCACATTTCAAATGTATCTATTCTTTTCCTTTCTATAACTCCTATCGTCCACGTTTCGCACCCACATAACGTCACACTCCATACGAACATTTTTAGCAACGATTTCCTAATATTCATAAATATAATAATTAAAAACTTAGTATAAGAAAAACTAGTATAGAAGGGCGGCAATTGCAAACCTATAAAAGTAATCTCTCAAAAAACGAACATATTGTAGAGAGATTGTTCAATAAATGAGGTAAGCAATAAAATGTCATTTGATGCATTAATTTACAAAAAGAATGCAGTTTATATATTCCATTTTCTATAAACTACACACGTTAAATGGCACAACGGGAATATTATTCTCCATCTTTACGCTCCTGACGTAACTTTACTTCACTATTACACAACTTCCGTACGTACTCAAATATTTTTAAAAAAGTTAATACAGATATTGAAACATAATTTTCTCCCTTTAAGTTTAAATCAATAAAAAGCCGGCCTGTAAGTCGGCGATTAATTTTATTTCTATTTATTTAATCCAAATACGACGTTTTTGTCTCTCCCTTTTGAGACTTCATCAGGTTTAAAATTTAGCAATTTATCATCTTCACTTCATGATGGTTACGGCCGTAACCGTAGACCGTCCGGGACACCAAATATATTTTAAAATCAGTTCGGCCGTTTTAATAATCTGGCCATTTGACTTGTGCATCAATACATGCGCAAGTTCATTACGTCTTAGCTTTTCTTTGTTTCGACATTTAGATTTCGTTTTTTTTAGTTCGATGTATTACAAGTGTAGGCGTAGGACTAAATCGCGAGTACCACGGCGAAACTTGGATACAATCTATTTAGCAGTGTGATTATTTAGCATCTTTTTTATGATTCAAAATACCATTCATTCATCAAAGTCGGAAAAGTTATCAGTTATCTTGAGCCCCAAATTTGTTGTATTTATATTTGAATCATTACGTTCATATATGATGAATTAGAGGGAGTATTAGATGTGATAGATTTTAAGATTCATATCTCACTTGTGGTTAGCGTGCTATTTATTCGTGAATTGTATTCTATATAGCATTATTGCAGCTGTTTTGTTTGTTAATAAGTGATTTGATTCTTTCTTTTATTCAATTGTTGAACTTCACAAAGAAAAATGTGCGGGATTTGATATTATTACAGGGATAGTATTAGAGGAATTAACAGAAAAATACTACTAATTACCGACTTCAATGCAGTATTAAGGATTGCCTACTTTCCTTGCCATTTGAAAGTTGCAGAAATAGTTATCATTTTAAAGCCAGGATAAAACTCATACAACAGCCTATTGCCTACTCTATCTCTAAGGTTCTAGAAAAAATAATCTTTAAAAGAATAACACAAATCATTAAAAAATAGCTTTTACCTTCTCATCTTTGGATATCGGAAAAATCATGGAACCACTGAACAAATTCACCAAATAGTAAATCAGATCAGTGAAACAAACCTCGCATTCCCTCTTCTAAAATCATACTTACCCAATAGAACCTTTACAGTAAAATATCAAGAAGCAATTTAAAATGTGTACCTAATATCATCAGGCGTTCCACATGGGAGCATTCTCGACCCAATTTTGTACTCAATATATACTGCAGATTTACCAGAAACTGCTCAAGCAGTTGTTGCTACATATGCTGTGATACAACAATATTATCATCCTATGAAGATCCCCTAGTAGCTTCCAGACATCTTCAAACACATCTAAGCCAGCTAGAAGAATGGATACTCCGTTGGAGAATTAAAGCAAATGACTCAAAATCTGCTCAAATTATATTTGCATTGAAATGCGGAAACTGTCCAGGAATAACTTTAAATGGAAATCCCTAACCACCTATAGAAAGCATTAAATATTTAGGAGTACACCTGTATAGAAAATTAACTTGGCGCCCACACATTATCAACAAAAGGAAACATGTGCTGGGAAGAAAATCTTTATCGATCGAAAATAAGCTCCTGTTATATAATACTATCATAAAACCTATCTGGACGTATGGATTATCACTCTGGGGAACCGCAAGTTCATCTAACTCAGATACAATACAGAGGTTCCAAAACAAAGTACTCAGGGCAATAGTAATCGCACGTTGGTATGTTCCCAACACAGTTATACATTCTAACCTAAACATATCCTCCGGCAAGAAATAACTAATCTTAGCAACAGGCACAAAGACAAGGTTACAAGACATCAAAATCGACTGGCAAGAACTCTGAGGGTGAACAGGAGCCAAGAAGATAAACATTCAAGCCATCAGACCTTCATCACAGATTGAATTAAAATGACATATGTCTCCTATTTTAAGATCACAGAATGATAAAATGTTCACTGGAGCATTTGCTCTTCAAGTCTTTTTTTATGTAATCATTAAGTATCACAAAAAATGTATTTGTCAATTATAATAGACAGATTCTACATAAATTTGATCAATAAAAAATTAATTGAATCAAGCAACAACTTCTATTTCATATAACTTTAAATTGGGTCGAAAACATCTATTTCCGTTTGTTATTAACCCTAAAGAGGGTGCGCGCGCTCTCTGTCTGGAACAATCCAAATAGTTGCATATTGTTGCATCGCATTGTCACATGAAAAAGAAACGGTTATTCTTAATCCGAGCAGTCATTTCATCAAAATTTACGTTTTCGACGGATTGGCAATCGAGATATATACTGTTTAAAACAAATAAATACCGAAAAAAATGTTTAAAATGACCAGATAGTTACATAGCGGTAACTGGATCAGTCCACGACGCAAAATTATACTATGGATATAGGCTATGGCATTTAGAAAAAAGTTTTATTTTTTTAATACTTAATTAAAAGCTATATTATTGTCTAGTTATCAGAGGAAGTGCTCAGATATGGACGAAACGTAGATGTCTTTAATATTAATATTGTTTGACGACACATTGGCTGGATTTATTTGTAAAGTTTAATTCCATTATTAATTTTTTTAAATAAAGAAAATAGTTCATTCATTTTTGAGTTTAATATTTTAAGTGTTTTTTAATTATGTTAATAAGAAAGTAATTTATGTCTGCATTTAATAATTGGTCTGTTATACTGATGCGAATATTTGTGTTCAAATTGAAATAACTTGTAATCTAGACACTATTTCTAAGACCACTGACTATAATGGCTCTTTCCATAATGCAATAATTATACAATCAAGAATAAAAAAATTTCGTACTTCAGAATAGTTTCATTGGCGTTAAAGACAAACCATTTAAGGAGCTAATTATCTGGGAACAATACGAATTCAAAAATTTAACAAACTTTTGCTCAACATTGTAAAACATGAGCCAACAGATTAATGTCTAACCTAATAGTGACACATTTAACTGAAAGCAGCAAGACTTGTGTGTTTGATAGCAAGCAATTCTAGAATCTGGATTATTGCATGCATTTATTTTCCAAGCAGAACAAATATGTCAATCAGGGACAGTTGTTCAATGTTAAGTGCCAAGTTTAAAAATTATGGGAAAATAATGATGTTGGCATTCTAACCTGAGTTAAACAATCGAGGACGACGTACTGGCTGCAAAACCTCGCCGACAGGTGGAGAACTCACTAAAGCAGAGCGATTGCATGAAATATTGTATTATTTGAATTTAAATACTTAAGAACACAAATCTTAGTAAATATTTTTTGGCTGTACGTTAAAACGGGCATTGATGTTCTGATAACTCCTTTTATATTTTTGATTAAAATTTATTCAATAAAATAATGTTAACATAGTCTACGGCCATTCTTTATTGGTAGTCGTATAATTAGACTTTCGTTTTCTTATTCAACGTTTTTGAGATTCTATGAAATCTCTTGTACTAACTGACGTTTCTTTTCCCCCTCAAAGCTTTGAAATTAAATTTTTATTACGCTTTGCCTTATAAATGTCAGTGTGACAGAAATAGGTTACAGGGAAATTTGCAAGAAAAATTCCTGTTGATTCGTATACCATACTATTTACCGTAAAAATATTGATTAAATGTTATTGTATTACAAAATTTTGGGGTTATAAGCAAACAGAATACAACTTTTCAAACAGTTATCGTCTATCAAATGGGAAGCCACTAATCGCAAATATTATTCCGCTTAGAGAGTTTCTTAATGAGTAATAGTTTACGTTAAAATTATTTTAATAACATTCTTTCTCATCCTAAAAGTGTTAAGAATCTAAATAAAACCCAAACTCGTGGAACTGCAAAACGATTCCTTTGAAAATTTTGTATCTAATCTTACCAAGTAAGACAATATAATCTGGAAACCGGTCAAGATTGGAAAAAAAGCCAAAAACCGTCACCCCCAATTCAGCATTATTATAAACCACCTGGACCTTGGGCAGATAGTAATAAACAAAATGCTGACCTGTTTGCAAAACACGTTATTACTCCTCATAACATCGACCCTGATCAAGAAATAGAACAAGAATTTCAGAAGAAATTTACGTTCAGCGATGCATTAAAAACATCCGTTTAAATGAAGCCATAGAAGAAATAAAGAGAGACTGTCAAAACAAAAAAAAACCTAGGACTTGATCTCATAACGGCTAACATGCTTCAAAAATTACCAGATTAAGGTCCAATGTTACTTATGTTCTTGTTTAACGCAATATTAAGGCTAGATTATTGGCCCAAAATTGATACCAAAACCAGGCAAAGACATAACTAAGTCACTTCCTAACGTCCCACAAGTCTGCTATCAACACTATCGAAATTGCTTGAGAAGATTATACTCTAAATAGTCCGAGCAGACAGCAGTAATCAAGACTGGATCCCGAATCATCAATTGGATTCAGTCAGTAACACTCCACAATTCCATAGAATAGTGGAGCTATGGAGAACCAGTAATACTGTACAGCAATAGTTTTAGATGTAAGTCAAGCCTTTGTTAATTCAGGTCTGCAAGTAAAGATTCAAATGAGTCTGACTGGCCAATATTACAGATTATTAGTCATACCTTAAGCGAAGAGAATGGAGAAAGTTCTAACCATTTTCCAGTTCTCTCAGGGATGTCACAGGGTAGCAACCTTGGCCCTCTATTATACGTCTTTTACACATCCGACTTACCAACCTCAAGAGAAACACACACCAGTGCCTTTGCTGATGATACAGCAATACTGTCGACACATACAGACCCTGACACCACATCACAGATCCTTCAAGAACATCTATCAATAATTGAGATCTAGCTGAAGAGATGGAAAATAAAAGTAAATGAATCGAAAACATCCCATAAAACATTAAGGCTCAATCAAGTGGAAATTCCAAAAACAGACAAATATATTAGTTAAAGTACGAGGTCTTTCCCGGTGAATGGCATGTATAAATTCCTCTCGAGTTTCCAACCGGGTCAAAGATTTTAACAGTGACGTTTCGATGGCTTGCTCTGCCATCATCTTCAGACTGAAGTGTCAAATTCGATGAGTGTAAGCATTTATATAGTCTGAGGCAAGTCTGTGCAAGCACAAACCGCCTGTGATTGGCTAGATGTGGACGCGGGAGCGAAGGCGTCTCCCATTGGTCCACTTGCTTAGTCATGCTCTAGTCCCCCGTGGCTGCGGTCACGTGGCCCGTCTCCGCTGCATCTGGGGTCCCGTGACTCAGCTCCGCGTTCCTCCGGTGAAACAATGGGTTCCAAGCCAGGCTCAATTGGAATCCAGAATCTCTATTCAGTAAATTCTCACTGGACCTGATGTTTATTGCCTCCAAAATAACGCTATCCCAATAGCAATTAGCTCGGTCCAGAATAAATGCTTACACTCACCGAATTTGACACTTCAGTCTGAAGATGATGGCAGAGCAAGCCATCGAAACGTCACTGTTAAAATCTTTGACCCGGTTGGAAACTCGAGAGGAATTTATACAAATATATTTGTCTTCACAACAAGCTTAAATGGATGGAACATGTAACTAAAAAGAAAAAGCAAATAGACTTAAAACTAAAGGATTAAATTGGTTGATTGGACGCAAATCAAAATTATCAATAGAAAACAACCTACTCATAAATAAATCAGTGATTAGACCTACATAGACTTACGGAGTAGAGCTGTGGGGATGTGCAACCAAGTCACATATTGCTATTATGCAACGAGTACAATCGAAGATCCTTCGCATCATAACAAATTCTACCTGGTATGTATCCGATTTTAGCTCACAGACTGACCTGAACATTCCATAAAATTCGCAATCATCTTAAGAATCTTGAAATCCATCCCAATCCACTACTGGAATCTTTACTGCAGCTTCTGCACAACCGAAGACTGAAGAGTTTACTGACCGATAGACTTCTACGGTCTTCACCTCTCCACAACATCAGTACAAGCAACTTAGATATTGTACAAATTATCAAATTTGTTTAAGGATGGTCTAATCTGAATGCTTGTTAAATAATTTATAAAAAAATCCTTAAAGTTTCTGATGCGTCTTTTTAAATGTAGCTCCCATTACTTGCAATTACATTGTACGAATAATTTTTTCAGTCGAACTAGGACTAATTACGATTTACTTCAAGTCGATTTTTGCCAAAAATTTAACAATATTTATGAAGTGGGATTATCGTAGTGCAACACTCAGCATTGTCCTATAAAACGTGTTATTGGAAATTCTTCAATACAAACCTATAGTACAGATTTAGTTGAACAGTTGTGTTATTTACAGCAAAATTTATTCAGCAACAATAATCTTAACTTTTCTTCTTGTTGTAACCTTATTTTCGTAACAGGAACACGAAAGGAGCTAAAAATTTTACTACTTGCACCACTGACAATGGTGCAATACTGGTCTCAAACTACTTATTTAGATAACAAAATATATATTTTTAGAAGTAAAAATTACAATTATTTTTTATTGAACACTGTAAGATCAGATTTCGCTTTGATAGTGTACAAACTAAAATATAAAATTTATCTACAAGGAAACTATGAACAGAGAAAACCTAAATTGCCATTTTGATGTAGAAGTTGAATGCTCGCTGATTGCGGCGCCATCCGTCGCGACGCCGCCACATCAGACCGCCGTTGATTATTCAAAGGATTGTCGCAAATAACAGGTGCGTCAGCTTTCTGAAGTCAAGAGGGAAGCACTTTGCTCCCGGCCTCTGAGGATACCAAATTATAACTTTCTTTCGAGGTTAGTCGAGAGCGGCAATCGTGAAATTCCATACTTTTACACCAAAAAATAAAATAAATATTAGATGCATCTTAAAAATAAAAATTAACAAATGGAATACAACATTCAATAAATAAAATGTAGAAGGAATAGTTCTCGAAATTGTAGAAAAGTGAGAATCAAGTGCTTGTTAATAGGTCTGCATCACATCGATTCTATAATTCTAAGTATCAGGATTTTCCCTAACTCACTTTCTTTGCAGAATGTTTCAAAGATTTAAATTTATTTAGTGGAATAATGGAAAGAAAATATTTTCAAAACTCTATTTATCTTAATTAAGCGGTGAGGTGTGATTCTACCTCTTTTGGTGTGTTATATTGTCACAATTCAACTTTATAAGCAAGACCTTTAGTTTGAATCAAGCATGTCTGTGTTCAGCAATACGTATTAGGAATTTTCAAATCGTCGTGTTCCTTGATTCAGTGACAGGTTCAGTGTTGAAAAGATTTGCGGTGCTTATGCAATTATTGGAAAAATTTCTTTCATTTCCAAGAGAAATCGGTGAAATTGAAATGGGGAAAAGCGTAATATCGTTTTGGGCTATATTAAGAGAATCCGATTGAATGAACTAGGGATGTTAGCAAGAGCGCTCTGACTTGCGGTCCAATCGATCAGTGACGGTGCCCTGGTAACAGGCTATTTTCGAAGCATCTCATGAGCGAAGACAAAGAATTGCATATTAGGGCTGCAGTTGCAAGTCTCTTTGATGAAAAATTCCTTTCATGGTACAAAAAAAAAGGTTAACCGACTGATACTATATTTGAGGTAAAATGCACAAGAATTCGGTCATAATCGTGACATTTTGTGACGTGTAGTCAAGCTGAAAAAAATAGATTTTACATCAAAACTGTAACAAAGCGGCTAATAGATTTTAAATACAATTTTGTATATTTGAGGAAATTTATGATTCATTTGTTTGCCATTGTTATATATTATTGGTTGTCGTTATGTTGATATTTCCTGCATCATTCACAATAACAAAATTGCTTCCATCTTACACACTTAATTACAAACTTCACACATGAAATAGAAAAAAAAATTCTCTGAAGTTTTTAGATGTCTGGTTATTATGCTAATGAAACAATTTGTAGAAAAAGGTGCCGTAAATCAACTATTTCTGACACGATTCAAAACTTTTACTCTGCACATCATATCCAACAAAAAATTTCAGTCATACATAACCTTACTGGTAAAGTTTATTTCTGTCTCATAATAAGTTTCACCATATTGTTGTTGTGGTATTCAGTCCTGAAGACTGGTCTGATGTAACCCTCCATGATAACCTATCTTGCGCAAGAATTTTCATTTCATTATAAGTAGCACAGCACACATCCTCCCCAATCTTCTTAGTGTATTCCATTCTTGTCCTCCCTTTTCTGTTCTTTTGCTACACACTTCCCTCTAATGCTAATTTTACAAGACCCTCGTGTCTTAAAACGTGGCTTATTAATCTATACCTTCTCTTAGTCAATATCCTCCATATTGTTCGCTTTTCCCCTATTCTCTTTAGAACTTCCTCGTTAGTGATTCTGATTTTCAGCATTGCCTATAGCATCACATTTCAAAGGCTTCTATTCTTTTCCTTTCCCCAACTCCTATCGTCCACGTTTCGCATCCATAAAACGCCATGCTCCATACGAATATTTTTAGCAAGGGATGAAATCTTCTTCTGAAGACGGTCGCAGAAACGTTGTGTTCTTTTAAATACCTGACCCGGTTGGTTAACCGTTAAGATTTCATCCGAATTATTCACCGGGAAAGTCTACGTTCATTAATTTTTAGCAAACGATTTCGTAATAGTCACACTTACATTACCCGTAAGTAAATCTTCTTCTGACTCTCCTAATACTACAATATCGTCGGCAAAGCGTAAGGTTTTTATTTCTTCTCCTTGCAGTACGATTCCTTTTCCATATTCCCTTTTCACTTTCTTCATCGCCTGTTCTATATGTACGTTAAACAACATGGCCGACATCCTTGTCTTACTCCTTTATTGATTACGGCTTTCTTTTTTTGGTCCTCTATTCTAATTACATAAACACCAAAATAACATTCAAACAGTCGAAGATGTATTAACATCTAATTATTATCCACAAATTGTCATAAATAAATTAATTCAAAAAAGATTACTGTAACTTATACGCCAAATACCGAACACCATTCGCACGAAACGCTTAACAAATCACATTTCTAAGCCATTCCACCAACCTTTACATAATTAAAGAAAACCCTATTCCTCGCCTATAACATCTAGCTTATAACGAATTCATTCAATAATTTATTCACCATTATAAGACACATGGAAGACCCAGTTGATTAAAAAAATTCACAATGCAGTTTATCAATTAAATTGTAATGATTGTCCATGCGTAAACATAGATCAAACTAAACGAGCCATCATAACCAGAATTAAGGAACACAGATCTAATATCAAGCTTCCACAGGACAAATTATAAGTCATTTCAAAATATACTTTATAATATAAGCATACTATTAACTGGGATATATTCAAATTTCAGACAAAATGCATCATATTAACGGACATTTGCTGAGTAGTATATATAATGTCAGTGCGAAACGTGGACGATAGAGGCTGCAGAAAGGAAAAGAATACAGGCTTTCGACCTGTGGTGCTACAGAAAGAAGAATGCTCACAATCAGATGGATAGATGTAGTATCCAGGAAGTTCTAAGCAGAATAGGGGAAGGGAGAACAATTTGGAGGACTTTGAGCAAGAGTAGGGATAGATTAATGTCACGTTTTGAGATATGAGGGTCTTCTAAAATCAGCATTAGAGGAAAGTGTGTGGGGGTAAGAACAGAAGAGGGAGGGTAAGGTTGGAATACGCTAAGCAGATTAGGGAGCTCGTGGGATGTGTTAGCTTTGTAAAAATTAAAAGGTTTGCGCAGGATAGGCTAGCATGAAGGGTTGCATTAGACTGAATACCAGAACAAACAATGTCTTAAACCATGAAATATAATTTTTCAAATGCATACTATCCGACTTCTTCAAATTTTAATGTTATTTGGTTATTTAATTATTGTATTCTTTGGCTGTACTTTTATATCTTTGTAATGGAATAATTTTGGGTATTGTTAACTTTATTTCAACCGAAAGAAAATACAGATGAGAACCGAAACATCTAGTTGTATTAATTGAATTCTTTTTGTTTTAATGTTTGTTTTTGGCCTCAATTCAACATTAATTTAATTTCATAACATATAATGGACAAAACTTCAGATAAGAATTAAATTACAAATAAAAATTATTTTCACATTATATTGACAATTTCACATCCCTGCAACTCATCAGGCGTGGAGTACAAATAAAGTGAAACAAAGATTTGATGGAAATAATATAACATTTATTAGATTTCCAAATCAAATTTTATTGCTAGATTAATGTCTGAAAGGTTATACATTAAATACAGTTATCCAACAATTAATGTTAAATCTGATATAAAAAAATCTCTGCAATATTTAGGACTGTAATCTCAAATAAGCTCTTTTGTCTCCCATTACGTGCGTGGTCTGAACAGTTTTACGAAGCTGAAGGCGTTCTTATTAGACGAAAATCTTTGTACACTGACAATTGAGAATCGGGAACAAAAAAAGTCGCTCGAGACGAGATCTGGTGGGTGAGGAGGGTGGTCAAGCGGTTCTCACCGTAATTCGTGGATTTTCGCAGTAACAGACGGCGCATTGTCTTGAACATTTTTTATTGCAAATGTGACAGTTTTCCTCAGTTTCTGCCTTCGATTTGTCATTTCTTATGAACTGAATTTTCCTTTTTGAAGATAATTGGTTAAGATAACTCCACGACACGCCCATTCTTGGTTATTATAAGTTATGAATTTTCAATATCATAATAATGTAAATTATATATATATATACTGCTGTGAAAATTATATTTTTAAATTTGGGTAGTTCAAAACAAAAGCTAAGATGAAAACTCGTGTTATAGTTTGCAACTCGTACGTATTTAAGTGGTTACGACTCTTACATCAGAAGTGTTATGTGGTTTTACTTTAATCATTGAATCATGAGGGTCATGTAAAATTAGCATTAGAGGTAAGTGTGTGCGGTAAGTACAGAAGAGGGAGGCCAAGGATGCAATACGCTAAGCACATAGGGAGGATTGGTGTTTATGTAGAAATGAAAAGGCTTGTGCAGAATAGGTTAGCATGTAGGGTTACATCAGACCAGTTTAAGAACTTAGTTCAACAACAACATTACTTTGCTCTCTGCATTTTGCAATTTGTACACATTACAACACAGACGCTTATATTTTACAATGTATCCCGTTCCTTGTCTCAGTCGGCAATCATTGTTCAGTAATAAAGTTATTAGTAGAGTTTCCCGATAATGTCAAATATAATAAATTATAATGTTGAAGCGCAAAACTCCTGTTTTATACTTCTTACAAGTTGTCTACATATCATTTGATAAATGAACTTTTAAACAGGTTATCCTACATATGCGCTGTAGGCGAAGAGTGATTTTCCGCGAATGACAGCAGAAGATAAATCGCATTACGTCACGTATGTGTTCAGTTCATCATTCATAACTGAAGATTTTTATTTCGTCGTAAAATATCTCAATTTCAATCAGTTCTGTAAGAATACATCTACTTAACAACATACAAAGGAATCACATATTTTTTATGATAATTTACTACCTTCGATTTCATAATACGTACATTTAATCAACCATAGTTGAAGAGTGAAAGTAGTTTACAATTCGCGAAGTCTAGGGAAGCCTTGTCGAGTGACCCAATTGCATCCAGTGGGTTTCTTGAAGCTCTGCGAAACACCAATAAACACTACACACTGTCAACTTTGTTCAAGTGCTTTAGTACTTGAACCAAGTATACTCGGCATATTTGATTTGTTTAACACGTCTTTAGATGGCTAATGGGCACAATTCTAAACGTTCCCTGAAATGAGTAATGAATTTTAAATTTACACCTAAACAATTGGAGTTTTGCTTTTTCACGATTTGTATCGAGTTCTGGAGGCAAAGTACTCAATTTAAATCCTCTTGTAAACATATGCTGAAATTTTAAATCAGTGGTATTAAATAATACAAGGCCATTATTACAGATCAACGACACCAAATTTGAAACGTTGAAAGAAGTGAAACGCTACATCTTTTAGAGTATATGAACTTCTGAAAATGTGTTGCAGGAACACAATCGAATTGAAAAAAGTTACCACTGAAAAGTACGACAGCGGGGAAAAAGATTATAAGTCGGCATTGACGACAAGTTCGTCAGTTGCGAGAAAGGAAGTTGTGGGGGAAAGAATCTCTTTGCCCCAGAGTTATTTCTTTGGTGTAACTCTTCCACAACAGGGTCACCAATATGGAAAATAATAAACGATATTCTGGGGGTTGCGTAACAAGCCAAAGAATAACTTGGGAGGCAAAGAGATTCTTGCCCTCACAAAGCAATCATTGTAGCTAATGCAGCGAAAGGTGTGAACGTCCTATCGAAACGGCGATCACAAACAATTGAAAAAGTCAAACAGTTATTAATTTGAATCAACCAAAATCACTTGGATAACGATTTTTATTCCGAGGTCATGATATGTGAAATAGCCAGGCATTTTGTTAAAAGAAATGCTTGGGACGAGTGCTGGTGTACATCATTTCTGAGGCTAGTTCGAAAAAAATTAAAGGCATAGTGGCATATACAAAACTACGTGGTCTGGCGAAACATTGTGTCGGAATGCAAAGATTACATCCCATAACTAATGTATACGAGACTGACCCTTTTTGGAAGAAAAGGATATTCATTACTAATGAAGAAAAGTCCAGAGTAGTAGCCTATGAAAGATACGATATTATCAATTTGAATTAATTTAAAAGAAATTATTTGTTTTGTAATTTTAAGAATTCTAAAATAGTAATATTTTAAGTGCGTATTACTGCTTCGATTTCGAAGACTTTAAACTGTTCTCTTTCCAGCGCGCTCCCTCTCGAGCATATCTTGGCTACATTCTTCACAGCACGAGAATTTTGTCTGGAATGAGAAATGCGCATGCGCAATAGTGTTCACGCAGGCTGTCAAGAAATTAACATTACGTCAACTCTCATAGGATAGGGGTCGTGGAAATGTAATTATTTAAGAATGTGACGCTTTCGCTTATTGTTTAATCACGTGCTAAATATTGTAGAGAAAAGTCAATATTTTTTTGACTTACCGTATTCTGTATATAGCCGGAAATAATGGCACACACGTCAATTTTTCGTATATTTTGACTCAATCTTTTATAAAGCTCTCAGCAACAAAAAGCAACAATGCTAATTCTCTTTCAAATTTCTATTAATAGCATAGGACGTTGCGTGTATATGTTTAAGTATAAATAGAAACAATCTATATTCCGTAAAATTACGTAAAAGTACGATGTTTTGCAGTATATAAACAAATATGTACAATTAGTATATATATATATTCTTTATTTCCTTCTCGTATAAAGGAATTATCAACACAAAGCTTTGTTGCGTAAAAATGGAACAATACTGACATTATTCCTCGAAAATTTAAATTAAATGGATTAATTAAGTCCAATCGTAGGGAAATTAATTAAACATACACCTTCCCTTGTTCATGCTTATCTATTGATCAACGAGTTCCACTGACGCAGACCGCAGTAAACTTTATACTCACGTTTGATGCGGAACTCGCTTCAGCCGGATGTTGAAAAACAAACATCACTAATGGAATTGTTTAATCTTATTTCGTACAGAATATTGTAAATACGTCCGTACGGGTAAAGGAAATATTTATTTCAAGTCACTAGGGTTAATAAGAGGGAAAATTGAAGTCAAATTAACAGAATTGAAATCGTGATGATTGACTAAAACAATGTTTGCTTGATTTTTAATTAGATTTATTGACCGATACAATTAGTCCTCTACAATGGAAATAAGACCAGTCAAAGCACAATTACATCATGGGTAATAGAACACAACGAAAATAATTAACAGATACACAAAATACATATAATGGAACATACAAAATCATAATTATTCAAATTAATGTACATATACATGACAATGAGTAAAATTTAAATTAGGAAAATACTGGAGTAAAAAATGGTTAATTCGTATATGAGGAGAAAAAGAAACAATTACGTAAAATATAAGACTTTTAAAAAAAGTAGATGATTAAACGAAACTATCAGTTTAATTCAGCATGTAATTATTCATTATAATTGAGTAATTATTCACAGAAAGACCCGAGACCTGTATATATCATTAACTAATACTCCAAGGATAGTGGTACAGGAGAGAGGTTTAAATATAATGTGAAAATGACCGATATTAGTGACTTCAGCATTTAGGAAGGTAATAATGTAACAATATAATTTAAATTACAACCTCTAAACGATAAGTGGTGGAAAAATAATGCAAAAACGATCGAGATTCGGTTAATTGTTTTTGAGGTCATTTAGTTAATTATTGATCTTCACTGTGTCAGTTAAATTCATGTTACGTTCCCCTCGGGATACAGGTAGGGGAAGGTGTGAAAAGGTAGCGGTATTATAAAAATATCTACTAACGATAAACGTTATCGGCGAATAAATAGTTTTAGATATCCCCGAGATAAATACTCGTGATTTAGTTTCAACCTATAAATGAATGGGAGGCATAGCTCCCGAAAGGGCAGTAATGGAAGGGGAAACAAAATTAATACTAAAGGCGACAAAATTAAAGCTCCGGGCAGTATGAGTTCAATACTGGCATTCACCGTGCATGTTCGGTTAACGTTCAGACACCTCAGAAAATTAAGAGTGGCGATGGGGAGTGAAAAGGGAAAAATGTAGCTAATTAGTTTAATCTATTGTTTACGGCATCGGTTTCACGATCTACAACACTCTGTAAGTAGGTAAATTAAAGTTCATTCTTTCAACATGGAGTAACTCATTGACGCTAGGAAATGGGTGACATTTAAAAATAATGTGGAAAACACATAATAGAGTATTTATCATGTGCCCAAAGTTTTAGTTCATCCCATTTATATTAGACTAGTCTCTTCGCAATTTTTGTTGTGGTATTCAGTCCTAAGACTGGTTTGATACAACCTTCCATGATAACCTATCTTGCGCAAACCTTTTCTTTTCATAACTAGCACAACCTACATCCTCCCTAATCTGCTTAGCGTATTCAATCCTTGACCTCCCTATTCTGTTCTTACCCCACACACTTCCCTCTAATGCTAATTTTACAAAATCCTCGTGTTTAAAACGTGGCCTATTAATCTATCCCTTCTCTTAGTTAATATCCTCCATATGGTTCGCTTTTCCCCTATTCTCTTTAGAACTTCCTCGTCAGTGATTCTGATTTTCAGCATTGCCCATAGCATCACATTTCAAAGGCTTCTATTCTTTTCCTTTCCCCAACTCATATCGTCCATGTTTCGCACCCATATAACGCCACGCTCCATACAAACATTTTTAGCAACGATTTCCTAAAATTCACACTTATATTACCCGTAAGTAAATCCCTCTTTTTCGCGAAAGCCTTCCTCGCCTGTGCTATCCTACTCTTTATGTCTACTACACTTCTACCAACCCTGGTTATTACGCTTCCCAAGAAGTAGAATTCCTTAACTTCCGTCAAAATACCCTTCCCAATCTAACCCTCTTTGTTATTCCACTGTTTTCCAAACTATACCCCGTTATCTTGGTTTTCCCTCTATTAACCCTCATATTGAACTCTTTCTCCAGGACTACGTTCATGCCATTATAGTTTCCAAGTCTTCTTGTGATTCTCCTAATACAACAATATCGTTGGCAAAGCGTAAGGTTTTTATTCCTTCTCCTTGCAGTTTGATTCCTTTTCCATATTTCGTTTTCACTTTCTGCATCGCCTGTTCTATATATAAGTTAAACAGCATGGGCGACAGACTACATCCTTTTCTTACTCCTTTCTTTTCTTGGTCTTATATTCTAATTACTGTTGCCTGTCTTCTGTAGAGGTCATGTATTAGCCTCGTTTCTCGATATTTTATTCTATTCTTCGCAATTAATTTCTTTTATAACTTATTAGACCGTTTCCGCTCAATCGACAATCGACTGTAACTTAGTGACAACCGGAATCTAGTGTCACGGACCATTACAATCACATCGATAACTGTGGATTCGACACTATTACTGGCCATTTTGAAAAACTATTTCCCTTCGCTTTCCCCTACACATTGATGTGTGAACTTCATTCTAACCGACAGAGCGATTGCCATTTTTACTCGGCAAAATTTAAAATTATGATTGAAACACATTTAGTATTATCCCTTCTCACTATAACCCCTATTTAAAAAAACGCTTTACTTAATTTACTTGGGTTCGGGAGTGTAGCAGCTCGTTAAAGGAACAGTATATATTCGAGCGAAAAAAAACTCCCAATCACCTTAAGAGAGTAAAAAATTTATGATAGTCAAAAAACCTGTTATTATAAAAGGAACAAAATACTCCAGGAGTATAAGTATTCCATTATTAAGAGTCTAAAAATACTTTTAGTACAAAAAGAGTTCAGAAATACTCTCCGAGTAATAAAAGAGTCAGAAATGTGCCGGGTTTCTTAATGGAGTCAAGATAAGGGAATCAACAATAAAAAACTACCGATACCAAAACCACCATGACCAAAAAGTAACCCAAAAATGCGATACGTTATGGGGTAAAGAATGCTCTAGGTTCCTTAAATGGGTCAAGAATATTTCGTGTACCTTCTAGAAGTCAAAATTTACCCAGTATCATATATACTCGCAATAACAGAAAAAGAATCCAAAGATGTTCGAGATAAGAGAAAAGGAATCCAAAGATAAGAGAGTAAAAATACGCCGGGTAAAGTGGGGTTAATATTGGATTATTTGTCTTCAATTTGCATAGTAATTCTTAGGAAAACGTAATTAAATTTAATATTTCTAATTTACATTAGTACATTAATACAAATACTCGTCCGTAAATAAAAGGAGCTTTGTCCTTAAGGAAATAGTCATCTCAACACGTATGAAAAGAAATTGACGTCTCATATACTGACAAGCATTTGTATTACTAATGTGAAGTTTTAATGGACGAAATAAAGGTATTTCGAAATATTAAGTTCGCTGAATTGTTCCTTTTTTATTTTTGATTTACATTCATAAATTTTCAAGGTTCAAAAACTACATAACATTGAGAGAAAATTTTTGTCCGACGGCTGCATAATTTACTGATACCAAAATCATGGATACCTGTTATCTCATAAAACAATACAAATGATCAACAAAAGGATATAAATGCTTCACATACAACTTTATGGAAAGGTAAAACTAGCTCTTTTCGTGTACTACATAAAATGGAACACGAAAGTTGGATTTCGGTTGAACCCAAAGGAATAATTTAAACTCGTAGAACCAGTTTATCATGATTACATGGAGTAACGATTTTAATAAAAAGATCGTCAGAAAAATAGGTGAAGGGAAGTGATATCAGTTTCAGACCCATTGTACGACTTTCACTACCATAATACGGAAACACAATCTTGATCTGATCTCATACACGTTTTTACAGGTGATCCGACATGGGAAAACCTTAAGAAAACTCGTAATTAAAAAAACGTATGTTATTATACATAAATATATATATAAACTAATTTACCAACAATTTAGACGAAGTAAACTAAAAAATTATAAAAATAAATGCAGATACTGTGAAATTGAAATAAATTTGTTGCAACGCTTTCATCTTCTTCTCAATAATTAGATAATTAATAACATTAACATAACAGGCTTTTACATCTTTAACTATATTTATTGCTGGATCCTAAATACCCCGAATTTGTTAAACCTATCATTTAAATTATATTTTAAAAACATGCGTGTACCAAATCACAGAAATAAGAATATATATTATATATAATTAATTTTCGTTTATGTTTCATTTCTATATCTTATAGGGTTCAGAAGACATCTGTAAATCCTTTGAATTACCACACCAAAGATGGACACGTACAAAACCAACTGCGAGTTATAAAGTTTGCCCTTATGCGTTCCTAAACCATTCATTCGATTTCCCTGAAATCCCAGAGAAGTTTTCTGTTGATATTATAGATATTCAGGTTCCTTCCTTCCCTTCTTTTAAGCCAAAAAAGTCCTACCCTAACCACACATAGAACTTGCAAATGGATAGATTATGATCTCACGTGTCAAGTTTGTCAAACGACTTATAAATAAAATGCATATCTATACCAATAAATAAAATTGAAGTGTGTCTGTTTCTCTGTATGTTTGTCTCGAATTGGCTCCGAAACGGCTAACGGATTTCAATGAAAATTTGAGGGTTGAAAAATAGATTTAAATTAAATACTCGGGCATATTTAAATTCGATATATTGCAAAAGATATGAATATAAGTAAAAATATTAATTCTACAGGAAGATGATACTGGGAATATATTTGAGATTCACATTGTGACGTTTTCGATGTCGGTTTAGTTGTGTTGACCAAGAATTAAATAATGTACCGAAATAATGTAAATAAATACCCGGGCGACGCCGGGTCCCCAGACAGTTTTATTTTACAAGTCGCAGAGTAGATAGATTAGTTAAAGACCTGGCCGCAAACAGTCAATTTTCTTTTTCGTAGATATACACATTATGCCACGGTAATCAGATCGAAGAGATGGTTAAAAGTATATTTTCCTTACAAATATAACTGACTGTTACTGTGTATTTGTAAGTATGTATTAGCCGCGGATAGTGAGATTGAAGAGTCTCTCACGGCATTGTACATTTTTCAGACTTTTTCAAGTTACTATGCGTATTGAAGATAACAGAAGATTTCTTGACGTGATTAATGACTGTGTCATCGCGGTGGTAAAATGAAATTAAAGGACGTGAAAATGTAGATTTAAAAAAATCTGACGAAGAGATTTCTGTCGAGCTAATATAAATTAATTCCCGGGCATCGTCAGCAAAAAAGGTTAAACAGTTGAAATAATTTCATGACAATAAGAGTATTTACACCAGCAATCAATTGTAACGCACATTGATATTAGTCGTCAGTTATTTTAGTTTCTCGTCGATAGTGACGTAATAAATTACTTTAATTACACAACTTATCCAAAAATACACCAACACTTACAATTTCTGTAATAGAGTATAACAATTAAACATATATTCGAATGCAATTCAACACAAGTCCACAGAAACAGAAATCTAAACAACAATAACCTAAATGATTTACTCAACAAAACAAACACAATAAATCATACAATTAATTCATTAATGACCTAAAGGCCGTAAACAAATTATGATAACCAATTAAATGATATCTTTGAAGCAGTAGCTCATGACTGCGATGTTCTTGCGACTTAAAATAAATAATAAAAAGTGTAAATAGAATCTAATTGGCATATTTACGTATTTGAAGAAATTAATAATGTATAATTAAAGCCTGAAATTGAAAACAAACTATTACATTCTAACTGAAAGTTATAGTTATAATACTAATATTATAGTTATAATTCAATCAAAGATTCTCTATCAGTGCTACGAATATCCACTATATGTAAATATAGTTTTCATTTGTTTGAATGTTAGCTGCATCATCGTCATTATAATCGATAGTGTTGTTAGAAGTTGGAAACATTTTATAAAAATCTAATCTTTTATGTATGCCATTGATTTACACGAACGAAGATACGATTGATCATTAACATAAGTATATTTCTGTGTTTAATGGAGTTTAAAATTTACACATCAAAAGAATTCTGTTGGAATTCTTATCGAGATTTCAACTGGATGGCGTTGATTAAACACGACTTTCCGACAACTTTGTGAACATATTAACGGTGCAAGTCGGCAAATCGCCATGTTAAATAAATGCCATCCGGTTGCAAAATAAAGCATAATTCCAACCCCATAGTTACCTGGAAAACCTACGGAAAGTAAACGACAAAAAATCGCGTTAAAACAGGATTAAATACTTACAGTTTATGTTATAGAGTAACAGCAGAGAAGATACAAAATTGGCATGCTTTGAAAACATCATTTTAATAAATGTAGTATTAGTCCACGACCTTTGACGTGAAGCAAACTACAGTGGTCAAACTTCAACTGAGCGCAATCCGGACAAGTTCTTCAACGTGGAAAACTGGTGTAACAGTTCCTTCTCATAAACCGGAATAAGCCTTTGTTCGGATTTTGAACAATTGTGACACGTAAAAGGGAATCTGCATTACCATGGCGTTAAAGAAGAGTTCTGTTCCGCGTATAATTCATCCTAAACTTTACTATGTTCCCGGAAATATATTAGTTCACAGAAATTAGAAATAAGTTCAATAACATCTTCATTAAAGCGCCCTCATGCGATAAATCTAGAGTTCTGCATACAGGAATAATCACGTATATCTGGCGTTATTTTAAATCCAAATTTGGATGACAAAATATCAGATGAAAATTTTAAACATAAATATACTCGTAGATGAAATATTACTTAAATCCTAGCATAGTACATACGTTAATGAGAAATGTATTTCAGTAACTTTAACGAAATGTGTGTATTTCAATTGCTTTTTATAACAGTCTCGCTCATTTTCCTGCAAATTAATATTAAATGATTGGTGAATGATTTATGTAATAAACTGCGTCAATACCAGCACACAATTAATTAAACAGTCTATATTTGTATTAAAATCAACCAAGAGAAAATAAAAATGCTGTTTTGGGCTGGTGTGTGTATAAAAATTTAGTCAAGGGTCTGCATTACTGTCCTGAAATAATTACGTAATATAATAGTATAGTATAAAATAAAATATTAAGTTGTATTTCGACTAAATGACAATAACTTGAACAATGTACTTGTGAAACCTAATTACGGTTTTTATTTAGTACACTAATATGACTTCGCGTAGTTTTAAAATTCGTGAAGTAATACCAGATTTTATTTATCGTCCACAGTGTTACAAGATGAACAGTATATATGTAGTCGTATATTCACACAGTTCGGCGTTAATACAATTTCAGAATTACACGCACCAGTTGTATGTACAAAAATAACATTTTCTTCTACCAAATCTCCCACAGACTCCTTCAACCGTTTCCTCTGTATAAACTTGTGAATCGTAATCCTTTTCTCGAGAACGGTTCTAAACACAAATCTACTGGCGCCAATGGTGGCGTTTAAAGTTTCCTATGAATTTTTAGATTTTTCTAAAAGCTTTATATGCGTATATGGAAATTACTTAGCTTGTGATTTTTTTTGGAAAGAGCTACAAATAAACATATTCGAGACCAGTCTGAATTTCAACGAACGAATTTGCCAAAAGCTTCAAACTTGGTAATGATTATGATAATGTTTATAATGAAATCAGAAACCTTAAACTCACGTCATTTCTTTAGTAATCGTGAAAGTAGCCTAGGGATAGTAGTATGACTAAGTAGAGCAATTACGTGAAAAATATGTGAAAACCTCTAATAAATTTGACGAGTATGAACTACAAATGGTTTTCTGTCATTAATAGTTTAGTAATTTATTAACAAGATATAAACGGAAATTTTTTAATCAACCCAATAGGTAAACAATGTGGAGGTTCCTATGAAAGGAACGACACTTCGTGCTAGTGTCATTAATTTGTACCAAATGTTTCTTGTTAAATTTAAGTTATTTTTTGACTAGCTAGTCTGTTGATCTTATTTTCAATGAAGTCAGATTAATATGACTATTAATTTTTGTATCATTATAATCCACTTAAAACTATAACGTAAATTCTGCAATTAAGTTCTATTACTGTCAGGGTTTCCTCTCCACCTAATTAAATTTGGAAAGGTCTTGTGTTGCGCCTTATGACGTTTCTTGTAATTATGTGGTAATTTTTAAAACCGTGGTTGTTAAAATAGTGGACGTGTACTAATTACTTCTCTAAACGCGTCATTGCAATGCGCTGTAGCTTGGATTTTTCACACACATTTGTGATTCTGGTCCCGGATAAGCGGCTATTAGCGGTCCTTTAGAGATCGTAATAATTAGTGGCCAGAAAAAATAAGAGCTGGACAGATTTAAACGTGCATGTGTCTGGCGGCGAGAAATATGTGGCGCCCGCCCAACGGGCCGCGCCTATCAGCTGGAATTGCTCCTGGTCGCAGATCCAATGACAGACTCTTGATTGCTGCGGGCTCGGAATAAAAACAAAAGGAGTCCCGAGGCAACGGGAATCAAGCCTCTTTCACTGACTCACCCGCCGGAGACGAATTAGTACCAAATACGTTCCCACTAAAATAAAAATTTCAATATCCACTCCGATTAAATATCTCTTTCAAGTGATAGCTATATAAGTTATCGATAGCGGGTCTAAGGAAATAAAATTATAATTGCTGAAGAGGGCATTTCACCTGATAAATTTTGCAAGTTCGATTTTTTTTCCGTGAAGAGGGTATATGAGGGTGATTCTGAAACAGGCAACTAATCTTTAATAGCATAGGAAGGGTATCGAAAAGGGGGGATGTGGAATGTAGAGTAAGGTAGCATAGGGTTGACTAGGGCCCCCGGGCTATAGTTTAAGGGTCCTACCTGATGTTTCACCGAAAGAGATATAGGGAAAACCCTAGAAAACCTGTATCGGGTAGGTCGGGCAATTGGGTACTATTCTCTCGCTCTTCCGAATGACGTGAGCATTCCCTTCTCTATGTCTCCACCAGTTTTAGGAGGCAGCTGGCGAACTGATCCAATGGGATCAGCGGACAACTATTATCGTATGCCCAAGGTCTTCGACCTCAGTACGTATACCTCCTAAAGAAGTTGCCTCGGCATGTTAAAAAGGCCAGAGACAGTACTAGGAATTCCCAAAGGTGAGCCCCGCAGTCAATCTGGAGAAAAATACATGCGAGAGAAAACTTTGACAAGCATCTCTTTGCGAGATAGGTTGATCGAATTTATTATCATTTTCAATTTCTCCTGCGAGGAGAATCAAATTATGTTGTTTGCCGTTGCACGGAGTTACATGTGTCAGGATTTCCGTTAGCAATTGTTTACCGTCGTACTGGATCGTAACGTTCTCGTTTTAAGAAAAACCGTTAAAGGAATTGGACAGATTTTCTTGTGGAAGGTTACATCGTTATCACTTCAGTTTCCTACGTGCATTTAGGAAGTAACATTGACTACGCCCCTGTTCGTTTACACCACGAATATTAATTTGAACTCCGTTTTGTGGTTTTAATGTGATTAAATCTGTAGAAGTCTTTGAGAGGTCGAATAAGTGAGGAGGATGGGAAAAGAACAGAACCAACGGCTACATCCACAACTGATGTAATGTTTCAATGGTAGTAAGTGAATGATTGATGTCCTGCGGAATTACAATGAATAAATAATTGTTTGACATTTAATCCAATTTTGAGGTGGAAAACTCTATAATCTTTTTATTTGCAAATGACGAAGAGACCTGAGATGAAGTGAATAATGTGGCATTTAATAATTCTGTATTGAATAATATAAGAAATGACTATAGCCTGAGTCGCCGTTAAAGAAATGTTTGTTGTTGTTTTTTTAGCAGAGACTTCGGCTTAACGTTAAATACCACATGGAACCCTGCTTTAACATGTATTACTACGAAGAAAAGCAACGGCTCGGAAGAACCGAGAACATGTGGTGCCACGCACTCACGTTCTGGCACGCCAAAAAAAGGGTGACACGTAAAACAATTGGAAGACGTAAGGAGCCCTTTAAATAAGATTCTACAAACCCGGAAAATCAATTCGCCAGAAGATATTATCAGAGCCAGTCATCGAAATAACGCTCCACGCGAAAGCTACTTGGTTAGAAGCCAAAGAATTGTTTATACAAACAATACACTGAAAAATTAAAATTTTTATTAAACTCATACTTTACGAAGATTCAATTAATTGTTCTGCAGGAGAAATACGTTTAATAGCCTCCAATATAATTAATTAATTTGGGCAATTGTATAAACCTATACTACGTATCCGTATTGTGCACAAACTAATAACAGTAATAATACCGTTTTTAAGATTAAGATGGCCCTGTAGGGTTGAAAGTTACTTATTATCGATAAATAAGTATACGTTGGTTCCTGTATATGGCTTTATTATTACTACCACCATTATATATATGTATATATATGGTTAACATAGTTTTCTTAAATATTATGGGGTCTCTAAAATGTATTTTTTGTTGGCGGTTACAAATATCTTTATAACATGTATAAATTTTACCCCGTTCATTGATACAAAGTGAAGCCTGAGATAGTTGGTGTGAGTTACCACAGGTAAAACTTCCGGGAGAAACGAAGGGGCTACCTTCGGGATGTCTCTCTTTCTCTTTGGTTTTGACATAAAGTTCTCACAAGTCGGGACACTTCAATCAATTTGGAGAGGTGCATGCTCCGGAGTCGCAGACCCGTAAAGTCAGCCAGCTGCCTCCTAATCTGACCGAGGAATGGAGAATGAAATACAGCCTTCCCACAGCAATAACTTTCCAGAATAGCGAGATTCGAGATCTCCGCAGTGTTGGTGAACGAATTAGATTCTAGCTCACCGCCTTCGTTAATGTTTCGAAAGCCGACCTCTGAGGGATCAGTTTCGGCACACGGACGCAAAATTTCACCACGGGGTTTCCAAAAGATATGTGCTTCCTCGTACTGCCTGTTTATTGTAATTGCTATTTTCAGATGAAGTTACGAATATTCCGAGGAAAATGTTCAGTAGTAACCCACACTGTCCAGCCGTAAGAAAACTCCAATTAGAAAATTGCGTGCTAAAGGGCTGAAGAAAGAGTGAAGAAAACTAGAGACTTTGAAATGAGAAATATCTCTAGGATTAAGTGCTGTAAAATTAAATAAAAACAGTTTGTCCAGGGAATTGTTTTGTGATTAAAACATTAAGCACAAAGTCAGCTATTCTATTATGAGACCATGCTAAAAGTAGTCAACTCCTATAAATGAAGCATGTAATCTCGTGTCTGAATTGTTTAAAACACGACAAATATTAAATTTCTTCTAATAAAGAAATTCTTAGCAAGTAATATGACAACTGTTTACGACAAGTTTGTGGTGACTAGGTGCATTAATTATTAATGATAAAATTTTCAATGTTATTAAGAGAAAGAAACAATTTTTATTAAAATAAATTTGATCAATATGAATTAGAAATAAAAAAATTAATTTACAAATATCATTAAATGTTAGGCCGGGTGCTTAATAAACTAGCCGGGGAGTATCTATAATGAGTTTAGGTTGGTATAAGCAAAGCGCATCGAAAATTTACTATTACTCAAACAAGCCAGGGGACGAGAAACAAATCGGGTACATCACCGCTTGTAGATCAGGAGCTGGTGATTATACATGTCTTCTTCAGTCAGGTTGTCTCGCTGTCTTCTCTGCGTCGATACTCGTACAATCAGCTATTGAAGCTGAATTTTCTCCACTAATAATAATAATATGGAATGCCCTTTAATGGCATTATTCATATAATTGATGTATACTTTTGCGTCCACTACTCATAATAATAATAATCCCAAAATCTGCTTTCCATCTTTTTATATTAATTTATGCCCCGCCTTTTTCTGCCTGGCGGGATTTGTGAACTTTCTCCCAGGCTTGACGTTGTTTTTGATGGCATGTGTTCGTTTCTTCCGGTGATGACCTGAGATGCAGTTCGCCCCCCTTCTTATTGCAACGGGATGTTCGCTAGTTCCAAACTCAGGCCTTTGTCCCAAAGACTGACCTGACTTTCCTCAAGTGGTGCTGCTTTGCGTTTCTCTTTCTGGCTATCGATATCATCTCAATTGGGTGTTAGTTTAATATTAAGCAAACGCGATTACTTTCTTGCCGTTGCCCGGCAAGCAGCCTAGTCCGCTACCTAATAACTGTCATATATATATATATGTGTGTGTGTGTGTGTGTGTGTGGTGGGGGGTGCAAACTCACGCAACAAGTTTAACGTCAAATCGTTAACGCGAAAAATATACAGAATATTTGAAATAAAAGTTTGTGCTCAAAGATAAATTTGGTTTTAGATTAAACTAGTACACTGGGGAAGCAATTTTAGTCATGAATATTACAATATAAATCTATACCAATATATAAAATTGAAGTGTCATGTCTGTATGTGTTTGTCTCGAATAGGCTCCGAAACGTCAACGGATTTTAAAGAAAATTTGAGGTTATAAAAACTGGAGATTTAAATTAAATATTCGTCCATATTTCATTTCAATATATTTAAGAAGATATATTTATGTATATATTATTATATTAATATCTTCGTATACGTGCATTAAAGTCTCCTAATATTGTATCCGGGTTGCCTATACGCTTTATCGGTTTATGCAACTAAACGGCTTAAGGGATTTCAATGAAAATTCAGGGATTGAAAAAGGAATTTTAACTTAAATTTTCGAGTATGTTTCATTTTGATATCTTGCACAGTTCAGAACATATAAATCTAAATATTTATAAGTATATTGAATTGCCCCGCGAAAGGCGGCGTGAAACCAACTGCGAGTTATAACTCCTATTAGGCGTTGCTATATCTTTTATTTCACATAAATTAGCGTAATATTGGCGGGATAAGAGAGAGGGGGATGGAGGGTGAGTATTCTCATTCCATCTATAGTTGCAGTAGATTTCGCGCTGTAATTAACCTATCCTTGGCAGACAGCTAATTTCCTGAGAAATATTAAACTTCGTTCTATCGTCGATACAATGTAAATTGGTTTTATTTGTCGCGTCAGATAAACTTTAATATTTACGAATTGCCCATTTTTATTGGCTCCGAAACGTATGTTCAAAACCAACTGCGAGGTATAAGGTTTTCCCTCAAGCGATCATGAATAAATGATACCGTACATTTTATATTTTCAATGAATTCAATTTTATCAAAATTCTGTACCTGTTTCGTTTTTAGGGCAAAATAATCATAAAATCGGTAATTTTACAGAATTCAATAATGTACAGAGATGGAAACATAATCTGAAGTGGTTTTAGTAAAAGAAAAATACAGGAATAGAGAAATTGTTATTAAATGAGATTTATCACCTGTGTCGTTCAACATATATGCAGAAAAATCAATTAAGAGAAAAGTTATAGGAAATAAATTACAGATTGAAAAAATAGGAATACTTAGATTTGTAATTAATGTTATGTTTCTAGGCAAGTAAATATTTATAACATAATTTAAAATTAACGACATTTCATTGCAGGACAAGTCCGGAATCATTTGAATATGTGGAAAACTTAAGTTATATTTAGTTGAAGCGCACACAAAACCATGGAACCACATTTTAAAAACAGATTACTATGTGCTGGAAGAAGTGAACGAATTTTAATTTTTGAGGGATTGGAGTACTAAGAAGAAGACTGCAAACTAAAAAAACTCGCTACGTTGTTGTAGCATATATTCAGGCATTCAGGTTTAGTTGAGTGGTAGAAAACACTAGAAAATAAACTACGAGAAGGCAACGATCAAAATGTACTGCAATGGTTTTAGCAGCCAGCTGTTGACCAGGGAATTCGAACGGGGCCAGGTGGACCCATTGGGGGTGGATTGAAATTTGAACAGAGTCTGTAGCAATCGCATGACGTTTTCGAACAAGTTAGATCATCTTCCGCTAAGAAGACAGCAAATATATTAAACGACAGAACATATTTCGTAACGACAGAATTGATGTAAATCAAATACAAAGAGATTCAGTTAGTGTGTGTTGATGATAGTGAAATTTCAATAGATCATAGATTGCCATCTTAGATCTTTATACCGCGTTAATTTTTAATAATCTTCACAAAGCATTATATTCGCTGTTAACTCATTTATGCCATCCAAACAACATGTGAAATTTTCACTTCTTTGCTGTGTTGAGCTTATTACAACTCTTTAAAAGGTATAGCCTAAAATGTTTCCAAAAATTAAGAGAAATGTAACTATAGAGAAAGTATTTTCATATATCTAAGAACATTCAAAAATTAAAAATCGATTGTGTTAAAGTAGGTATAATATTCTAATGTATAAGCCCTGAAAGTAACAAAAAGTTTAACATAGCTTAGCAGGAATAGTTTTCACCCCTTCAGTTACCGTGATTATTTTTAACTCCTTTAATAGACAGGGACTATTTATTAATTCTTAAATGTACGACGTGTATTTTGGACTCCATCTATAGTATGGGAAGAATTTAAACTCTTAAGTTGCGCAATACTTTTATCTGTCTTACTGCATGAGAAATTTTAGACTCTCTTAAGGTGCCAAGCTTATTTAATATACTGGGAGAAATATTGACTAATTTAATGTGCGGCTAGTAATCATCCTGGTAAATTTTAAGCTAATCCACAAACAGTAAAGGTCGGTGTGTGCCCATCAAAAATTAATGACAATTAAATCTCGGTTGACAAAGAGGTTATTTTCGAATTAAATCTTTTTTTAGAACTAATTTAAATGGATACTCTGACGCCTAGCTGCTCTTATAAATAAAATTGAATGTAACAGTTAGACTGGTATTAGTTTCTGTACTATCAGATTATGATGAAATTTTATTAGTTGTTGAGCTCACCCCGCGAAGGTTTGTCGGCCTCTCGAAGAGTTAAAACCGCCTTCCTCTCCCTTCCCTTCAAGACAAAAAAAGCCCCCCTCCACAAAGGTGTAAATATTTTTTAATAGGAGGCACGCGATTAGTTTCAACAAGTGAATTTATATGAAATACAAACAATAAAAATTTCATACTTTGTGTGATATACTAAGGAAAAATTTGGACTTTACAACCATAATTTAACACATCAAGAGGAAATATTTTTCACCTCTATAAGGTATCGGGAATATCCATGACTGCCTTATTGTGCCGGGACTAATATTAACTTCAGGTATCCGGAGACTATTTTACTTCGTTAAGCCCGGATTACCTCAAGTTACCGGGATAGCTTTTAGCTCTCTTAAGGTTCAGAGCATTTAATGTATTTTGGACTTTATGAAGATACCTGGTGAACTTTTAACTCCTCTAAAGAACTGGAATATTTAATGCATCGGTTTTTTTAGTGTCCTAAGTTGGCGTACTAATTTAACGTACCATGAGAATTATTGACTCGGTTAAGGTAACTCCTACCATCATTCCTGTTAATTTGAAGCTAACCCCGAATTGACATAAGTTGGGATGTGCCTATCAATATAATATAAATAAATACCCGGACCACGTTGGGCATTCTGCTAACACATTATAACAGTATTAGAGGATATTTTGGGGGGAGAAAAGTTGTAAAGTAGGTATAAGGATAAAAATAATTGGGAATGCCTACTATTAACTGACTAAAATTTATATGCAGTTTAAATGAACGTGAAAGTATATATTTTCCAGTATATGTATCTACCTGCATTGTGAGACATATACTCTTACAAAGAATGCGCGCGATTCAAATTATACACTCGCTAAACAAAATTTACCTTTCTGTCGTTTATATGTACGGTGAAATTTTAATTCTACTTCTTCTTCGGTACATGAGGGACGAATTTCTCTGCAACAGTGTGAAATATGAACTCACATTTTACAGATATGCTCTGCTTTAACATCCTATGCAAGCAGCTAACAACGATTCATCAGCCACCTCGAACTTAATAAATACACTTGGTATACTTTCTTATAGTACACTAACGTATTAATTATCGAAAGTAGCTTAGAATACCAGATGAGCGAATTAAAAAACTTAATTATTTAGAGTAATTTGAAGCATAATGTCTGGCTGACGAAATCACGACGAATAACTTATAAAATATTACTATATGGTTTGAATGCTCTTAAAAATAATTTTAATGAATGAAATAACTCAGTTTCCACTTTAGACACTTTTGAAAGAAATGCTTTCACAAGAGTCTTGTAATTTTTTTTATAAGTATCCAGAAAGAAGAGAGAGATGTTAACTCCAGCGAGATCCATTTTCAAGAACTGCCGACTGAAAATATTAGAAGTAGCCTTTCCTTTCTTCCTGATTTGCGTTATCTTCTTCTCAGTTGGCTCTACAGCCTATTGGACCTGCCGGGGCGACTGCGGACTGTCGTCTTGCGCGACACATGATTTGCGTTACCAAGATTTGACCTTCGATCCGACGATATTAAATGCTTCCTTTAAAGCTGTATATTTAATAGTGTGTAGTTATTGTGCCGATTCCAAGTAATCTGGGGACGTATTTCATAAAAAAAAAGGTCGATTTACCATGTATACTATCGTGGTGGAAAATTATTTATTTCTGATTTTGTGGAAAAATCGTTTTACTATTTTCCAATTACTAACATGCAGAGTCATTCACGAGGGCCGTGTTTCTGAACCTATATCTGTACGTTCAGGAGTACGTCAAGGTTTTATTCTGTCGCCAACTATGTTCTTTATTGTGATTGATGCCGCAATGCGGAATGTGACGCGAATGGGCACTATTTAATAGGCTGGAAGATCTAGATTTTACTGACTAAATGTAAGCAAAGCTTTAAGAGTTGGTAAAAAAAGGGGGAAAAAGTCGGGACTAACGATTAACTCAAAGACCTAAGGATTAACACCAACAAACTAGACCCATTTGTGAATCTATAGACGTTGTAGACAGTGTAGTTGCCAAAGATATAGGTGCTGCACAGGATGTATCGCAACGTATTCAAAAAGCAAATGGTGCCTTTGTACGGCTTCATCCGGTGGAGAAGAACAAAAATATCTACCAGTGCCAAACTCTGCATCTTCCGAAGTAATATCAAGTCTGTTGTACTATATGGGTCCTAGACTTGGAAAATGACTAAAGAAACTACCTCCAAGACTTAATAATCGCTATTTAAGAAAGGTTCTGAACATCTGTTGGCCGGAAGAAGTCTCCACCACGAACTATTTAGAAGGTCGGGGGAAACCAAGATGGACATACAAATAAAGAGGAAAAAATGGAAATGGATCGGACATACACTGAGGAAGGGAAATGACGCCATTGAGAGAGAGGCACTGGACTGGAACCCACAGGGTAAAAGGAAGAGAGGGAGGCCCAAACAAATGTGGCAAAGATCTGAACAGTTGGAAGCAATGAAAGTAGGAAAGACCAGGAGAAAAGTGAAGAAGTTGGATGTTTAGAGGACCGGATGTGAATGTCCTATGTTCCACGAGGAACAATAGGAATTATAATGATTTTAAAAAGAGCCAGTATGATGCTACTCATAAAACATCACTTTTGCCCGCGTTAACTCGCGATACAAAATCCAAGTTTCCACAAAGTCTGGACAAAATATAAATTTTATGGACCATTTCTTCAGAACAATTTTCAGTTTGAGTTTGTGGGCATTAAAGAAACAAACGAGAAGAAAACTTGACTCGTGATGTTGGTGTACATGAGAAATCCTTTATCTACGAAAACGGAAGCAATCTGTTTTTACGTTTAAAGAAACCTGGACAATCAATAAGCATTTGCGCAGCAAAAACCATTTCAACGAGCAAGGAAAGAATACAAATACTATTCACTGTATTTTCATAATTGAATTACATTTACGGAAAAATTGGATGTTGAACAAGTGCAAAGTCCGAAAAGCCTAGAAGCTTTACAACTATTCGTTTAATTGAATGTTCAGAGAAAAAATATGTAGAAATATACAGTATGGGAGGAGTCCTCGGTCGTTAATATACGTAGACTATTAATAATTAATAGAAAATAAAAAACAGTTCTGAAAAAAAACTTAATTAAATTAGACAATTACTGATGTTTGTAAATTATGGAGTAATTGAGAAGCAGATATACGTCTGTTTTTTTAACACAAACTATTTGCTTTAACTTATGAGATTATGAGAATTTAACGGCGATAATATATCCGGCGAGTCCACTAGAATTATTTATCGTTTATCGCTACCACAAAATAATTATTACGATCATTTTTTATCCTGCAAATGTATTTTAGCCATAAAACCGAGGGTAGAATTTAATTAGCGTAAAAATATTTCAGTGAATATACTGAAAATTTAGCGATACAAGTCAATACGTAGTGTAGGAAAACTGTATTAGACAAGACTACCGTAGAATAAGTCAGCCAAGGGTGTTAAGTTTAGAAAAAAGACGAAGAAACAATTTTTTCAATAAAACTGGTTAAATGTGGAATATATAAAAAATTATAGTACTTGACACTAAGGTTGTCTTAATTTAGGAGTACATATTGTGCAGTTTTACATCTTTTATGTTTTCCGGTAACTTGGAAAATTGATAAAATTTTCTACTTTGAATTTTCTAAACTCGTACTTCACTGTTGACAGATCACAGCAGCCGATTTCATAAACACGAATAAAATTTACAGTTATATACAGAGGAAAAGTTGATAGTTCTATTCAAATATGTTTAATGTATTGCCTATATAACTTCGTAATATGAATTGTGTTACCTACATAGTGGAAACGACAATGAATGAATCAGTGTTGTAATCCTCAGTTTAAATAAATAAAAGTAAACAAATAGTCAAAAGTAAATTGTGACATAAGATAATTGTGAATGTGGGTGAATGTGAAGGTATCTCTTTAGTGATGTTTGTTTTGCAGTCTAATGCTGCTGGAAGCAGACTACAGAACTAAAGTAAAGCAATCGATACAAAAACCCGCTTTTCATTAAAATTTCTCAAATTTATGTTTCAAAGATCATCTCTAGGGAGGAATTATGAAGTACTTTTAAACGATATTTATTGTTTAATGAGAGCAAACAAAACAATTAATCAACATCAATTAGAATTAAATTTCAATTTAACACCAATAATAGAATTTGACAATTTTGTTTAAAAAACAACGTTTTAATATGTATTTGCACCTTATTCAGGTACTAATTGCACAAAAATTACATAAATTAACAGTTTTAAAGTTGAAAATTTAGTAATATACAATAATGCAATTTTGAAAATTAACATTGAATATAAAAATTACAAAAACTGAGAAAAAACATTTTTTTGTGCTCGTAAGTATTGAAAATTTATAAATATATTTTTTTAAATTATTAAACAGGTTTGGGCGTCATTTCAGTCTCATTCGAGAAAAAAGATTAACGTTTTTCATTTTTTATTGTTTAATATTCCTTATAATTTCAAAAATTTGTTTTATTGTAAAATACTATTTTTTTGTGAATGATATGGTTAATTTTTGTAATTTTTCTTTTTTCACAATTAATGATTTTTTAACGTAATTTCTTGTGTACAAGAGCACCAAGTCATACGTTTTAAATATAATATATTTCTCGTAAAGCAATGCAAATCCTCTACACAACATCCGGCACTGTAGGAATTGGATAACTAAATCCGAGAATCGTAAGTAAACTTATAAATATAATAAGCACCATAAACTTACTTCAAACTTACTGTAATGGTGTAAAGATACTCGAATGGCAGATTTAGAACTAAGTGAAATATATTAAGGATATTAGTAAACATAACATTGCTTTCGGCGTATCGGTAAAAAGCTTCGAAACTTATTTGAGAACACAACAGGGCAATACGTAGTTTCCACGAAGAGGAATAACACACAATTCAAACAATTACGTGTAAGTCTAAGACATCGTCAAATAGACCAGGAGATATACAAAATAGAATGCCTAACAGACTGATAGTATGTAGGTCTACACAGTATTAAATAAATATAAAAGGTTGCAAAGACGACTACCAGTGAAAGTAACACAAGACGGACAGCGTATCGGATACGCCAAAGTTAAGGTTAATGAACTCCCCAGACAGACTTAAAGGGAAACGGACACACCAGTCGGCGCATCCAGTAGGCGACGGACTACTAGAAAGGGAGGTTTTGCGAAGAAAGCATTAATGCAAGTAAAGCCTCTGAGGAAACGAACAACAAGCGTATACACTTTATATTTCTTTGGTGGTTTAAGCCCTTCACGACCGAAAACAGAAAGGTGCGGTAGAGTAACCGATTATAGTCCGAACATTTATAAAACTACAAACGTTCGCCGGGACAATATTAAGGAATATATGTGCAACTACTAAACGTTGTCATCGCGATGTATTTGACGAACTCAAAATAAACGCAATTCTGTCAATGATGATAAAGCCCCACTAACAATAAATTATATGTTTACAAAATGTCAATTAAAAAGTGCACGGGAAAAGCTTTCAGCTCGGTCTTCTCCGGCAAAAAGGAATTCTAGAATATGGAGCTTTAATAATAATTTCAGGAAGTAAGAAAAAATGTTCTGTAGGTGAAAATAATTAAATCGTGAATTAGAATTGCCGGACAGCCGGAAGAAGCTGCGAATCGCGAACTTTGAGAGTGTCTCCGGAGCAGGGAAAGTGATGCGCACAGTCCCGAGAGTGCACAGTTGCACGTTCTCCCGTTCGCTTTAGGGAGAAAGGAAGAAAGGGAGGGGAGGGGAGACCTCGCGAGGGTTGCAGTAGCCATTGCCCCAGTTCACGGTGGTGACGTCATCCTCCGCTCTGCAGACTTCACGAAGACCACGGCAGTCTGAAGGAAAACGGCTCTCAAAAGTGTCCTAAATATTCTAGTTTCAGTTTAGATTTTATGCACTGTTTGTTTGTTGTGGCTTGTGCTAAATCAATAACGGAAATTGTGGTTAAAGCGTTTTTGATTTGTTTTGTTGGATTGACGGAAGTAGTTGTCCCGGAGCGGATCGATATGACTGACTCACCAGGTGGGACCGCGGGCTGGGGGCACGGACAGGCAGGCGGCCGGCCTTGCGCCGCTCGCCGCGTCCGTTGGCTGTAATGCTCTCGCACTTCACTGGAGTCGCGCCTGCACTGCCGCTACCCGCCACCCGCCACAGGGCCTGCGCTGCCGCAGTCGCTGTCGCTGCCCTGCGCATGCGCACGCGCCTCTACCTCTACCACCCCGGCTCCACACCACCAATTTCATATACACTATTTCATCTACTTTCCTCAATTATCAAATGACACTTTAGAGCAACAGTAATTCAAAATCAGGCTTTGCGGGAATCAAGGGTCAGTCCATGCCAAGTGATTGGTTGCTTTACCTTCTCAGAAAAAAAATCGTACACCGTTTGTGACTTCCCATTTCTTTTGGCAATTTAATATTTTTTCTTTTTAATTTTCATTGTGTTCGATTAAGAAGTGTTGGCCATTTTAGTTTCAGTGTGTAGGCTGTTTATTGCGTCTATGATTTTCTTAATTACTCTGCCTGGGTTGTCCAATCATTTTCAAATAAACTGCATGCTGTTAAGAACATTCTAGACTGCAAATTAAATCGCTATTCACTAATCTAAGATTAACCTTTTATGTAGTCTGTGTAACACGCAGTTATCGGTTGCAAATGAAGAAAGTTCATTTTTGTGTGCGAATTCCTCCAAATAACGAACAGGTTGTGAGCTTAAATTTTTGTGTACTTTTAAATTGTAACTATTTTAGGGTATTTGTTTTAATTTTTGTTAAATGATAAAGAACGTTTACCGAAAGGATGAATTAATTTATTTTCAATATAATTCGACACATAAACTTGGGTCCTTTACGTTACTTTTTGTTATTAAAACAAAACAGTTACTAAAGCAGGGCAAATTAATATGTACACGAGACTGTGAACACTTAAAACTTTTAATGTGTAATGAATTATGGGATAATATTATTTAATTATTTAATGAAATCTTTTTAAGGGTATGATACAATAATTTTATTTATAAAAGAAAATATTTTAAAAGGGGTCCTGCACGTAATTACAAATAAATAAATAAACTAAAGGGGACGATTTTGAAATCTCAGGGTTAATTATGCATTGGGTGACCACGTGCAGCAGAGATTTTGTTCACTTGACGAACCTATTTTGTTTTCATTCGTGTCGTGATACAGGTTACTATGCGACCGGAACTTCGTTCTGGTTGACTTGTAGACCTTCCCTTTGCCAGCGGAAAGTGGGATGAACTCGTTCTCCCGTAATTGAGGAAAACTCAGTTTTTCTTCCTTCTTCCCTCTAGTCTTCCTCGTTCTAAACAAATTCCCACTAAAGAGCAACAACTCACTTTCAACTCTTTTTGGACCCGCTAGCTTATTCCTCCCTTACAAAATCCGTTCGACTCTCTAGCTTCTCCTCCCTTCCACGTCCTGATCAATTCTCCATCTCCACTTCCTCGCCTTCTCAACTTCTTGAACAACACGTACTGTGCCTCCTCGTCTTCTCAACGTATCACCTATTTTTCTGCTTCTCCCCTCCCAGCAAACTCCAAATATCCCTTCTCTATGGGAAAACGCTACTTCACGTGGCGTTTTTCTGCCAATCCTCATGAGTCTTCCGTCCGGCGCGGGAAATTTTCCTTGACAGGGAACAGTGTCCTTCGGAAAGTTTTAAGCTGAATGCTCTTTCAGCAAAAAACAAGCTTAACGTTATTAATACGCAGCAGGCATGTATTCCGACCGCCAACCTGGCGCCGGGGAAAACCCTTCTCACCTGGCTGTCGCCAGTTAGCATGTTCTTGCTGACATTTTATATAATTCAAAATTCCATAAATTCTAATTAAAATTGGGGAGGGTTCCACTGCGCAACAAGTGAAAAATTATATACAAAGAGTAAAGGTTCTGTCTGTGGGCATATAATGCAGTAGGGTTTCGATTATATGCGTTGTAGTGAAAAGCATTCAGACACCTGTTTATATTTCTGGTTCTGCGACTGGTTCAGGTTGGCTTCTCCGTTTCCAGGAAGATGCAGGTGTCTGCTACGTAATCTCCTGTTGCCGGCCGCTCAATAAGATACTCCTTTTGCTGGCTGCGGGACGCGTTATAGATGTCGGTGTCCCGGTAAATGAACAACTGTTCATTTTATCGTCGTTTTGCACGAATTGATAATTTATTGATTATTGATAATTGTTTGGCTGGCGGGACAGTGATCACGGAGAGATTTCTTTTTCCACTACTTCCTTCACAATGGATGTAAATTCTTCTCTTCCGGGTGGTTGATCAGAACTCTCATACAACACATTTCCTTCTCGTCTATCCAAGGCTCCCCTCCAAGTCGTTATTAACAACTATCTCAACAATGCCCCTTTTCCTTCTATCTTCTCCTAGACATTCTTCTTCAAACTTCAGCGCCGAACTAACATATATTCATATTTTTTCTCTTCCCTTTTCTTTCCCAGGCATCTTTCTCCTTCTAACTTCAGACAAGATCAAAGTCATTCGCTGCTCCCACCTTCGATATTGACAAATCTTCACCCCTCCATTGGGGTATAATTTCAATCAATAAATTAATAAATAACAATAAGGCCAAATATGTCACTAAACAAATTTAAATTAACCTTTAATTAATAAATATAAGATTTCATCCAACTTTGTGCTCTTCTAGTAGATTTCGGCTGTAACCGTCACGAGATACAGTCCGTGACACCTAATTACTCACCATGTAATTAATTTATCCATTAAACATTTACCCGAAGAAGTCCATAAAATTGAATGAATAGTTGTATTTCATTAATTAAATGTTAACTTTTTTTGGCGACATATTGGGCCGTATATTTATTTATTAATTTAATTTTTATCAGAAAAAAGATGTATACTTTCAATTGCATGTTACACCCCCGCCAATATTTGCTAATTTGTCAATATCACGTAACTCCGCAGTGTATGGGAGAGTAGTACTCCCTCTAGATCCGTTGAACCTATGGCCTGAGATTTTACTTAATACATGACATTAAGCTGTTTCTATGTCTGAAGGCACGTATTTACGCATCCAGTTCCGTCGCTTAGGCGCCAAGGTACGATGGGATTTTCCCGTGAGCAACAAGATGGTTCTTTCTTCCGCTTGCTAAGATATTATACTTGAACAAATCGGGGTGTGTCATGCGCTTTACAACATATAATTTAATAAAGTAATATTTTATATAAAGTATTATAAGTATATATGTATTTATTTAATCTACAAATTGGCAGATGCCCGATGTCAAGTAACATACCCTTTATAAGTTACCGACATTTAAAAATTGAATAAATCAATAATGTAACAATTAAGTATATTATGTAGCTTCTAAATTTTTCTCTAGTTACCTGATTAAGTCGGCAAATATGAACTAAACGTCGTAAGTATATTAAATAAGTATAAAATTGTTGAAAAATCGGATGTATTACTTATTTAAGTATCGAGTCTTTTAATTTTTAAAAAAATTGGTTTCCTATATCCATGTTCAATTCACTTCCTATGCTATTACGGGGAGTTGCCTGTTTCATGATCACGCTCATGTAGCTTGTTATCCAAAGAAATCTGTAATTTAAAAAAACGTACTGGGGTCGCATATTGTGGGCATAAGGTAAGAGTTTTCCTCTGATCCCGTTGGATCAGTCGGCTAGCTGCCTCATAAAACTGCTGTAGACCCGGAAAAGGGAATGCTGTGACCCCACAGAAATCTCCTCTTCCGTCATTCGGAAGGACGTGAGAATAGTACCCTATAGTCCGACCTACCTGATGCAGGTTTTCTATGGTTTTCCCTGAATCTCTTTAAGTGAACCACCGGGTATCATCCTTAAACTATAGCCCGAGAACCCTAGCTAACACTAGCCCTTGACTACCTTCCACAACCTCCCTTTTCAATTCCTTTCCTATGCTATTCAAGGGGAGTTATCTGTTTCAGGATCACCGTCATTTAGTCTGTTACCCCAAAAAAGCCGGATAAAGAGGTGTGTCAGTTCGCATCCCGAAATCACGCATTTTTTGCTCTATTTCACAATTTTTTCTATACTTTACCTTAAATCACAAAGTAGATATTTATATTGAAGTTTGTTACTGTAGACATCGTTAATGTCTCATACCCTGACATGAATATAGGAACTAAAACTCTGAAAATCTTTTAAAATCTCAATTTTCAAACGGCTGTAACTCATAAATGTTATTTTAATGTTCAAATAATGTACCTAAAATCTTATATGTAAAGACACAAAAAAGTGAGGGTCATAAAAATGTTTATTGGAGGAATTAGCATACAAAACATGTATTTTCTTAACATGAAATCGATAACTTTGCTTAACTCATTGCACACCTGAATAAATAATATCTGGTAAGTAAATAGAGATTTTATTTATAGTTCCAGAATGTACCGAAAAAATGTAGTTTATTTGAAAATGATAGAACAATTCAGATCAGAGTAATTATGAAAGCCATCGATAACTACAAACGCAACAAACAGAAAGCGCTCTACAGAAAAATAGTGGTTACTTTTTAACCGTACACAATGAAATTAAAAAAATAGTTTTGAACTACCAAAGTATTAGGGAATGAACCATGTAAGTATGGCAAACAACAAATTACTTTTTTCTGTCCTACTTGGTATGGATTGATTCACAAGTCTTTGTGGGCAAACAGCTGTCATTTATTCAATCAAACAAGACGAGGGAAACGATAAACATTCGAGGAATGGAAAAGTAAATCGACAGTGAAATCAATAAACAAAAAAATATATAGTGTGGAAACACGACAGAAGAAAGGCTAAGATGAAAAGTACGGAACGTATAATTTTTAGAAATTCCCAAACCCATACACTTAAGAAGTTTTAAAAACAATTCATCATTTGATATCTCTACAATTAATATTTCCCCCTGTATTCTCAAAATTACCAAGTGTAATGCCAACATAATATCCCGTTTAAATTCCAAGATAATTCCCACACAAATTCAGTGTTTATAGTAGAATTTCTTACAACATCTAATAGCTATTTGTGTACATGATAATTTAAACATATATATTAATTAATAGTAATTAATAAAGAATGGTGCAAAACTATAGCTCATTTATTTTTTACTGAAACAGCATACAGAAATGAAAGTGGTATGCAATTATAGAAGAACTTCTTAAGTTCGCATGGATATTACAAGTATTGGACATGAGCACCACGTCTGACATGACAGATGTCTAACCGGTACTCTATTTCTCCCCAGACGCGGAGCAGCATATCCTCAGTTATCAGCTCCACTGCAGCAGAGATACGTCGCTTCAAATCATTCAGGGCCTGTAGTAATGGGGGGGATATACACAACATCCGTCTCAAATACCCAAAGAAAGAAAACACAGGGTGTTAAATCAGGTGCTGCATATCCACGCAGAATGACGAAGCTGCAATTGGTATGTTTTAAAACGCAAGCGCCTTTTTAGAACACACCATGCATTAGGTTGTGCTACGCTGAGTTCCCTACTAGCTTTATATGTTGGTTTTATTGAACTTCTTTGAAATGAGGATCGGATCCTCTTCACGATTTCCCTCGTTGCTCATGGACGTCCAGGACATAAACATACACTGGATTCAAATTTCGCAACCTATCGTGAACTGCAGTTCCAGTGGAGGATTATTGAATTTTGTTCCAAAGAGTCTCTGCATTGTTACTACAGTCCCTGTTTCGTGTAAATTCCATCACACAAAACGCACGTTCCAACTTCGAGGCAGCCATTTTATTTATTGACTAAATAAACAAACCCAATGCCTCTAGCGGCTTCTATGTAAATTAAAACATAGACAAGCAAACTTGAGAAGTTGTTCTATAATTTCATGCCTCTTTTATTTGCGTGTTTTGTTTCAGTTAAGAATAAACGAGCTTCAGTTTTGCACTATTCTTTTTTAATTACCTTGTATTGAATTATTAAACCAAATATTTTGTTATTCAATGATAATATTTTTTAATTTAAAAGCTACTACCAGTTACAGTTCTCATATAAATTTTTTAAAATTCGAAATATTGTCGCACATAAAAAATGAAACAAGCTTTCTACTGTTTGGTCACATTCGTCTGAAAATTTGCGTGACAATGTCAGAGAGGAGTCATTTATCGTATAGTGTATTTGTCACGTGACAATTTTTAACATAGTGATGTAATGTATATATATATATATGTGTGTGTGTGTGTTGTTGTTGTTATGGTATTCAGTCCTTAGAGTGGTCTGATGAAACCCTCCATGATAAACTATCTTGCACAAGCTTTTACTTTTATGCATAACTACAACATCCCACATCCTCCCTAATATACTTAGCATATTCCATCCTTTCATAACTCTTTTGTTCCTACTCCTCACACTTCCCTCTAATGTTAATTTTACAAGTCCCTCATTTCTCAATACGTGCCCATTAATTGTCAACGTCTTTCATATTGTTCGCTCTTCCCCTATTCTGCTTTCAACTTCCTCGTTAGTAACTCTATCCAATATGATTTTCAGCATTCTCCTATAGCGCTACATTTCAAAGGCTTCTATTCTTTTCCTTAAACAACTCCTACCGTCCATGTTTCGCACCCATAAAACGCCACACACAATACGAACATTTTTAGCAATGATATTCTAATATTCGCACTTATGTTACCCGTAATTAAATTTTTTTACGAAATGCCTTCCTTGCCTGTTCTATCCTACTCTTTATGTCTACTATACTTCTACCATCCCTAATTGTGCTGCCCAAATAGAATGCAGAATTCCTTCAAAATATCCCTATCTAATAGGCTTTTTTATTCCAGTTTCCCATACTACACTCGATTATCTTGATTTTCCCTCTATTAGTCCTCATATTGAACTCTTTATCCAGGACCACGTTTATGCTATTTATTGTGGTTTCCAAGGATTCTTATGTCTCCCCTAAGTACTACAATATTATCAGAAAACATTAGGGTTTTTATTTCTTCTCCATTCATTTTGATTCCCTTTCTATATCATCGCCGGTCTATAAATACGTTATAGAGCATGGGTGACAGACTGCATCCTTTACTTACTACTTTCTTGATTCTGCTTTCTTTTTTGATCTTTATTTCTGTTGAGGTTATGGATGAGCCTTCTTTCTCGATATTTTACTCCCGTCCTCTTAAAAATCCTTAATAGTGTGTTCCAGTTCATGTTACCAAAGGCTTTTTCTAAATCTACAAATGCCATGAAAGTAAGCATGTTTTTTCTTATTGTTTTCTAAAATAAGACCCAAGGCAATTTTTCTTCCCTTTATATCATTAAATAAATTACTAATGTGTATTAATGGAATTTGGACATGATTATATTCGAAACTTCCTTGTTTGATTTTATAAATGTGACAATATTTCTAATTGAAATACAGCGGTTTGAGGTCTATAATTGGTGGCGGTTATAAATTTAAACCAACTTGAACGTCATAAAATTTTAAATAGTAATAATATCATAAATTTTGTTAAATAAATGTAATGAAAGAAAATCCTCCAATATCTATGAGAGTTCACATCGCATGCCCCTGCCATTACGTAGACGAACAAATAAATACAATTAGAAACGTAATTTTTCAAAATATATTCTACTTAGATACGTTTAGTTACACATATAGTCATTGTATCATCCTTTTTTTACTTCATCGATAACTTAAAACACAAGGAATCAATTTTTCATCATATTCTTTGGCGTAAAAATTCATTCCACACTCCTTAACTGCAGACAGGCCAATTTTAGAATATGTTGTTGCGTGACAGTATCCATATAGAAATGAACGCACTCTAGCGCTGGATAAGTTACAAAAACCGGCTGTAAGAAACGTACGCACGCCGATTCTCTACAGGCGTTAGAACCACATAGCAACAGGAAGAAACATGTCAGACAGTGCAATATACAGCTTATTACGGGAACAGGCCCGAAAATCAGTAACAAATATTTATTTTCCAAAAACTTATCATTTTATAAATAAAGAACGTACAGACGTTGAAAAAATTTAATTAATTAATCATTACGCTTCTGTCAATTCTTGGATCCAAAAATATTGAAGTTTTGAGCTAGACTAAGAAACAAAGTGAGCAATTGGGCATTATTACACGATTTTTTCTTATATTACTGTTCTAAAAAAGAATCTGGTAAGCATAATTCAACAGGAAAATCAAAGTAGTAAGGTGTTTGATCAATCAAATTTCTAAGAAATTGGTTCCTGGCTTTTTCCTTTTCAAGTTCTTAAACCTTGAAATATCGGAGTTTTATTATATATATTCTACTGATAAGTTTAATCGTCGTATGGTACTATAATGTACAATAACTGCCGTCGAGTGCTTTGGTGTAGCTAAATAAATAAATAAAATACAATTGTAAGCAACATGCTTACAATTGATTTTATTCTTCCTTTTTGAATACTAGAGATAAGTGTACCTGTAAGGCGCAGTACTATTCAAATTAAGAGAATAACCGGATTGAAAACGGACAACATAATGAGATCGGTAAATCAACGAAACTGAGTTAAACACTTTCGTCCTTGAGGTTCTTACGTGAACAACAATTTCGCCTGAAAATGGTCCCATTTGGGTATCATGACTACAGTATATTATCATTGAACAGAGATACAGCCCAATAAAATACATAAAACCTATAATTAAGGCATAATTATTAAGTCAGTTCTGAAAGGTGATTGCTCCGGGGTAGCAGGCGTTGGGCATACGGTAAGAGTTGCCCCCGCTGTTTTTAAATACTTCAAATACCTCTCACATAATCCAGTAAATCAAATATCTGACATCTTCAATTACAAATAATAAATGCAGCTAATTTGCCAACAAACAATACTGAAATTTATTTATTACTTTTAACAACATTCCGTCTGTTTATAAATTTTAAAACGATAAACGTATTTTCAAATACGGATAATTTTGCGTCATGGTCTCCATTACGGTCGAATGCTATGTACATAAATACAGTTTGTTGATATATCAGTTGGATTATTTATTTCTTCCTCACATAAATTCTCGGCGTATTTCATTTTGTAACAAACTTGTTCACAAAGAAATGATGTACCAAAAACTGAGAAAATTGAAACGTAGGTAAAGCTAAAAATATCTCGGTGTTCATCGTTAGTATCTAAGTAGGTCTTAGTTCAATAATTTCCGCATGAATTTGACTTACGAAATGAACAAAATAAGAGTCATCCGAATTTGGAAACAATTTTTGGTTAACAAATAGAATAAATAAACCTGATTATGAAATTGTTTGTGTTCCGAGATGAAATTATCGAATTTTCTGACAAGAAATTAACATCTGTTTGGGGATAAGGCTGCAACTTGTTAACCCTTTGGTTTCTCTTCTTATAATCATAATTAATACACTTACCAGCGTAGTAGTTGTAACTGTCAACTTGCAAAGTGTTTTAAAATTTCGTCCTCCCCCTCCCATTTTAAAAACCCGCCGGCTGATAAGTATAATGTTCCTTCACAAATAAATTCGTGGTTTTTATCTGGCCCGGGAAAATTTAGTATCGGACTATAATCTACTGTAACAGTGACTATTTTCTACAGGGATTCTCCTTACAACACGAAACGTAGGTTATCCTTCTAATACAGTTGTATAAAATACTAATGTCGAACTTGTATTGGTAAATAATGTAAAGAAATCTTTCATTTATCGTTTTATTCTTTTTCTAAATATCTAAATATGTAAAAAGTTTATAAAAATACATTATAAGCAAAATATAATCCGATAAAATTGGTCTCGATTTGTAAATATAATAAACAATTGCCACTTCATTCACAGATGAGATTAAATTATATACTAATTATATTTTTAGAATAATAATAAATAAATGAATAATAATAAACATGGAAGAAAATCAATATATGCCACACTGGATTGCTTTACAGTTGAATCTAAATAAATTAAGTAAAGCCCAGACACAGACAGTTGTCTTTTTTCTTGGGTGTTTTATTGACCAAATCATAAAGTCATAAATAAGTACAGTAGCTCCGTGTTGTATCCATCTTAAGTTTCAATTTATTGGTAAGGAAGAAATTCAACCGCGACTCATCGCAGTGATAGGAATGATTTACAAATTGTGACAAGATTGCATTTGTGTATATTACATATACATTAACTTTACAGAATCCACAAATAAACTAATGTAAGTTGTTTAAATAGTTTTAATTAATTTAAGTGGAATTATCGTAAAAAATATTTATAAGATTTAATTCATACCACCGCCAGAGTTCTTCAATCGTAACAAAGTAAAATTCAACACTTTCTTACCTTCACTTTTCTGGTAGGAATATAATTTTTCAGAAATTTTATTACTGTAGATTCAAATTGAGCGCCAACGATTGCTTTGGGAGCACATGGTCATTAATACTAAAATTAAATTTAACCCTTACTGAAATTAATGTCACTGGGTCTCTTAATCGTGTTGCTTACGATTATATCTGCAAAATATTTACTAATTTTTGATAATAGCTTTAATATTGTTTCTAAATCAGTTTTGTCTTGTTCCGAAAATCTTTGACTTCGCATGTCGTACTGGCTGTACAAAGAGTTCACTTAAATCAGATGGCTGAAGTGAGCGCTCAACTCGAAAAACCTCCTTCCTTTAAAGGTAGAAATCGCCAAAAACCGAATACGGACCATGTTTTGAAGAAGCGCATGCCCCCTAAATTACCCCGAAGGGATAATGATGTATATATTACGAACAAATCAAACTACCAAGTTAGTTTTTAAATTCTAACAAATGTTTTCTTTGCTACGTGTTGCCAACATCATTATTGCAATGTTTTGTATTACAGAGCCAAATTAGTCGTTGTATGAAATTGTTGGAATCTGGTGAAAACGAAATAATAATACATGGACTAGGAGCAGCTGTAACGATAGCTGTTAACATTGCTCTCCAGTTGCAAGACAAATTTCATGGAACGGTACAGTTGGCTGTGAACACATCAACAGTAGATATAGTAGGCAAGTACAATTGTGTATACATTTCAGTTTGCAAGCTTCACGTAATTTATTTTATTATTAAACTTCTTGGTACCGTATATATGGGCAACTAAGACAATGGTTTATTTTTTAAAACATTTTTTTGACTCACATGTATGTCACCAGTGGAAAACAAATACAAAGTTTACATTTCCTAATAAGCATGATGATTGTAAGATCCCTTAAGAAAGAATTTTCTGTGCACCTGCACAACAAATATCTTATTATTTTCCCAAATTTTAATGTTTTGTTACTTGCACAACTGATCAGCTATTGAAAACTAAAAATTGCAACCAGTATTACAGACTGTTACATCCATACAGTGCATTTACATGGTTGCACTTTCATTCTTCTCTTTTGTATTATTATATTTGATTTAGGAAATGTAAATATTAGAATAATCAGTGTCAAAACAATCCAGCAATCCAAACACGTACATGGGTCTAATTGTATTGTTTCAAACTTTTTATATTTACAACTTAAAATTTAAAGTGGGTAGAAATTCATGGCTAAGTGAAATTTATAAAATTATCTTTCAAAATTGGCAAAAAAAAAAGTTGTGAAACGCTATAAATTGTGGAAATGGACGAGTTTAATTCCTGAACAAGGCAGGATTAGTAAAAAGGCATGGCTCATTTAGACAGTGGGACAAGTTTGATTCCTATCACAAGTCACAATGTTACAAATATTAATAAAATTTTGAAAGATGATTTCACTAAGTCATGATCATCTACCCACTTTATATTTTAAGATGGAAATATTAAAATTAAACAAAATAATTATAATTTGACCCATGTAATGCCTTGGGATTGCTGGATTGTTTTGATACTAGGATTATTCTAATAATTAAATTTCATAAATCGTTCTTTCTTATATATTATATATATATATATATATATATAGAAGAAAGAAAGTGCAGCAATTGAAGTACACCGTGTGCTTCCACTGGACTGTTTTCCTGGGCAAGTAGGGTTGGGGGAAAAGGATAGAGAGTTGGTCATCATTTAAATTTTTTGAGGACACTGGTTTAATGGTTTGGGGGAATGGGCTTGTTATCTTGGATTTTGGAGAACAAGATTGTTAGTTTTGGTAGGTTGAACACATCAGTTGGGAGGGGGATCAGTTTGGGAGAACGAGGATTGTGTGGGAATTTTTATGCCCACTCTACAGTCCTGTTTGGAAAAATTTTATAAGTGGTTTTGGGTGGTAACGTGGTGAAGTTTCATCACTTGTAGGAAAATGGCAGGTCCTTTTTGGTCAAAAACTAGGAAATATGATGTAATTTTGTTGTGGATTGTCTAAATGTTTGTGATGTGGGAGGGGATCAGGGATTAATATTTGTTACATATTAATCGTGTGAGATGGAGGAACTGGTGAAGCATATACTCCTGTAGTTTGAAACTGATGCATGGGCCACTGTCCGTCGAAGGAAGTTTTATTTTGTGGCCGTTCGGTGGAAGGGCGACCTCTAGACAACTGGTGAGAAATGCTACATGGAATAGGGTAACCATTTCTGGTTTGACATGATTGAGAAGTGTAGAAGCTGACCTGCTGTTTGAGTAGCATAACTAGGGATGGTAGGAGTGTAGTAGACATAAAGAGAATTAAAGCACGAGCAAGAAAGTCTTTCGCAAAAAAGAGGTATTTACTTATGGTTAATATAAGTGTGAATATTAGGAAATCATTACTAAAAATGTTTGTATAGACTGTGGTGATCCTTCAGGATCTCGTTCATGCCATTTATTTTGTTTTTTCCTAATACCATATCATCAGAAAACCTAAGGGTTTTATTTCTTCTCCTTTCCTTTTGATTCCCTTTCTATATTAATTTTTAAGTTACACAGAATTGGCAACAGACTGCATGCTTGTCTTACTCCTTTCATGATTTCTGCTCTCTTTTCTTGCTCTTCAATTCTAATTTCTGCTGGCTACTATCTGTAGCGGTTATGGTTAACTCTTCTTTCTCAATATTTTATTCCTGTTATCTTCAAAATCCCTGATAGTTTGTTCTAGTTAGTATTATCAAAGGCTTTTTCTAAATTTACAAATCCTATGAATGTAGACCTGTTTTTTCTTACCCTGTCTTCTAAAATTAGAAGCAGAGTCAATATTGCTTCTCTTGTTTCTGCATTTGTCCTAAAACCAAACTAATCTTCTCTTAACTGACATTTTATTTAAAGTCTCATTCTCCTATATACTATTTTCATTACCATTTTGCATGTCTGAGATACTAGATAACAATTGATAAAGACAGGAAAGATAGAAAATGACTGGCTTACTTGAAATTTTCAGACAGCAGGCACCTTAATGAATGCATCAGTTTCTTCTCCTTAAAAGAACAAAATTCACCACCAAATAAGTGGCAGTACCATGGGCACCGGAATGGCTCCCTCCTATGTCAACTTGTTCATGGGGCAACTTGAACAGCAAGATCTAAATTCCTCCCCACTCAAACCCTTAACTAGGTTCTGGTTCTTAGATGACATTTTCATGCTGTGGACCAACAGATCAGATGCCCTCACTGACTTCCTAAATTACCTCAACACACAATTCCCCGTCAAGTTCACTTGGAACTACTACTCTGCCAATACGTCCAGACAAACACCTAAATGCAGGCCTAACAACCACCTTTGTCTAACACCCTACAGTACCTCCACTTTTCCAGTTGCCACCCTGAACAAATCAAATGCTCTCTTCCTTACAACCAAGACCTTAGAGGAGTTCACATCTGTTACAATTGGGACAACCTGGTGTCATACACCAACTGCATCTTCAATACATTCCGTGACAGAAGCTATCCCACAGACCTCCTCCACAAACAAATAATCCAAGCACTTTCCACTGCCCAAATAGGCCATCCCACCCCAGACCAACTACTACCTACTTCCCCAGATTAAATAACTAAACTGATTTCTCCACGTGGCCTACATTGGACTGCAATCCAACCCAGTTTTTAAAAGCATTCTCCCCACCAAATTACCCAGCTGTCCCTGAGGTGCCCACCCAACCTTTGCAACATTCTGTTTAACCCTATAAACCTCATACACACATCAAGACATACATAACATACACACACATACCAAGGTATACAAACATTAAAGTTTTAGCTCATATACATATTCCAATGGAAATACATGTACTTGTGCTGTTATGGGTGGTCAGTTTGGGGGGGGGAGGGAAGATGAAGGCTACTGTCTACAGGGTATGGAGTCAAGGGTTTTGTCTACTGTATATACATACATAAACACATACACAAGTTGGGAAATGACATTAATTGTTTTAATTATTTCGACCATAAGGACAGGAAAGAGAGGTGGTGACTTACCTGACATGTAAAGTTGGCAAACACCATGGTGAGTGTGGGGTTATCTTAAATTTTCAGACACAGAAGAATAGCATATTGAGTAATGCTCAGCCGTTGACAATTACAGATGACTGTTGAATACCTAAATTAACAATTTAAATTTTTAGAGACTGTTTTGTTTTCTGATGAAATAAGAATAAACCTTTTTCATTCAGATGTACACTTGGGGATAGTCTTTCCTTAACAGAACCTCCAACAAACTGTAAAATATGTAGGTGTATCTGTTATATTGTAGTGTCGTTTCTCAAGTGGAGGGGTTGGTCATTTTAAATTGGTGGTTTTATAAATTATGAGATTATGGATATTTTCATTGATCAAAATGATGTCTGTGTTAATCAGAATAATGGTCCTAATAATAAAGTTTTAATTGCCAGAATGAATTAAAATGAGGAAGGATAATGGTCTGATCAGCAACATGGTTATTACATCCAAATATGTGTATAGAAAAGCCTTCCAACTGTTCTACTTAAATATGATGACATTACAATTGTTAATATATCCCCCTTATCTATTTTGGGATTGTATTAATAAAAGAGTATTACCACTTTACTTTTATCCTTGATTGTGAAAAAGTAAGCTATATAAAAATAAAATTTCTTTAAATTATAATCATTGCAATACTGTATGAACAATGCATTAAATTATTTACACCAAGGTAACTAAATTGTCTTATTTCAGTAAAATTTTCAATTTATTTTGAACTTTTTCTTTTTCAGATGATCTGGAACCAGTAAGTGAGCAAGCAGAATTTGCAACACAGACTAGGCAGAACTCCTCTGTACATATTAGAGTATACCGTGAAGCATTATCAGGAACAAAAAATAAGTAATGAAAGTAAGTGCTTTAAGTGTTTGGAGACAATTCTCAGCTTAATATATCAGTAGTACAACCTTTACAGTCTCCAATGTGTGTATGTATCAGGCAGTATATATCAATTGATGTTCCAAACTTTTCTATACCTCTTCTCTATCCATCCCACCTAGAACCTAACATCAACACTGACAGTATTTGGTAAGACAGTGCACATTGACTGCAGTAGTCTTCAACAACATTAATAAAATTATTGAAATATAAAAATTTCTATGTTGTAACATTTCAATAAATAATACATGTTCTGCCTATCTCCTGTGGTGTACTGGGTAGCGTGGCTACCTAAGAACCTAGGGGTCAGGGGTTCGAATCCTGGCCTTTCCAATGTTTTCCTTTTATTTCTGGCAAAACTTGAATTCAACTGAAGATATCTGTTTCTTCTTTACCGCGTATAAGTTAAAATAAATGTTAATATTGTATTTAGTTTTTGCCCGCAATATCGTAAATAAAAAATGGTTGCCATTTAAACAAATATGAACTTTTATTTTAAATTATTCTTAAAACATAAATTTACAAATATTTAGTTTCGATTCATTACTACCAGCTTAGAAAATAACTATTACTGTCTCACCGCAATTCAATTATGAAATAACTTCTTTCTTGTCTCTGCAGCCTATTCAGGGCCTTGGCTTACCGGGTTGACTTCGGACTGTCATCTAAATTTGGAATCATATGTGGTCAGCGCATAGATACTCCCAGTCTCCGTGACTGTGATTGCACAAAAGTTCAAGCCTATTCCATAATTCGAATCCGGGCCTATGTGTTGTGAGGCACAGCGCTAGCCAATAGAACACAGTTCAGCGTCTAGATCGTGGAAGTTCGCTGTCCATATTAAAGTCAGCATTAGTCTTGTCGTGTGATACTCCGGAGTCAGGAACCAGTGAGAGGAAGCTTGAGATACTGACTGCTTAGAAAAGTGAAAACTGTATTATTTAGTACCATGACCTGTTATTCACAGTGGTAAAAAGAATAATGAAATTATTTTTGTAATTATAAATGTTATTAGTTAAAATGATGTAAAAGTTATGTATTGTCACTTATGACCTAGATTTCGAAGCGACTTTAAACTTAGAATTAAATTAAAATGAAATTGCCTTGTTGAAGGTAGCCTAATAAAATATAAATTAATGAATATTCCCCAGACATATTATAATTCATAAATGGTAATTCAAAAAGAATATCATAGGAATCCGCAACTATTCTCGAGTCTCGTAAAGACCTAGGTTTAGAGTAATCATATATCCGAGACATTAATAAAATTATTGAAATATAAAAATGTCTATGTTGTAACATTTCAATAAATAATAAATGTTCTGCCTATCTCCTGTGGTGTAGTGGCTAGCGTGGCTACCTAAGAACCTAGGGGTCAGAGGTTCGAATCTTGGATGTTTGTGTCATGGTTGCGAAGACCGGGATTAAGGCTGTTGGAGTATCGATACGCTGACCATGTGTCACTCCAAATTCGGAATGTATCACGCAAGTTGACAGCCCACAGTCTACCTGGTAGGACCAGGCCCTCAATGGGCTGTGTAGCCAAAGAAGAAGAAGAAAGGTTTGATGCGACTTCATGAAAATAAAATAAATGTTATTTTCATGGGATAAATGTGTCCTACGTATTAGAAATGTCCATATTTCACTAAGGAAATATGTTGTTCTGAAGTCAGCCTCACTCATTACAAATATTTGCGTTTAGTCAGAACAGCACTTGTTACTCTTGTACTGAAGTTTTGATTATCACTACCCAAAATACTTGTGTAATAATAGAATATTTTGTTATGTTCTGAATATAAACTGAAAGCTTACTACATGACAATTCCAGTGATACCAATAACTCATATAGTGTAAAAATGTGGACTAGTGCTATTTTGAAATTCATGACTTCAATTTGTTCTTTCAAGGTACTACTGTGATTCCATATTACATCAGTATACTGTACACTATATATGATGTACTTATTACTTTCTTCCTGCATATATATTTTAATATTCCATTCATTATTTGAGTTTAAAAGCAATTTTTTAAGGTAATCAAATTAATTTGTAAGAAGTCCTGAAACTTAATTAATTAAAAATGTTTAGTGTGAAATTACACACACACACATACGCCAGAAAATGACATTGTCAGGTTAATCAAAAAAATTAATAAGAACAGGAAAGAGAGAAAGTTGGTGACATACCCGAGGTTCACAGATGGCAGGCACCATATAGGGTTTGAAGTTCTTAAATTTTCGAAGGGACCGCCCCCTTTATCAGAAGGTCAGGAAGACATTTCCAGTGATTGGCTTGCCAACGACTGAGACCCTAGTTTGCAGCACCACTTGCGACACCAAAATGTGACAAACTCGTAGTTTTCCCCCCATTGCTCACTAGGCATTTACCACTATTCGACTCAGCTATTGTAAATTGCTTCAAAATCTTAAATTAGGTAAGCAATAGGTATGTTTTTATTTAATAAAAATTACCAAAAATAAAATTATAGCAAACTTTGTTATATTATTTGGGTGATGAATTTTGGTTAGTTTTGCACTTCTCTCCTACTTATTCGTACATCCTTCCAAGTGCTCTCCTCACAAGACACTAAAAAGTTCTCATGTTTCTGTGCTCATGATGCCTTTAAACAAAGGCCTGTCACTCTTCGCTCCCTACAATGCTCATTGCATGCACATCCTAACCCAAATCATATATCAATATATACATAATTCAATTGGATAGAGAGACAGAGAATAGCTTTTAAATTGACAGTAGGTGTCGATTGATTTGGATTCAGGAACCTGTCAATTTTCATAAGCTGGAGCCCCCTTTTTCAAGACAATCTTTTAACGGCATGTCAGCAGTGTATAGGACTTCTTTTCTGTACTTTTTTTATTACACAAACTGATTTTGTACACATTTATTCATTTTATTTGTGTGTTTTTGTTGAAATAAAAAAAACTATGGGGATGTATAATTCTTTATTAAACATTCTATAAGTTAATCAGAGGTATTCAAAGAATTTAATTTGAATTATGTTCATATTTTTGACAAGTGTACAGGTGTCTTATTTTATATTTGAAACAGTGTTATTTTTTTAACAATTCCATTATAATTTTGTACACACCTGTATCTTTAAAAATCATATAATGTAATTAGTGTATATTAGTATATTTGATATAGTAAGAAAAAAATTAATAGACTGTTTTTATATAAATAACAGCTTGTATATGTAGTTGGGACTTTTAATAATTAGTTTCTTTTTATGTAACCATTCTATACATTTTGTTCCAGATATGTTTTTTTCATTGGAAGAACTTGTACGCTGGCTAGGATTAACAGTGTTTGAACTGTGGGTTCAGATTACATCATTTACAGTTTTCACTTTGCTTCTTGCTCTAAAATTAGAAGGTGTAATAAATACTTCCTGGTGGCTTGTATTTGCTCCACTGTTTGCTGCTGATGGACTCAATGCCTATTTCTGCACAATTGTTTTCATTCGTATGCACTTGGAGTGCATGTATAAGGTAAATTGATTTTTGAAGTCAAAGTCTTCATTTATTCGAACAAAGCAACTATAAATATTTCAAATAGATTTAAACTAATGACCTATTGCTAACTGCAAAATTTTTATTTAATTCATGCAATGTTTTGTCTTTGGGACTTCATCAGGGTATTTCTTCAGTATGTTACAACAAAAATTAGAAAATGTACCATTATAATAATATATTCAAAATTATTAAAATCTTCAGTTTTTTAAATTTTATTTAAATAAATAAATGGCTTACAATTTTCAATTTAGTTCAGAATTTTGATAAGGACACTTGCAACTAAAATGTGAATTAAGAATACTGGGCAACAAGCAAACATGAGGATGAAACGTCAAATTCATTACATAAAAAGTTTGACTTTAATTGTCTGTTAATATAATTCAATTTAATTCTTTTTCAAAACAGTCATTAAGTGATATATTATTAAAAATATTTTATTTAATCACACACCATAATCAGAATTGTTTGGACTTTTGTTTCTCAATGAGTTCAGACAATGGCTTGGTAATACTTATAGAAGTAATTGATATTGTCACGTTTCGAAGAATTGAGAGATTCAATAAAAGACACACAGGTGGTTATAGACTTTTATTTAACAGTGAATTGCTGTACGAAGCTCGTACTGAGTAAGACTGCCTCTGATTCAGAATCCAGTACAATTTATACATACATTCCAGGAGCAGAACATTCTCAAAACAGAAAATACTAGAAATTAAAGGCAAACAAACTAAATAAAGTAAACAAATGAAAATGGTTGTCGGGTGGTACTCTGCAGTCCAGCTTGATACCGCTCAGCTATCACTGCAGGTCCTGAGATGTAGCAGTATTCTTATCTATTAAATCTCTTTCATTAACTGTGGGTACCAGCAATTTCTAGAAGCTCCAATTGAAACCCAACAGTGACCCTACAAACTCTAGATTTAGTATTGAAAAGATTTTAATATGAATATTTTATGACTTTGAGTGCTAGTTAGCTTATGAAATAAATTTTGGATTAAACTGTCATTATTATATGTTAAGTATATATTTTTGTAAGTAGTGTTTTTTTCTTCAAATTACACTACACTATATAGAAATATTGCAGCATATTTTGTTTTTGTTTCAGGCTGCATTGTTGAGGGCTTCTTGGAGTATATCACTTCTTGTTTTGCTCTTTGTATTTAAATTTCTACTATGCAAGAAATTGAATACTGTTGGTCAAGGTGGAGGAGGACTTGAATTTTCAGAAGTTTTGTCACCAATATTCATTTTACTTCAACTTGTTGCTGTAAGAGCTTGTCAGCTCCATTGAAATAGAGAAAAACTGTAAAATATTCTATTCTAGTTTAGTTTGTGTGTGTGTGTGTTTCTTGATTGAAACTTAGTGTGCTAAGATGACACTTGCCCTGTTTAATAAAGTGCTCTTATTTTTTAACATAATAGTTTTTTATGCTACTTATTTTTCCTTCCTTGAAATGATAACTATCAAAATAATTTAATGAGCATATCATAAAAATTAATTTCTTAATATAGTCATTAAATGTATATTCAAATAATTGATTGTGATAGGAAAGAGGAGGAGACATGGCTTTCCTGAATGTGAAGAGTGCCTTCCACAAAGTTTGATACTACTACTATACTTAAATTAAATTTAAAATCACTTGGGGTTTACGTATGGAAGAAAGCATTAATCCCACATACATGCATTCATTTCACTAAAAACAATGGAATATTTTAGACTATTTGGCAACACTGCCCATCACACCCTTCATGTAAGCATTCTGATTAAGGGATTCAAGGACACTTCCTTGAAGCGAAAACAGTCAATTTTAATTTGACCATAAAAATAAATAATTAATTAGGTTGTTGGAAAGCAGTTCTCGGGTTTCAACCTGGGCCAATGTTTGATTCAATGTTTTGACAGTAAGCTCAGCCATCTACCTGAAGGTGGAGCTTGCCATTGAAACATTGTTAATTAAATAAATAAAAGAACGGCCAATAAATTGGCATAAATTAATTACTAATTAATTAATGGTATTTTGTCTCCCTTTTGAGACTTCCTCAGGCATACTTTAAACATAATATTACAAGAAATTAAGTATGGGTTCTTTATTGCAATTTTTTTAAAAATTTTGTTAAAATTTAACTGCTGAAAGCACTCATTGTTTCTACATCATTTCAGCCATAACTGTCACTGGAGATGGTCTGCGACTCTAAAATTGATTATAAAAATTAATCCTTAATGAGGCTGTTAGAAAGCAGTTCTTTTGTTTCAACCTGCGCCAAGTATGTAAATACTTGAATACATTTAATAATCTGGTTGGCTGAGGGAATTGAGTAAGTAAATGTCATGAATTGCTAAATTTGTAACACTCATTAAATAATCTAAAAATCATTAAAATTTATTAATATTAATTACCCATTGTAGTTGGATTATATACAGAGCAATATCAAATTTGAGATCTAAATATACTTTCCCAGGGGATTTGGACCAAGTAGGAGAGATCACTTTTAAAAGAACATTGGGTCCTATAATCTATAATGCACATGAAACAACATGATTAATATTTTTTTTTGTGGGGGGGACTCACCAGCGTCCAATTATTCAGGCATTGTCGTGCTGATCTTGGCCAGCAGCAAAAGGAGAGGGGGCGATATCGTTGAAGGTGGGATGCTCCATCTCTACAGCCCATGGATCAGCATATCTCCAGTTACTACTACAGCTGTTTAGAGAAGCCTCCAACTTTATTAGTTTGCAAGCATATTGATTGCACGCTTTAGTACTGTCACTTGGGCTTCAAACCTGACTCCTAGTGGCGTCCAACCTTTGCCGTAACTGCTGCAAGACTTACAAAGTTACAATCTTTTCATTTCCCCAAGTTTTTGGGGTTCACATTCCTTTTTGCAGGGCTTCTTAGTTTTCTACCTCTCTTTGGAGGTCTCCCCCACCCTGTTGTCACAGCTGGCCGTTACCCTTCTGGCCATTGTGTCGCTATTGCCCGAAGGCTGCAAAGAAAACCTTCACCTCCAGACATGCTGTCTTGGCATTGTGATAAAATGATTTTGTGATAATCCATGCCACAATATATTTTAAAAAAATTGTAACATAGAACTCATATTTAATTTATTGTAATATTATGTTTGTAGTATGCCTGAGGAAGTCTCAAAATGGAGACAAAACATTGTTAATTAATTAGTAATAAATTTATGTGCTGGCTTATTGACAGTCTTTTTATTGTAAATTTAAAGTCAGAAAACTATATTGTTAATTCAAACATTGGCCCAGTTTGAAACCAGAGAATTGTAATTGTAATTGGTTGTTTTACAAGGCATTTACTGTGATCTAAGGAACCTGGACCAGCAAGTGTAATAGAGTAGATCTAGAGCTGTATTTCGAGTAACTTTTTTTTGTTTCAGAATAGGAAATTAATACAGTACTTTTATATCTATGCCATGATCCTTTTGAATGGGTGTGTAGAATACACAAATTGTAAACCATAGACTGAAAAATATGTAAATGTAATTCTACAGGATTAAAGTTCTGCAAGTTTCTCAACAACACAGTTATCTTGGTTAAATAATAGGCCATTTCTGCTATAGGTAAGATTTATATGGGCAACATCTTATTTACAAATTTTGTTATATCCATGTTATTGTGAAGTAAGGATTCAGGAATATGAATCATATAACTAATTCCTTTTATTTAATGTATTTATAAAACTAGAATGATCTTTTTTATCTGAAACTTTCCTCCTATTTTTTCAATATCTGAGCTCAAAGGCTAAAAAAAATCTTCATTAAGGCTGATAGATGGTTATCTGTTAATCTTGATCTCTATGCAGGTTTATTAAATTTCATGGATGAAAATAGTTCCTCACATAAGTGGGAATTCCCAAAATTACATAAAATTTGTGCATAAAACTTAGGAGAATATATTTTTGAATTTCCTACTTCTTGATATTTGTCTTCTAAAACCTAATCATTCTGGAAATCAATTAAGCATTTACAACATCAGAAGAAAAAGACCAAATAGAAAAGGAAAAAAAATGTTGTAACTCTTTCACATCTCTCTAATGGATATCAAATAAGATTATTATTTTTTATATTGTGAAAATTGAGCAATTTTGAATAGTGCTCATATATAAGAAAATAGTTCAAAATGTTTCTTCTAGATTATTTTTAAACAAAGTCAGTTTTTTTGTACAAAACTTGTAATTGTATTGTTCTTATTAGTTAATGATGATCTTTGCCTTGCAATGAAATACAGTATTAAGATTGTTCAGATGATGAAGGGGGCGGTGCTTCCGAAAATTTAAAGAACCACCGTATTGAGTACGACTGACTCAACATTTTCAGTCTTTATATTTTTAGTTTTTAGGTAGGTTGGATGCTCTAAACTGTTCTATACCTCTTCAATAAATTCAAATTAGTGTACTCATCTCTTTCTTCAACCACTCTTTCATTCATTTTTTTCTTTTACCCTGTTTTGTAATAGCTATTACTACTATTATTCCAATAATAACTTTTAAAAATTGTTATCTCAACACTTTTAACATGGATACTGTTGTCAGTTTGGATCGATTGCTCACACTGCGTGTCAATTCATCAGTCCATAAATAATTGACATCATGGACTGAAATGATGCCAGATTGTTTGTTAAAGGTCTGTCTACTTGTAAACTTAAGATTTTTGTACAAAAAACTGACGGTTTTTTCTTGTAAACATGATGGAAAATAAGGATGTGCACATTACATGACAACACAGCATACATTAGTAATTATATGAACCTGTGGTGTACTTACCTGTATACAATAGATTTAATAGAATACATGTAAGAAATCTGGAATTGGAGAGAGTAGAACATTTGGGAGAATGAGGTTGCAGCACAAGCAATAAATAGGGTTGCTATTTGGGAGATGTGACAATAGTATCTAGAAAAAGGCAGAATGGGAATATGTTAAAAACTGAATTTGTGAAATATAAATATGTTTAAAGCATGTTAACAATTGGCTTAAATATCATACACTGTTTGTTTGTTGTAGTAGATACTAGATGGTCAGTATTCCAAAAATGAAATGTAACAAACTGCCATAATTGGGTTGGTAAGGAAATTTAAACCTACTGATCACAACACTATTCAGTTTCTTTTAATTTTGAAATATATATTTATACATTTTATATACTCTCACACTATATTTGATTAAAAAAAATCACACTTAAGGATCTAAATGAAATGAAATCCATTAGGAAATATTTCTCATAAATCAGTCTGGTTTCTAATCTAAATTTTCAAAAAGATAATATAATTTTGTTCATATAGACTATTAATGCTTCTCAATTATAAACACAAAATCTTTGAGGTTAATCTTGTTTGATACTATATAATAATTTTTTATGTATATACACATACATGTAATAAATATTTCAATGATGATGTAGCTCAGACATGATTAAATAAATAATTTTTTATGGGATATAGCTATTCTACTGTTTGAGATTTTATTACTAATTCATGATATATCATAATTTTATGTATGATTGACCTCTGTCATGATGAAACAAATTTATCAATAAAATTCTGAATTTTACATATTAGCAACTTTTTGTGAATAATAAACTAACTGAAAACTAATATATAAAATAATTGTTCTTCTGAAAAATGCTGATTTACACCATAAGAACATTGTCCTAAATGTGGTACAGAATTACAGTTCAATTCAATATAACTTTTATAGCTTTACCAGGGGTTTGTTACACCGGACAAAGAAACACCTTGGCGCCGCCTAAACAAAAAATAAAAATATATAAACTTAAAATACTTATATTTTACATAATTTACAGATGAATATAGACTGTAAATGTTGGTATATTAGAAAATTAGTGTAATACACAGAAATAGGTGACTTTAAATTCACTCGCTATTTAAATGAATTTTAGAATTTTATTTACTGTAATTTCACCATTCAGTTCAAGGCTAAACAAAAACCATTTTATTAACAAAGAAATCATGATCTGTTATTTCTACAATATAGATATTGTAATTAATGCTTAATCATAAATGTGACATTACAAGAATTTATTAACTAAATAACATGTTAAATAAGAAGAGTTGTTATATATAAATTGAGACAGAAAGCATTCATTGACTTCCCTTAAATATTTTACCAGGCATCAGCTGACAGGGAAGTATGAAAATGTGAATTTTAGAGAGATTAAACTCCCTTCTTCAGACAAAGAATGTCTGAATGGAGTGGAAACAAGCTACTCAGTAATGGATTCAAATTACAGCACGACATCCATTAAACACCAACAATCTGTGCCCCACAAAGCCAGGCATAGGTTGTAATAAGTAATAGAAGAGAAATAGGAAAAACCATCAGTCAATACATACAATTACAGGAGGAGAGTGGAAAATAAATGAGTGTGAAAGGGAAAGACAGAGATGCTGAATGATGTTGCTTGGACTATACGATGTGTTGCAAAGAAGTCCCAAAGAAGGAGTGGGTCAACAGGTAGGTGGTTTTCTTTAATTTTGTATGTGACAATTTGGACAGATTTTTGAGGATTGTAGTGGGTTAAAGGATGGGGCATACATGACACTTGTTCCTATCTCAAGGTTGTCAACTGGCTTAGGTGGGCGAATGTGAGGTTGGGGCCTACAGGGGTGGATGAGGATGTTGCAAAGGTTGAGTGCACCTGAAGGCAACTTTTGGGCAGGTGTAGAGTTTTTTATATTGGCATTGGATTGTAAGCCAGGTAGAGAAAGGAATTGAGTTTTTGTATCATTATTCAGTTTCTTTGGGTATTTCATTGTCAGGGTAAAACAGAGAGAAAGATAGATGAGAAGCAAATTTTAAGTTAATCAATTATCCATTGTTGTGATCCACACCTGAGAGAGAGAAAGGCAAAGTTGTTGGATGTCGAGTGTTGCCGTCTAAAGGTTAGTACATCATTATTTGAATTTGTCACTGCACAGTTGGCCGTTGAGACACTCTTTGTCTGAATAAAGAAGTTTCAGCTTTCAAAAATTCACAATTTCTTATCTTCAATTCATGTTTTTGACCTTATTATTTAATAAATTGGATAATAATTTTCACTGGAATCTCGAGTATAATGAAAAACAGGTTTTAATGTACTAAAATCATGTTTTGAATGTATTACTGCATTATTTTAAAATGTAAAAAAGGTGAAAAACAAAGGAAATATCCTTAAACTGTCTATTCTACTTGCAAGAAACTCTTATTCTTGTTACCTTTAAATTGATAGAAAAATATGATAAAAATAAGCTTAGATTCATGAGGTTTAATTTAATAACTAATAGTATATAAATGTAATATTCTTACCCAAAAGCTTGACCAAAATTTCTGGGCTGAAAACCATGCCGTAAACTAGCAACTTCTGCTTTGCTAGTGGGCTGGTGTGTTGTAGGTGTTACATCTACCACAGCTCTTTGTGGTTTCAGCTTGTACCACCAGTATTCAAATGCAAGTGTGATACAAGCCAAGCCAATCCCAACAAAAATTACTATAAATACCCCACCTAAAACCAAACATCTTCAATGAGGAATTTAAATCTAAATTTATTTTTGACATGAACTTTTTAAAAGTAAATATGGAATTAATTTAAATCTTACATCAAATAATGGTAAATTTTAACAAATCTGTTAATTTCAAGGATTGAATAGTTATATTTTCACATATTATTTATATATAGGCTTTTTAATTCAATAAAACACCCTCACAGCTGCCAGTAAAAATGTTATTAACTCTAGCTACAGGTTGAGAAACATTTTTGCAGATGGCTATGGTTGAAAGTTTTTGGGTTTAAATCATATGATGTCGCTGGTATAAAACAAACTGCAAAAATTTTAGTGCATTAAGAAATCTATTGTAGTTTATATTTTATAAAGACAATTAGTATTCATAAATTTTAAGTAGTATTTTTAAAGAAATCATAATCAAAAATTATTTCAAGAAAAAGCAGTTAAGGGACAGGAATTTTATCAGAGACTTACATTATGTCGAGAACATCTACTGCACAACCCTGCATATCATATTGTCATCATGAATGGATTGTTACTAAACATTGTATGAACAAAGATAAATCAATTGAGTTCTAAATATTTCAATTTAAAAGAGTAAATTATTTGATGTATGATTTTATGCTAAAGATAAAATTGAAAAAAGTGAACATATTAAGTTACAATACTCCTTATTTAGAGAGCATATTTTGTGAAGATTTTTGCTACACCATTTTTATTCAAGAGTAGCTGATTACCTAGGCTTTTCTGGGTAAATATTTATATATTAATGAATGTAGACTTTCCCAGTGCATAATTCAGATAAAATCTTCACAGTCAATCAACCAGGTCAGGCTTATAAATACACCCAACGTTTCTGTGGACATTCTCTGCCACTGTCATCACTGTCTGCAGAAATGTTGAGTGTATTTATAAGCCTGACCTGGTTGGTTGACTGTGAAGATTTTATCTGATTTATATATTAGTCTGTAAAATTAATGAATTCTACACATGATTTAACTGGCATTGAGACCAACACGTTATATGGACCATTAACCCACACACCAACCAATATCAATTAGAAGTAGGCTTAAAATTAACAGGGTTGATGACGGACAGTACCTTAACCGGGTCAACAATTATCCTGGAACATTAAGTGTGTATAGTTCCTTAAGAGAGTCTGATAATACCAGTTCTTTAACATTAAAATGATTCTTGTGTGTTAGTGGAGTTCTTTAACTTATGGTAGTTAAAATAATCCATGCATCTTACGCTAGTTTGTGATACACCTTCAAGAAATGAATAATTTTTCTGGTATAATAAGGGAGTCATGAATATACATGGTTTCCTAAAATATATTCATTTAAATAAATCTGTTGGACACATCTTGAAACAACACAAGAGTAAAAACAAATGCAATTTTATTTTAATAAATGCTGGAATATGTTTTTCCACATTTTTCTCCAGATCTTCTGGAATTTTTTACAAATTGAGTTATTTCCATTCTGGGAACATAATGAACAAAACAAAAATAGAATCAACCAAAGATGGCATATCCATGATTTACAAAAATGTATACAAACCTTTTCTTTGCAATTTTGCCAATTTTTTTAATTAATACTTTTCCAGGACAATAAAGAATAAAACAAAAAAAGAATTATGCATATTCATCGTTTGAATCTTGAGTTCGTACAAAAAGTCCATATAAAAGCACTCAGTTTTCCAGAATTTTCCCATCTTTCTTTCCATGAAAACCTTATTTGTGCTATTATGAACATTTTTTTTAAAAAAAATAGTCAAATCAATCCAACCATTCTCAAGCGATGCACTTACCAATGGACAGAATTTAATTTTTATTTATGTAAGTTACAGCATGCCAATGTGTTTCTATAACAATTATTATACATAACATACCAATGTTCTGAATGCTAATGCCATCTGACTGATCATCTTGTTTTTCACAGTCTGTTTTTCTTTCTGGGTTTTGATTCCACCATTGCTCTTTTAGTTTTTCTAGCTTCCTTTTGTTAAGCAGTTGAAGGATCCTATAATGAAAACAATATGAAAATACATTTGAAAATTTACCCTTTAAATGATGTAAAAAAATACTTGCACTGTACTGTACAAGACAAATACATTGTCGAGATTCATAATAATTGTTATAAGCATATTCTCTGATTATATACGATTGTAATGATAATCAGATATAGAGGTCGAAACTTGCCTGAGTTTTAAACATACATTCCATACCAGATACATTTTCTGCAGCCAATTACATTAAACATCAGCGTTGTGCAGTGTCTTTTTATAAAGAAGTGTAATAAAACAACTAACCATCAATAAATCCCAAATAACTTCACAAAAGTTTATGGGAATGAGGAAACTAAAATTACATCAAACGTGAAGAAACAAATACAAAATTCCAATATTTGAAGGGGAAACTGCTTTAATCGTTCAGGTACTTGAACATTTACAAAACTATCTAATTATATGAAATGGACTTTATCTGTCTTGTAAGATGTGTTAGAAGTAGAGTTATCACAAATGACTTCCCACATCAGAAATTAGGGGTGAGGTGAACATGATATTTAGTATAGTTACTGTGTGGCTGCCATCAAAGTTGTTGAGAGCATGGCTGACTGAATTAGTTATAAGCTCTGTAAAGAGTGGCACAAGAAAAAGAAAATAGACCTGATGACTACAATTCAACCTACAAGTAGATAAAAAAATGTCCTTCCTTGAAATACTTCCCTCTGGAGAGAGGATTTAAACAGGGAAAGATCAGTAAGAAATAATCTGTATCTCTTTTCTGACATTGCAAATCATTATAAAACTATTTTTAATCATCCTTATTATAGGAATTAAAGAAATATACAAGTTTTGATCAAATTAAAGAAACTGAGTATGTTAATATTGTTTTTTAATAATTAATAAATACTTAAGTTAAATAAGCCAAATTTTAATAATAAACTTAACATTGTATCAGACATACGCATTATTAAACTGATCTTTAAGCGGTGAACCTTGTTGAACAGCTATAGCGTAAGGTTTTCTGGAAAACTCTTCTCCTACCATCTGAAGATCACAATTTGTCAATACTTGATAACGGATATCTGTTGCATCACCTGAAAATAATGTGAAAATATAATGTTTTGTTTCACTTCAGTGTCAAATTGTCTGCTCAGTAATATTTCATGTTCATTTAGCATCACTGTCCTGACAAGTCTCTCATATAAGAAATATAAATGATATGTAAGAAGGAAGATTATGAAGAATAAAAATTAACAAAATTATACAGAGCTTCAGAATGTAAAAATAAAAAAGAATGTTTCATAAAATATTTTAATCAGGTTTGAAAAAGATTTTGTAAGAAAAATTTAGGTAAAAAAATGTTACTTCTGAAGAACAATCAATGAAAGTTAGCCTATTTAATGTCATGTTAACAGATGGGGGGAAAAATTGATTAACATTTATCATGATATATATCACAGATGACAAATAGGTTTAGTATAGAACCTAAATATTAATATTTAAGCAAGCATGCTCCACTGCTCCTAATATTCCAGTTCAAATGAACAATGTGAATTGGGGGGGGGGGGGGGGGGGGGTGTGAACGGCGGTCTCATTCACTAAGCCTTGGTTAAATTCAAGGCCTGGTAGTATTTATATTGCCATCATTATAGTATTCTGAGGTTTTGTATTTCTATAATGGTGAACACTGTATTTGTAACAGTTGAGATTGTGCTTATTTAATTTTGAAGACATTATATTTTTAATAATTTTACTTAACTGTTATATTAAAATATTTTAAGTTTAATTGACAATAATTGGATGGTTAAAATGAAAATGCTTCAACTGAATAAAATGTTTCTATGGACAACTTCAATATGAGTTCGATAAGAGATTTCTTGAATGTTTCACAGCTTATATTCAGATATAAAGCCCAAGTGTTTTTATAAATTATAAAAAATATTAACTTATTTATGAATATTTATAAAACAACTTTAGATGTATTACAAAAGTGAATCTGAAAATTAAATCTGTGATGTATGTAGCACTGTTATTTTTGTTGTACCAATAAGACTAGTTTACATTTTTTGTAATGTTCTGCATTATTTGAGTCAATCAGCAATAAATGCTTATACAGGAAACATGCCCTATGATTTTTTATCATAATCCCAGTACAATTTCAACATATCACAAAATATAATTATTCCGATACATATCTTAATATAAATAAATAGTAAGTCTGTCTATAAGTCAGAAAAAATTAAATAATATAGCATTAGCAGTAGTTTGTAGATGATATTTCGTTTCTAAATTTGGTGTGATTTAATCTTGAATCAATAAATTTAATATAAAGTTTATATATAGGTGTGATTTAAATTTGATTGATTTCCAAATGGTTAGATAATGTAACTAATTTTTCATTATTATTTAAATATATATAATTGTGTCAATTACTCTCTAAAAGCTAGGTTTCAATTATTTCAAATTACTATTCAGAGGGCAAAGAATAATATTTTTTCAGATAAAAAATACTATTTTGTACTTTGATTTATGAGTCAATTATTTTTTACAGATACACGCAATACAACCAATACAAGAAGAAATACTAACCAATAAATGCAAAACCTTCACTTGAAGATTTGGAAGCACGAACTCGCTCTAGTGCATCATCCATAGTCTTAGGAAATTTTGCTTCAGTCATTGCTTGGAGTATCTTTGTATATTTATCACTTACTGGATAATCCCAAACAGCTAACTTGGCTCTTTCAACTTCACTAAGACTGTCATTTAGACTCATGTCTTTCCAAATCCTAGTTAATAGAGCACATAAAATATATTATGAAATAGATTAATAATACAAAAAAATTAATATTGAAAACTCATATGCATAAAATAGCCTTACTCATAGAATCGGTTTTCAATGTCTGCCATGCGTTGAAAATATGTATGAGATGATGAATTGGCCAGTGGAGCATACTGAATTTTGTATTGCTTTGACAAGTCATCCAGTGATTCAACTGGTGTGTCAAGACGAGACACTGTAAGAAAAGCAGCTAGGTTTGCAGTGTAAGAGGCAATGATGATAAATCCAAACAACCACCATGTAGCAGCCACTAATCGACCAGAAAGATTTTTAGGTGCCTCACCACCACCCTGTATAACAAAATATGGTTTAACATTTTCTCATTTATGAATATGATTAAATATCATTTTCTTGAATTTAGCTGGGAGCAAATATATTTTAACTGTATGATACATAATTTAGTAGCAACTTATTTTTCAATTACAAAAATAAGTCATGTAGAACTTTATCCTCATTATAATTAATTGATATCATTCATGAGATGCAAATTAATTTTGTTGTACTTGTGTTTATATAAGCCTATTAAGTGGTATGCACAGAAAAAATCTGGGCCTTGCTCTTCAGCTGGAAGTGTTCTTTACTTGATGTTCAATTCAATCATACTTGAAACATTTTCAGGAAAGTTGTAAAAATTTTGTAGTTGTTCATATAGTTGGTTGAATGTTGACACAACCAATCAGCTAATAGTTTATTGTTTCATTGCTGTTGAAAACTTTCAAAGTAACTTCTTAAAAATAAGCCCTATATTCTTCTTTGTGAATCTGTATCAAATTTGTTAAGAAAATCAAAAATGTAAATCATAAAGTTCAATTTTCCTCTCCGCAATTTTATGCCATTTACCTGTGGAGTAAGTGAGGTCATACAGAACCAAAGGCATTCTTTTAGGTTAAACTCCCTTTTCTCTTCATCATCTTTATACTTTTCACGATTATTTTGATAGCTGTACGGACTCCACCGATCAAACACCCACATCAAGAAACTGTTAATAAAATATTATATACAGTAAACATAACCTATGGTAAAATAAAAACCTTAAAGCTAGTTTGTAATTATGTTGCACTGCAAAGAGGTAACCAAAGTAGTTGTAAGAAGTAACAAAACATTTAAAATATCCCATCCTCTTTGCTTCATGAATAATATTTCACATGTCTATCAATAAATTGTCACAGAACCTTTTTTTAATTTTAATATATCCATCTGACTACACCACCATTGCTTAACACCACTTAATCTGGCACCAACTTGACAATAAACCTCATGCCACATTGGTATTGTATTTGGAGTTGTTAAAACTAATAAAAGCTTCCATGGAAATATTTGTGAAATATTTTTCATGAAAATAAAGAGGTCAAAATAATTAAACACTGTATTGCTTCTTTCAAACTAAATTGTAAATAAATAATAATGAATATAGTATTTTATCTATTACCCAATATATATATGAAGATAGAATAAATGTTAGTTATTATACTTTTACACACACACACAGCAGTTTGAGGATGCTGCAGAAGTTTTATTATTGTGATTATCATTTATTTGATATGAAATTGTTTCACCTTTTATTCTTTTGTATTCTACTGTATAAAATTAATTAAAAAAGTTTTCATGCAATTTCTTTAACATCGTCAAAGATATAATGCAACAATTGTGGATTGTGTTGTAAAACTTCCTCAATTACTCTGATGTAACAAGACCCCATAAATTATTTTGTCATTAGAACATGTATTTTAAATATTCTCTTACCTATTACTACAGCAATATCTATAAAAATTCAACGTCTAAATTGGTAATAAAGCCTGTGTCTTTAGAATAGATCAATTTCCACAGATCCTCACAAGAGGCACATCTTCAAAGATGAGGAAAGTTATAATCACTGTTCCATTCAATCTTAATGTCAAGGAAGTGTATATTAATGCAGTTCAATGAGAGAGTAGAAATATAGAGAAAAAGTAATAGCCTGCAAGTATTCCTGCACGAATCTCCTTAGATTGTTGAAGATCTCGTGTAATATTGAATAATATTTCCATATGAATTTGTGGAAACTGCATCTTAGAATAAGGACAGGAAAGAGAGAGAGAAAATAGGTGACATACCTGAGGTTCACAGATGGCAGACACCATGTAAGGTTTGATGTTCTTTAACAGCTCCCTTTCATAAAAAATGTCTTCCTTACTTTGTGATTATATATACATATATATTAAAATATGGGAAGATACATTTGTGAAAATTGCTCCCATTCATTTATGAACCATACATCTCAACATTAATTGATTAACAATATAATAAATGTCATATTATTGACATTCTAAGTCAATGAAGTTAATTATTTGAGCATGGAATGAAGAAATATTAAATGTATCTATTTTTGGTAGGAAATGCTGTGTTTCAAATAAATGTAAATCAATATTTTTGTTACTCATATATAGGTTGTAGGATTATAGAATGAAATATAAACTGTTGAAATTATATTTAAATTGACATCAATTATCTTTTAAAATATTTCATTATCAACATTTGAATTCCTATTTCACAATACATTATTAAAATACCATTAATGAGTAAATAAAAATGACAAATTCACCAGAGATTTGCTAAAATGGTTTTCAACCTATTTTAAATAATTCTATTATTTATATTCTCTAAAAGAACCTATATTCTGGAAGTTATTTACCTGGTGAAGAAGTAAGCTGCTAATATACAAAGCCACACATCATTCTCCAATACTGTCAAAAATTTAAAAAGTGATGTAGGTGTTTTTGGCTTTTTCATCATAATTGTTATACCCACTAAATCATAGTATGGCACTGTAAAATCTACCACATTTTCCCTTTCAGCCATTACTGATAATGAACCTAAGGCAATGTGAGCTTTCTGAAATATAAAAATTGAAATGAAACATAACATTAAACAGAAAAATGTCTTTCCTGCTGTAAAATTTGAATTAAACAGTCATGAGTTTGCAACCACATTAAATACTTATTATTACTCAATATTTCCATACCAGCAAACTGCACACACATTGAAATTTTGAGATGTTCATTGCTACCTAGCCTGGTGACACCTACTACTGATGTAAGGTAAGTCAGCTGCTCTATCTCTCATTCCTGTTCATGAGACTTAATTAACTTATGTTGTGGCTACCATTGCTGTCTGTGCGAGCTGATCTAAAGAGACACTCGCTCATTTCATCTTGGTACGAGCCATCCTACTGGTAATCAGATGAGCTGATGTACTGAATGTAAGGTGTTTGAATGGTGTCTTGAATAAAATACTGTTGTGTTAATTTAAACTTTAATAAACAAGATTACCTGTGGGCAGTTAACTTTGTTAAATATTGACACCTTTGAGGATGGATGTGTTTGAATGAATGTGTGTCAAGATGGGGGTGTTAGTATGCATCTCCCCAACTCCCATCAAGTCCTTGCCTCTTCCCAGACCCTCATTGAGAGAGAAAGTTGGTGACCTGGTGGGGTCAATTGTTTACGACCTAAGTTAGCAGAGCAGCAAATTTTGTCTGCTCAGTCGTCGGATAGCCGATCATTGGAAATGTCTTCCTAACTTTCTGATAAAGGGGGCGATGCCTCTGAAAATTCAAGTTCTCTAAACCACACAAGGTATCTACCATCTATGAACCTCAGGTAAGTCACCTTCTGTCTATCTCTCTGTCCTTTCCCCATTAATTGTTTATATATATATTGTAGGGCAAGCATCTTATTATCACTGGGAAACTTGTATTTGGACACATACTGTGTATTTTTGGGAAATATTTAACATGTTTATCCCCAAAGGAAAGGCCATATGAGGATAGGGGTAAGAGAAGAAGCACCACAAGTTATATCAAATCATTGAGAAATGAGAATGAGGTGCAAAAGTGACTGATCTAGCACTAATCTATGAATGTGATGAATACTATCCTGAAAAGCAAGAATAAGATTAAGAAGATTGATGCTTCAAAAAGTTTCACAAGAATTTCTATGCAACATATTCTTGAAGCCGCTGAAAAAGTTAGACCAATGAGAAATGATTCCAAGAAATACTATTGACATAAAATATAATTTGTGAGTTGGTGAAATGAATTTTTGCTGATCTCATTAAGAAGATGGCACAGATGAAATGTAGTATAAAGCAGACTTCGAAGGGTCCTCAGATTTGATTAACAAACATCATAATTATCAGTGAATTCCAGGCTGGAAAATGCACTATCTCTCCCAGATGCAAGACTGAGTATCAGTGCAATTAAGGCAAAATTTAACTCCCTAATATGACTTCATTGATACAGTCCTAATCAAGGAGTTATGATTTTTACAGATGTTTATCAACATGTTGGATTATGAAAAGACCAAACCTAAAACCCTGATAGAGGAAAGAGTAAAAGACATTGCTGATTTGATTGCAACAGCATTAGATGAGGTAAAACAATTGACCAGACAAAAATAATCAAGGCAGGCGTTTGTGATTGAAGATAGCATGTAAGATGAGGACAATGAAAAGTGTGTCACTGAACTAGTTGATACAGCTAATGACCTAAAACCTGTTGAACTTCAATTACCAACTCAGAGATTCATGTATGATGTAATGAAGATGTTAAAATGGAATTCAGTGATTGTGTAAATTATGATATGCTCACTAACCCACTACATTTGAAGGGGTTGTTACTAAGGAGATAATCAAGAAAATACCTCATTCTAATAGCTTCAAGACCACTGAATCTGCTCTTGATTTTGATGAGCAATAAAAGGAGTCCTCACCATATAATCTTTTGTATCTACAACATTGGAACAACATTATTGTGTTCGGGAGATACAAGGAACTATGCCACAAAAGCATCATAGACTTTTTTGGAAATTAATTTTGTTCTTCTATTGTTAATTATGTTAATGTTTATTTGAATATTTATTGTTAAATGTTTTTAATTATTGATGTACATATAAATGGTGTTTCAAAAATAGAGGACATTTCCTCTCAACATGCCACAATACCCACACTTCAGTTGTACAGTCGCTAGTTTTTGTATTGAACAATTGTTGATCATTGGATGGCTACAGGTTACCCAATTAATTTACCTTTATACTCACCTAATTTGAAACCTATCAATTTCTACTTGGGGGGGGGGGGGCATTTAATTTAGTGTATTTGTGTATACACAATACTCCTGGAATTTGAAACTGATGTGAGGCCTGTATTCAAGAATGAGGTGGAAATTTTGAACATCTTTTGTAAAAACCTTTGGGAAGAAAAACATTGTAGTGAGTATCACTGTTTTGAAGTCCATAACTTGAAAATAAAACATTTATGGACACATTCTAATGAACTTCTTTTATTGAATATATGTGGGGAATACATACCTGAAATTATTTTGCAACCCCCCTGTTTATTACATGTTGTTTAACATTACATTAAAATTGTTTATTTTGTGTAAATTTATATACAAACTCCATGTTATCTGAGTTTTTTCCTATCCAAGGTTGTCAGTCCGAATTAGCTAAGATAATTGGGAGTTTACTGTTTTAGCTTTGTAACACTTTCTTTTTACAACGAATACATGAAAAGAGTATAGCTGATTCTGTGAAATGTATGAAATAGAATATGAATGTGTGATTATTTAACAGTTCTTTCAACTGTAATATGAAATATATATTAGACTTCACTATCACAATTTTTCAAAGTACAACACATCAATATTATTACCTTGTCCATAAGATCCTTAATCATGCCATTCCAGTTTCCATTTTCATCCATGTTGCCAAATTTTCCATCTTCCACTTCATAAATTTGCATCTCAAATTCAGATAAATTACGAATGGCATTAATCAAATCAATGCAATAACCTTTGAACTGAGTAACTCCATTCTCATCTACATATTTCATCACAAATGGTTTTTGCTTTGAACAGTAAATTCAATCATTATGGTTACAACTTAAGTATATTATGATTTCATAGTACAGTACAGTATCATATGTACTGAATATAAATGTACTTTAAAAGGAAAATATAAGGTGTTCTACTAAAATTCAATTTTGGTATGGAAATGAAAGATTGTAATCATTTACAGTGCTATGTTTTTAGGATATATGGGTATACAGCTCTACATCTGGTTTACACATATCTAAGGTAAAAGTAATATCTGTTTATATATTTGCATAATAATTATTTAGGAGAAAATGGCAAAAAGTAACCACTGTAAGCTTATATTTAGTAATACTGAAAGTAAATTTTAAAGTTATTTGTCTAGATCAAGTGGCTAAACAAAATAAATAACATTTGAATACCAGTAGAATTTCAGGTAATTTTTGCTTCCTTCTTTGAATTTTGATGAATATGTTAAATATGAAGTATGGTTAACAGTGGAACGACATAAGGTGTTAGATTGGGAAGGGATATTTTGAAACAGGTTAAGGAATTCTGTTACTTGGACAGCATAATAACTAGGGATGGTAGAAGTATAGTAGACATGAAGAGTAAGATAGCACAGGCTAGGAAGACTTTCACAAAAAAGAGGAATTTACTTACTAAAAGTAACATATGTGTTAATATTAGGAAACCATTGCTAAAAATGTTTACATGGAGTGTGGTGTTATATGGGTGTGAAACATGGACAGTAGAGATTGCAGAAAGGAAAAGAATAGAAGCCTTTGAAATAGGCGAATAGGAGAATGCTGAAAATCAGATGGGTGGATAGAATCTCTAGTGAGGAAGTTCTAAGCAGAATAGGGGAAGAGTGAATAATATGGAGTATGTTGACCAAGAGAAGGGATAAATTAATAGGCCACATTTTGAGACATGAAGGTCTTGTAAAATTAGCATCAGAGGGAAGTGTGTGGGGTAATAACAGAAGAGGGAGGCCAATGATGGAATACAATAAGGAGATTATGGTGGATCTGGTAGTCATGCAGAAATGAAAAGACTTGCACAAGATAGGTTAGCATGGAGGGTTGCATATGACCAGTCTTAGGACTGAATACCACAACACACGTGTAGTATTTATGTAAGTAGCACATAAAATCAGTTGGAAGAAATATAATGACATAATAGTTATGATTAAAACTAATTTCGTCTCTGATGATAGCCACAAAGTCATAATCTAATCAAAAGCTTGTGTGTCAACATGGAATTGTGCAAAACTAAAATTACTCTGTTCAATGTATCCTAATTGTAGTTTGTCTTGTGAAATAGGAAGCATAATTTTACTACCTCAAATACAAAAATATCCAGCATAGAAATATAAACCATGTAATTCAAGCTTAAAATAATTTACTATATAATTAGAAAGTACACTATATAAAATTAGTGAAACCATTATAATTTTGTGGACAGATGTTTATAATAATCCTGACTCAAATAGTAAATTCATTTAATGGTAAAACACTTCAATGTAACTAGTACAAAAATAAGTGTGAAAATAAAATATAACACCCATGAATCAAAATTATTGCATAACAGAAAATGTTTAGTACTCCTGGAACAAATCAAAGAAAGGGTTAATGCAGCCTATCGTATTAAAAGGGATGCTACATTAGAAGTATACAATTATTATTAAGGAAATTGAGAGAGAATATAAGGATGTGGTAACCAAAACAACAAATTAATTCAATTACTTCTCAAAATTGGTATGTGATTTAGTAAAATAAACAGTAACTTCAGATTATAGGCAAGTAGTTGTAGAGGTAATGAATCAAATGTTCTGTTCATTTTTACTTTACTATTGATAAAGATGTATACATAGAGTTATTAAATATGTCAATTGTTACAACATGCTTCAAATCAAGTAAACCTACACCTATGGGAAACTACAAACCAATTTTCAAAACATTTAGAAAAATTATGTTTAATATATTTGGCAAGGATTTAAATAGATTATCAGCATGGATTCAGAAAAAAAGCAGAGTCATTACAGCAGTATCTGAATAACCAAAAAATTCTTGGAAAGAATTAAAAATTTCAGATTTGAAGGAAAATCAATTAACACAATAAAATACGCAAATAATCTTGTGTTGTTGGCAAAGAAGAAAGAGCTCCGCAATATGTGAGACAGACTAGAAATAACAGTACAGAACTATGGAATGAAGATAACCATAATAAAGTACAAACTAATGAAAATGTCAAAGAAATCAGAGTTCTTAAATGTATTTGTGATAAAAAATCAATTACAAAATGTTGGTCAAATACTGAGTAAGTCTTTTATTGCAAGACAACATTAACCAAGAAAAGAATCTTACAGACAAGCAAATTGAATCGAGAATTGAGGAAGAACCTGATCAAGATCTACACCTGGAACAGTACTATATATAGATCAGAAACATGGACATAAAGCAAGAGGATTTTGAAATTAAGCTCTGTCGAAGAATTGAAAAAAAAGAAAGTGGAAAAGTATAGTAATAAATGAAGAGATTTAAAGAAGAGAAAATGACTAAAACTAATAATTAAAATATGGAGAAAACAGTGAGAATACAAGGGAGTGAATCATGGCACTATTTTAACTAAATCAGAATAATGAATATACATATAAGAAGTCATTAAAAATGTGATGACATATTCTAAATGTGGTAACTAACACAAACACAACACTGGTATTAAAGTGACTTTTATAAAGATATCCAAAACTTGCAGTTATTTAAAAAATTCTTATAAATATCAGTTTATGGGTTATCACAAGAGACCTGAGAGCACATGTGGGAGTTTTCTCTTGTGGGAATTTCTTCCCCAGATTGACTGAGGGGCTCACCTAACTCTGATGGGAATGCCTCATACTCTCTGTTTTTTTCCCCCAAAGTTCTCACATGCCAAGGCACCTTCATCTATTTTATGAGGTGTATGTACTAGGGTCGAAGACCTTAGGCAAACAGCAAGAGTTGTTTGCTGATCCCATTGGATCAGCCAACCGACTGCCTCCTAAACCTGGTGGAGACACAGAGAAGGGAATGCTGTGACCCCACATCAGACTCGTCTCTCATCATTCAGAAGGGTGTGAGAATAATATCCTGATGCAGGCTTTCTAGGGTTTTCCCTGCATCTCTTTAGGTGAAACATTGGGTAGGATCCTTAAACTAAAAGCCTGGGAGCCCTAATCCACCTTTGGCTACCTTTCTCTACCTTCCACCCCATCCCCTTTCAATTCCCTTCCTATGCTATTAAAGGGGAGTTGCCTGTTTCACCCTCATGTAGCCCCCCCCCCAACTCCCCTACCCCTCAAAGGGTTATCACAGGATATTAAATTATAATACTAATTAATAAAAATACATTTCTAAGAAGGTGTGATATACATTTGGGCTATTACATGCTAAATCATATAAATCCTAGCAAATTTCTTTATATTTAGTAGCAATGTAGACATTTTATAAAAGCTAGAATATGGACAATGGGTACATTGGGAAATCCTCTAGCTAAAAGTAGATATTAGCTGCACTGGAAGCAGTGGATGAATATCAGCACAACAGAAAAACCAAAATTCCAAGAAGTAATCTGGCAACCTGGTAATATTGGAGATGAGTAGGGAGGGGGGATAGTTTACCACTGGACTGGAGCTAGAGCAAGAAAGGACTTCAAGAAGAGAAGTGTTTCGCCCAGCAGTTATTCAGTTTAACGATTTATTAGTGGGAACAGTTGAACCAACCCCAATACACTGCCAATATATACTATATTTCAGAAATTATATGAATCATAAAGGTCAAAATATTAAAGAACCCTATAATTAAAATTAATTATTGTTGTTATTTAAAATCATAACCGAAAAATATAATATATTTAAGATATTACAAATGTTAAATGATTATAAATCCATATCAAATGAAATAAAAGGATATAAACTGCTTAATAAAATCAAGATACAAGCTATTGTTAAAGGGATATGATAGGGAACGAATGTGACATAATTTATTTTCAATATATGTGCTGGGAAGAGGGAGACTACTTAGTTAATATAACATCATGAGATTAAATGATAGGTATGGAGTTAGACTAGTACAAAACAAGCCATTTATATAACACCATAGGTGAAATATAACTTACAAGTGCCACCACAACTGTATAATATGTTGCAGGAACTTCATCTGCCTGTTTAAAGTGGATCAGGGAACCAATATTAGCTGACCATGGAGCTATATAATCTTCTTTTCTCTCTTTACCATCATGGAAGGTACTTCGATAAGCTGTCATATTAAAATTCATATGACTAAATCCATTTTGTGATATATCCATTTTGCCATAGGCATTGGCGTTCTCCAGTCCTGAGTCTTTTTCTATTTCCTGCACAATTTATTAGATTATTTCAGAATATGTAAAAGTAAATTTAACCTTAAATGTTAATTGTATACCAAATTAAACCTCAATTATCTCACAAACACACACACCAATATATTTGTTAAGTAACATAAAGTTATAACTCCATCCCTAATGATCCCTGTTGCGGCTTCTTTTGAAACTTGCCAACAGAAGCCTGGCAATTGAAATATTGATGCAATCAGGTTTTACCTTCCATTCTTCTTGCAGTAGAAAAAATTATTTTCAGATTCTACACTCAGGAATGAAATAGTATCAAATATATTTTCATAACATGAAGATGTATATGCTATTTTTTTTTAACAAATAATTCTTTGTGTAAAATGTATTTAGTGCTGGTTGTCCTTTATGCTACAAGTTAACTCATAGAACCAAAACTAATGTTTTAAAAAAATACAGTATTTAATGATTGTTGGCATTTGTAGTACTATATTAATTAATTATGACTCTAGGACCAGAAAAATAAATTTAAATATGAACAAATTTGCTCAATTCTGACAAATTGTATACAAAAACAAAATTAAAACATATTTCAGAAACAGTGAGTAACAATTAATTAATATTTGCAAACTTAATGTTAATATGATGTGCAAAGTACAATGAACAATGCAGAAATATATTAAGTGGTATTTTTAAGTCTATTTAACATAAAATTTTGTTCTGCTTATATTTATCACTATTATCTCTGAACACCACATAGCATAAATCATCCAAATATTTAGGGAATTATTATAGAAATATGAGAGCAATTTAATGTTATAATTCTAAAAGGAAGATGCAGTAATATCAAATGCTTGCATAATAGTAGCACAAGTTACCTTCTTTAAAGCTGAAAGCAGATTCAATTTCCTAATTTCAGGATGTTTTTCTCCTTCAATGTACTCTTCACAATACATATATTTCAATTCTGGCCACCCTGTTGGGCTGGTTGCAATTGACCTTTAAATATATAAAATAAAATAATTTTTTAATGGGTTTAAACAGTTCAAAACCCAAGAAAACTGTATAGCATACACTACTTTTTTTCCTTTATCTTTTTATTTTATTTGTGGGGGTTGGGGTGGTATGAAAATAATCTTCAATTAAGCCATTTTCTTAGTGAAGACTGTTGTTACATATTTTCACTGGAAAAGAACCCATGATTGGTCTTCAAAATTAATGATTGATTTAGTTAGAAACTTGTGACCTACAATTAAAAGTACTTATTATATCTGATTCTTATGTCACTCATGGATTAAGCCTTCAATCATTGAAACCTTTTAATATGTCTGAATTTCATATTATGTTGGACATGTACATTCCATAAAATTGGATATAATTAGTACTTTTGATTGAGGTTGAAAATGACCTTGTAAGTCAAAAGTTTCCTACTAAATAACTATTTTTTTAAGACTGATATGATGTGCTTCTGAATATATCTTCAATTAAAAATGTGAGGAGATAGATGGCAAAATAGTTATGATGTACTCCATAAGTTATAATAATGATTTTTGTAAATTATCTGTTGATATATATTTATAAAAATATGCCAAATATGTCAGAAAAATAATTTTTAAAATATGTTTTAAGTTTGTTCACAACTATTACAAAAAAAACATTGATAATAAGTAAACCATTCAAGTCAAAAGAAGTAGAAATTCTTCAACTGAAGCTCAACAGGAACGTATAGCTAATTCAGAAGAAAGACAAGAATGGAAAAATGGCTTCCTTCTAAAGTAAACCTTTCTTAATGAATTATCAATAAAATATTAAATATATGAACAATGAAATACCAAAGTAAAATTGTGTCCTATATTCTAACATGAAATATGTTCAAATGGAATAAAACAAGTAATGTGTGAGATATTAATGAAATTATTATTTTATTTGAAAGGGCATACATGGACCTTTTAAATAAAAACAGAATTTTATTAACATCTCACACAGTTTATTTTATTCCATTTTAACATCAATCCACACTTATTGAAAAACCTTCATATCAACAAATTATTGATTATTTTATAAGCTTGCAGTTACAGAAATTAAGTTGATCTATATAATTAAATCTCAATTTTTCACTAGCAAATCAAATACAGTATTTCAGAAAACAAAAAATCATAGTAATCTGAAATATGTATGAAAAAAAATTTAATCTTTTTTGTTAAATGGTAGACTAACCTTAAATAAATATTTAATCTCTGTCAAATACTGATAGCTGGGTTACTGAGTAGCTAGTAATGTTTTGAGGGTGTAGGCTGTTGTTGAAATCGGATTAAATCTTATCTGCTAAAATTACATTATTTAATAACAAAGTGAAAATGGTACAAATTAAACATAAGGAGAAAAATTATGGATGATTTCATGTTATTACCATCAACTTCTTCATCCTCTGACAACCCCCACCTCCCCCACAGTCCTCTCCTTCCTCCCAATGCTGTGTAACTGAAGTAAAGGTTAATTTGCAGTAACTTTCATAACAATGAATTAGTGTCCTGTATAGTTTGATTTTATGTTATTAGTTTGCACACTCTCCACCACACCCCTCACTATGGGAAGAATTAAAATTGTGTAATTTTGTTAGCATCTCTCTTAGGGGCTGAATAGTTCACTACACACAAGTGGATTTTTTGACAAGCCACATTCACAATTATCTGCCATGGACCTAGACACGGGCCGGAACCAATAGTACTGGCCTGTGGGTCAGTGGCCCATTTGGCGACAAACAAACTGTTACTCTGGCCTGTCAAAACAATCCATTCATTTTAGTGAGCCAATTACATATTCACCGACCTGTTGAATGCCACAATCAAATTCAACATAAAAAATTAGAATGGTTTTATACCAAACTCAATAGTTAGCCTGTTGTTTTCAAATGACACCTGTCCATCCTTATCTCTTTGAATTGTCCCCTTCCATTCTGATTGCCATGAGATTATTCACAAATAGTTTTGAGGGAAACACTGTTCTAAGTAACTGAAGTATTTATGGCCAATTTTGCATAATTAAAAATTTCCACCTCCTCCACCCCTGCACCTAGGGTGGTAGTTATGTCTTAGCTCAACAGTGCTGCTGATTTCGGGATCACAAAGATTACATGCAAAATATTTGGTTGAAATTGGTCCACACATTTAGATTTGTGTGTCGAACATACATATAAACACACACACATAAGTACAAAATTTTGAGTTCTTTTCACACATAAACAATTAAGTACATTATTAATAATAAGGTAGTTGATTAATCTCTTTGGTCTGTTTATTGGGAAATAACTTGTAAATTTAATGGAAGTTTTATTTAACTGACAATATGTTGTAATTACTTAAAAAAAGTTTATCTCGAGTGTGGCATATAAATATAGTTAATTCTAATAGAGAATTGGCTGATGGTTGGTCTTCATCATTTGTGTCAGAAAAAATGGCAAAGGAAGTACACCCAAACCAGAACCCTAGAAATATTTTAATTTATCCATTTATCCTAACACACTCTTTGATCAAGAAGTGATTTAAATAGTTTTAGTCCTAGTTTTGATTGTAAGAAAGGTTTAGTGCTATTGCAGTCCCGGACAAGTCCACGAAAGTGAGAAACTTGATGGCCGAGGATTTTCAGGAGGGTCAGATAATAGTCAAATTTTGGACAGTTACACTTGGGACAGGGTACAGGATGGAATAAGTTAGCTGCTACCGTGGCAAAGAAAATATTGATTCCGCCATCTGATCTTCCAGAATGTCATTCAGCACAGCCAATAGCCAGTATAATGAATGACACATGGTAAGGTGTGAAATTAACATAAGGTTTTATCCTCCCCACCATTGCCGTAACAAACAGACTGGCAAAATTATTACATAAATTTGTATTTCGAACATTGTTTTGTTAAATGCATTTAATCTTCTTAGAGGATAGGTTGGCTGTAAGATAAAGGAGCTCCCTAGATCTCAATAGTCTTAAATTTTAGTTGTTAATATAACATTTCTGCTTTCCAAGTCTGATCCATTAAAGCTGCTGAGTTTATATTTATAGTCAATGAAATAACATATAATCCTGGAACAGGTGATGGCACTCCCCTTACTCGTGCTCTATCAGGCCTGATCCTGAATGTGTTTCCATCATGTGTACTATGTAGGTGGCACCCAAATATTATATCAGTAAAGATTTAACATATTGCACCAAATAAAATGTTACAATAAACAGAAGAAACACGGGTTGTTGGAGTAAATGGAAGGGAATGAACAGGAGCATCCTTCCAGCAACCCTTCCAGCAAACCAGCATGGCAGAAAATAGATGTATAGTGAGGTTGGGAGACAAACCATATAAATTCCAATTTGCTTAATATGTTCATTTTAATATCTTGCCTGTGAATCCCTGTACTGAGACAATTTCATTTAACCAGCCAGTTTATTCTGTACATTGAATCCCAAACATATTGCAAACTTTTTGTGCTTTTCTATGAGCTTCTAATATTTGTTTGTAAAATAAATAGACCTTAATGACTAAATAATGATTTTAGTTTTATTTGTATCTTTCCCACACTTCATACTTTGTGGGTCATTAAATTTCAAACTCACCATATTGGTTAAGTATTACAACTTTATACAATGAATAAAATAACACAATTTCTAGAATATAGGAATCATAATGCAAAATGGATTCTTAGTGAAAAGCTTAGTATTGTATGCATTTAACATTAGAAAGTCAAAGGTCTCTTAAGAGACTGATCATCTGTCAGTATAAAACAATATAAGTATACAAGTATAACTAGCCTTGATCTAGGTATATGATTTGTAAATACTAATAATGTTAAAGAGCAAAGGCTTTCACAGTGAATTTGTGTCAAATAAAATTCTCTGGTATCAACACGGGTCAAGGTTTGTTTACACAATGTTCGACAGCAAGCTCCGCCATCAGGTAGACTGATGATGATGACAGAGCTTTCTGTCAAAACGTTGTCTAAACAAACTTTTATCCAGGTTGAAACCCAAGAATTGTATTTAACACTAATAATGTATTTAAAAGTATTGTCCAAAGTAATTCCATCATTCATTTAATTATATATATTGAAGATTAATCAATGCATACACTTACTTTATAGTTAAAAATGTGTAGCTGAAAAGATCATAATAAAACTGAAAAGTAAGATGTGGTTTAATCGATTCTGTATTATTTTTGCGAGTAACTGGGTATACATGCAAGATTTTTGTTGATTCATTACATTTGGTGCATGAAAGCATATCTTCATCCTGAAATAAATAATAATAAAAATTATAAGCTCTCTAACTTAATAAAAGAGTCAATATTTAAGCAATAAAGTTTGCTATGCATACTGTATATACAAGTATACTGATATATTATAAAATATCAATTTAAAAAATACAGTGTACCTGTGTAATTGCATACCATCCATATTGTGGACAGCCAAAGTATCCTATTGCTACTGCTTCTTCAAAAACTTTATTGAGTGTTTCAACCCGACCTAAAATGAAGTAATTGAAGACTTCTCTCTTCTTAAATGATTTAAGTTGATCACTAATATTTGTGAAATCAATTTCATTGATAATATGCCGAGTTGGTACATTCTGAAGAAGGGACTTATATTTGTGGTCCATAACTGTATACCAAGAAAATACTTTCTGTATTAGAATGTCATTAAATTTGTATTGTTGTATAGATTTAAAATAAAATAACAATTATAGATAACAAACTATGCAGATTGGTCACATTATTATTAGAAACTGATTATTTTAGGCAATTTAGCTATGATGTAGCACCAATATTACTTGAAGACCAGACCATTATAGAAATGATCATCACAGTATAAGAATTTTTTTCTGAATATATGGCTAAAATAACACAATTTGGCAGGAATATACCAGTGTATTCATTAAATCTTCAAGAGATGCTCTTGTTAAAATGGATTTTCAGCCAGAAAATTGTGTCTGCAAGAGTTGTGGGTGTCAGCAAAACTTGGACAGAACAAAGAATGGCAAGTCTGGTACAAAACAAGAAAAGAGAAATAGTACTTCTAACTACTCCAGAGCTTACTCATGGGCTCTATAATTCACAGAAGAAAAAAAACCTTAATAACACAATGTACCTCAGTATAATTGAGATTAAGTTCACCCTATCATGTTGTGGCATAACTTCCAACTTCCACAAGACAATATACCAAGCACCAAAGTATCGTTGTAAAAGATGAGAGTGACTTTACCTTCAGGCGAATCCCACAATTGCAAGCTCTCAATAAAATTGTGAATTTGTGGAACAAATTATATCACCTTCAAGATCTCATGGAGTCACTAACAAGAAGATTTACCACAGAGTAGAAGATGAAAGATGGTTCAGAAATATTATTATGGAATTATCATAATAACATGACCAGTCAGTGCTTATTCAATTGAACTGCTCCTAAAATCTTTATATTTGTATGAATATATTGAAAATGTAATGTGTCATGCAAGATGACAGTCTGCAGTCGACTCGGTAGGCCCAGGCCCTCAATGGGCTGTAGAGCCACAGAGAAAGGAAGGATATTGAAAATGTTCTCAATGATATTGCAATATGGCCAATAAATGATTCATTATTAAAAGTTAGACTTGAGAAGAGAAGTGATAATAAATATATTCCATGAAGTAAATAATTCAGAAAATTTTCAGCAGTATTTTGAACTGTTTCTACTGATTGAAGTGTTGTTCAAAAAACAAGGATAATGGTTTATGGACTGACTAGCTATTGGGAACTGTGCTTTGCTCAGTTAAACTTCTATTCATTTGAGCAATTGTTACCACCTATATGCAGAAAATGTTCTATCTGTCCAAGTGCACTGTAAACTTCTAGAAAATTAATTCTTCACATCAAGCTACCTCTTCCATATAAAATGAATAAAACACTGCCCATATACAGTGAAAGCAATGTGAATCAGATATTGTGACCCTCTGAACCTAACATCAAATCCTACCAATAAATCACAAGGAACACTTCCTTCCACACTCAATCAGATGCAATCTCTCACAGTTACAATAAGGCTGGTCCAACCTATCAAAAATCTATCAAAGTAGAGTCAGTCCTGCTGAAAGATGAAAACAACTTCTATTTACAAAATATGTACAAGAGAAAATTTGCTCTAGTTGGGCTGATCTCAGTTGCCTGTAGACATTGGAAAATTACACCAGAAATATATTTGAAAATATGACACCATTAAATTTTAAATCTCATTAATGATCATAAATAGTCAGATTCATTAACCTTAATCTAAACCAACATCAAGAGCACCAAAATTGCTGTCATTGTGTTAAAAAACATTGTCATCTTACTGTGCAATGATTACTGCAGTCTTGTTGTTTCATCTCTGGCCCTCCAAGGCTGCATAGGTGTTGAAGCAAAGACCTTTTATGGTATGCTGCTGCTGATAACTCCCCCTCAATTACTATGCAAGATAGTAACAAGCCCTTAACATGTTGGAGTGACTATATGTGAATATGCAAGATGGATGCTCCTAAATCTTCTATCCCTCTTCACTATCTATCCCAACTTAGATAATCTAACTACCCAGACTGATGATATTTGGCGGGCGGGCATCGTGGCCGAATCGGTAAAGGTGTCTCGTGGCTAAAGCGAGGGCTCTATGATGATCCAGGTTTGAGTCCCGGCGATGCCTAATATTTTCAGTCTTTCTTTCTTCTTCTATTCCTCTCTACGCTGATCACATAGCTTTCTCTGAGCATATTTCTATGCCTAGCTTGTGACTTAAAAGTGAATATATATATATTTATGAAATAATTGATGCAGAAGTACTCTCAACAAAAACTTTCACTTTTACTTTGTTCACTTTCATTTCCAGTATTTTCTGTTTTGAGAATGTTCTATTTCTGGGACATTCCATGAATGTATAAATTGTACTGGATTTTGAAACGGAGTCAATATGAGCCTTTGTACAACATTTCGTTGAATTGTTTACGACCTAAGTTAGCAGAGCAGCAAATTTTGGCAGCTCAGTCGTCGGCTAGCCGATCACGGGAAATGTCTTCCTAACTTTCTGATGAAGGGGGCGGTACCTCCGAAAATTCAAGTACTCTAAACTTCACAAGGTGTCTACCATCTATGAACCTCAGGTAAGTCACCTTCTTTCTATCTCTCTGTCCTTTCCCCATTTATATATATATATAACTGATCAAGGGGGCAGTGCCTCAAAAAATTTAAAGGACACCAAACCTCACAAGGTGCCTACCATCTATAAACCTCAGGTAAGTCTCTTTCCTTTTGTTATTAATTTTTTTAATTTACCTGACAATGTCATTTCCTGATGTATATATAGCTCCTACATGAAATTCTTAAATTTAAACACATGCAACATGTAGTTCACTACAAACATCAGTGATTAAATGCTACAGCTATATAAATATATTCCCTTTCTAACAGTGGCAAACAATACTTCCACAATTATTATCAGCTTTCTAAACTTCCTTTGTAATTCTGCCATGAAAATAAAATAAATAATAAAATGAAACAAGAGGAAAAAGTTGTCTAGAAGATACCCTCCAAAACCTGTTTTCCTCACATATTATCACACCCCTTAATCTCTTCTAGGCCACACATAACAAACATTTTTAATACATTAAAATCAACACCACTCTTCTCCAAACTGCTTCTACATTAGCACTTAATGGTTATAATGTTATTCTACAATGTTCTACAAATTTGGTTTGTTATATTATCTATATAAATCTATATAAATATGATATAAAGTCGTTATTAATCTATGTAAAATATGTCATACATTGTAATACAAAACTGTCTCAGCATAAATTAAAATACTTGCCATAACTATTATCAAACAAAATTCCTGCATTACTAATATTTTGCTGTTTGCAATAGCTGCGAATGAATTCTGGAATCACATCAACTGGAGGCATTATTTGAATCAAGTAACCTTCCTGCCCCTCTTTAAGATTCCGCCAATGCCTAGACATAAATAATGTTGATTATATTACAAAATTAAGTTTATTTTAAATAAAACACAAAGAATGGGCCAAAAGTCAGAAATATAATTAAAATATAGCAAAAATTTCATTTTGCTCCTGAAATCCCTGGGGCCATTCTTTGTGTTTTATTTAATAACAAGCCAGATTAATGTAATTACACTTGACATCAGTTAAAATGTGGTTCCTTGCAGAATGGAGAAGTAGCTTTTTGTAAATTCGACAGACCTTACTGCATAATCCTGTAAATTATGTAATTTACAGGAAGGTAGGTGAAACCATCGACCACAGCCCAAACCAAATTATGCACAGTAAATCCCTATGATCATTTCCAGGTGGTTCAAATAATTCCCTTAATTGATTAAGATAATCAATTACTACACATTTACCAAAGCAGATGTACTACGACAATCAGCAACAGCTGAGGACAACAGTAGTAGTGGTGATGAAGTTGGCTACTGGCTGCCAAACAAGGAGATTCTTACTTGCAAAGAATGCATTGTGCAATAGAATTGGGAGTGCCTGGTGATTACAAGAAAAAGTAGCACCAATCCTACAGTTGCAGGAAGAAGTGGTACTATCAGGAACTACCCAAGAGACCTGAGACCGGCCAGTCAGCACCACCCAGTGTTCATATGTATGTGTCAGGAAGGCTTATACTTGCTCTGGTCGTGACAGCTTCTACACTGCCAATAAGGTTTACTGACACACAGAATGTAGGATGTGTCACTGTTACTTCTGAAGAAGGAGACTTAGAACTCTGAAAATTTTAGGAACTTTCTCCTGTCCTGAATGGCGATGAAAAGCTTCAATTCGAGGTACGTCACCACCTATCTCTCTTTTCTTTTCAATCAATTGTTTTAATTCTTTTGACAATGTTATATCCTTACTTGTAAATAATGCATTTTGTAAGTTTTGAACCATGTTCTATATATAAAAAATTGTAACATAGAATCCACATGCAATGTTATGTTTGTAGTATGCCTGATGAAGTCTCAAAAGAGAGACGAAACGTCATATTTGGATTAATTAAAAAGTAATGAAATTAATTGCTGACTTATTGACCATCTTTTTATTTATTTACTCAGTTTATTTTGTAATCATTTTTACAAAGAGACTGCTGTGTTTGTTAGTCACAAACTTTTTGTGTTATTAAAATTCTTGCATACAAGTAATTTTATGATGAGTTTTTCAGACTGTGTGACATAAGAAAGAAGTTAAATTATTTGACATTTAAGTGTAAAAGCTGATAGAAAATATCAGCAAAGCAAAATAAAATTAATTAATCATAAACTAATTAATTGTCATTCATGCTTGGGCCACTAGTGTAATCATTTCTTAAATTTGTAATCATTTCTTAAAATTGTTACTGTTTTGGCTCCAAGTGTGAGTAGGTGTTTGAAATTATGTTGCTGCAAGTTACCTTAAATCACCTTCTTGACCGCAAGATGCAGATATTGTTGGCAATTCTAAAGCTTTGGTAAAATATTTTACAACTTCTGATGAAACGTCAGACATTGTTGTATCAATTATAACATGTGGCTGTTTATTTTCATCAATTGATGAATTATAAGCTTGACACACTGTAAATGAGACCAAATAAAATTTATCATAACAAATATGGATTGGAAAAGAAACAGCTGACTTACCTTAAATTGAAAGCAGATATTGATAAATTGATAGTAGGGACTGATAAGCATGGATGCAGGAGAATGTATGCTTTTGAGAGCATAAGCTTCCTTCTTTAGTCAGCGTTTGTCTTCTAACAGCTGGTGCACCATTGTTTGAATTATTTCACTGAGCAGCTGTATGCCATGTCATTCAGACATACACCATTTGAAGAAATTTGCAGTTTCCTGCAGCCCTGATAGTCAGTGCCTACTATCAAGTTAAGGTAAGTCAACTGCTGTTTTGTATCTAAATGAATAATCACAAATACATAAATATGCATCAGTAAATGACATTGTCAGGCTAAGTAAAACAATTAATAAGGACAGGAAAGAGATATAGAAAAGTTCTTAAATTTTCGGGCATCACCCCCTTCATCAGAATGTTAAGAAGACATTTCCAGTGATCGGCCAGCCGATCACAGGAAATGTCTTCCTAACTTTCTGATGAAGGGGGTGGTGCCTCTAAAAATTCAAGTACTCTAAACCTCACAAGGTGTTTACCATCTATGAACCTTAGGTAAGTCACCTTCTTTCTATCTCTCTGTCCTTTCCCTATTATATATATATATATATTGTAACACGAAAAGTTACGATGAACAATGCAGGCCAGCTTGCGAGTTGCAATTGTTGAGGAACTGACGCAACCCGGGCTAACAATGTGGTCTGGCGAGACGTTGGGAGTCGTCATGGGGTGATTGGAGAAGCAAGTTGTGTGTGCGGGACGACGAGAGAATGACCACGCCCTGCAGATATAATTTTTTTCATGCTCTGATTGAAATTAAAACTATTAAAATTAATATTTGGTGTTTTTTATGAAAAATACCAGGCACCCTAAAGGAATTAAGAAATCCTCGAATACGGAGGAACGTAGAATCTGCTACATTTGACGCTGCAACGTTGGGGCATCGAACAACGAACATGACAGGAGTTTGGAATGTGCTGACGGACATTGAACAGTGGAGAATTTACATGCTGCATTCGGCGAGCCATCGAATGGCCTAGAACAACGAACAGTGGCGAGACATCTGTGAGGCTCAGAACATGGAAGTTTTGTGAGGATACGACGACGGAAGGTGTGGAGGACGACGAACGGGGTACCCGAGAATTATTTGAGAGAAGTGGAGGCGCTTGCAGAAGGAACGCTGTGGAAGGAGAGCTGATCTACGCATAGCATAGCTGAGGGTTCAAGTGTTCCATGACCGCAGCGTGGATATCTTCGAGAGGTGTGTTTTGTGGGTGGGGGTGTGTGTCTGTAGTAAAAAAGCAGATGTAACGGTGATGTATGGAGAAGTGAAGTACGAGTAAAAAGACTGGGCCCACAAGTTGGTCGGCAAATAAATATATTTACGTATATTTGGTTGCGTTTCTGAGTTCTGTAGCGTTTTAAAAATAAAAGAAGTGCAGGAGGCTATTACGTGTGAAAGGTAGCTTAGAAGGCCGAGAAATATATGCTCGAAGCAAAATGTCCCCTGTTATAATTAATAAAGAAAATTTGATGAAAAAAAGAATTTCTTGATGACATAGTTAATAGTATTAAGGAAGATATGCAGTATAGATTTAAGTCTAGTTTAGAAAGCGTAATGAAAACATTAGTAAAGTACAGGGGAAAGAATTAATGCACGGTGTAAAAAATGGGTGAATCAACGCGATAACTGCCACGTTCCATCAGCTGAATCATGCATGAAGGTGTATATAAGGAAGTAATGTGTAAATAGTAGTGTTTAAGGCAGATTAAAAATATGTGTAGAATTAAGAATGTGTGGTAGATTTTTTAAAGGTTAAAAGATACGCAGTGATTTTAAGTTGGCTAAGCAATCATGTCTAAGAGTGCCAAAGAGAATGTAAATATAAAGGAAACAGATTGGTAATGAAACCTTACTGTATGCAAAATTGGAGCTCATTACCGTAAAACGGCGAAATAGAAAGAAAATGTCCTCCAAACAACACAGAGAAACAATGTTTGGGATGAATGTATTAAGAGAAAGAAAGTGCTAATTGTCAAACACTGGGTGTACCGTTAAGGATTGAAACGAAATGTAATTTAAATGTATTGCAAATAGATTTTAAGAAAAGCTCCAGAAAAATGTACAAGAAAAAATTACTTGGGAGAAAATGGTTGTTTCCGTAAAATAAGCGAAACTTAATGCATACTGTAAATTTGTTTCCATCCCAAAAAAATGCATCCTATGGTAAGAAACAAGTAGAAGAAAATTTGTTACTGTTGTTAAATATTGTGATGATTGTGATTTCCTTGGAATCCAAGGTGGGAAAAACCTGATGCTGTAATTTTACTAAATGTCAAGAAAATGTAATTAGTTCAAAAGTGAATTTTTGTAAATATTTTGTAATCTTTATTAAGGGCGTAGTGCCCAGTCAAATTGTTTACGACTGTGGTTCAGTGAGTGTCATATTAAAAAATTGTACAATTTTTTAAATTCATTGGGGGCGGGGAAAATGTAACATGAAAAGTTACGATGAACAATGCAGGCCAGCTTGCGAGTTGCAATTGTTGAGGAACTGACGCAACCCGGGCCAACAATGTGGTCTGGCGAGACGTTGGGAGTCGTCATGGGGTGATTGGAGAAGCAGGTTGTGTCGGCGGGACGACGAGAGAATGACCACGCCTTGCAGATATAATTTTTTTCATGCTCTGATTGAAATTAAAACTATTAAAATCAATTTTTGGTGTTTTTTATGAAAAATATATATCATTTGGATAGAAAAATGGCGCAGACAACTGTTGACTTACCTTAAATCTATAGTAGGCGTCACCAAGGTAGGAAGCAGTTAACGTGTCAAAATTTTGAAGACCTGAGTCCCTTTCTTCAAGACCGAGTAATTGAGCAGCCAGCAGCCATGCTATTCACAGATACTGTCTCTAAGGACCATGGAAATTAGATATGATACTGCCATTAAGGTAATTAAACTGCTTTCTATTCATTTTTCCTATCCAAATGAAATATACATATTTCTGTGTTTTTATAAATAGGCTTACATGTAATAAATATTAATTTCAATGAGTTGTAAATCATTCTTACACGAGTCAATCAATCCTTGAGCATCCGTTCCATTAGCAGTAACTTTATTTGTTGCTCCAAATTTTATATCGAAGTTTGCCGTTTTTTGTAGTTCAGAGATAACTTTTTGCAAAGCATTGTTGGCTATTTCATTTTTCTCATCATTTACATGCACTGCAAATGAAAACAAAATTATACAAAATTAACTGAAAAAGGACTTAGAATAATATGTATATTAAACTTAAAAATTATAAAGTAAATTCCTGTCTGACATGGTTACACAGGACCTCAATTGTTAGGCAAGCTAGTAACTAGTGATTTGCTGTCTCTCTTTATTGTCTATATATATGAATAAAAACTTCACTAACACACTTTCAGAGTTTGTTCAGGAATACCTTCTGGGTGTATTGGTATAAGGGACTTCGGTCATATATTCACAGCTTGTTATCTTCAACATGACGCAGTACTTCTAGGCACTTATGATTGACAGCTGTTTTTGCTGATCCTAGTGCTAAATTTACTACTTCTAGTGTAATTTCAAATTTACTGTACGAATTTAATAACTCTGACCCCTAAGCATTGAGAATAATTCATTTGAGCGTTCCCATCCGCAAATGCGCATGTTTGTTTCTCATTAGTTGTAAATGATTGTTTATTACATCTGCCAGTGCCTTAAGCTCACTTTCTGATCTAAATGCCCTCCTTCCTTGTACTTCTCCATGTAACACTACATCGCGTCATTGTCTTGAGTGAGCTGTGGTCGGTAGAAGCATATTTTTAATCCTTCCGCATTAGTAAAATAATCTAAATTCAAAAATTGTAATTTAGAACCCATATTTAATGTAATATTATGTTTTGTAGTACGCCTGAGGAAGATTGAAAAAGGAGACGAAATGTCGCTTTTGAATAAATAGTGATAAATTTATGTGCTGACTTATTGGCCGTCTTTTTATTTATTTGAAATTTTAAAGTCAGAAAACTATGTTGTATAATAATAGAAGATATTGATGGAGAATTGATTTCCCCTGCAAGACAAATTTTATAATACATAGGAATGATAATCAAGATGCCGGGCATGTAGTTTACAAAGAACTACTCCTGAAATTTGATGTTGATGAAAAGGATAAAAATGCGTTTGGGGAGATAATTATTACAAACACTATCATTTATACATGCGTGCTGGATTTATTTTATTTAGTCTCAGTTCATTAATCGAAGTTTATATTTTCGCTATTTGTCGTGTACCACTTCCGATGTCAAAATCAAAATAATTACATCAACATTTCTCACGATGTTTGCAGTTTGTCCTCTTCTGGTTCTCTCTTGAGTCAACACTTCCATCCTTTGATATAAATTATGTACACATCGCTGTATGCATTCCTCTCAAGTACAAAATTATGTAATAAGTACGATGAAAGCATTTACAATATTAGTTCTACTGAGTTATGGTGTTATAAGGAGTGTTCATTTATATAAGTTGTTATTAAATATTGGATACCCAATTTTTCAGTCTTCATTTATTGGTTTAATTTAAAACAATTAAATATCAGTAATATTTATTCAGGAGCTTTCGGCTCAATAAGCCTTAATCAAAAATAAGACTGACGTTTAATTGTATTAAATTATGTCAGTAAATGAAGATTGAACAATTGGGTATCCAATTTAATAACATAATGGTTACGGCCGTAACTGTCGCTGGTATTGGCGTGGAAATGTAAATAGTTATATATTTAATGCTGACTTTTTTGGCCGTTTATTTATTATAATGCCCGGGCGATCCGGGTAAAAAACGGATAATGTGAAACGAGACTAAAACTTTTTTTGGGGGGTTAACAGGATGCATGAGGACGATCCTGAAACAGGCAACTCCCCTTAATAGCATAGGAAGGGAATTGAAAAGGAGAGATGCGGGAGGTGGAGCAAGGTAGCCAAGGTTTGACTAGTTTAAGGATCCTACCCGGTGTTTCATCTAAAGAGATGCAGGGAAAACCCTAGAAAACCTGCATCAGGTAGGTCAGGCATTGGGTACTATTGTCACGCCCTTCCGAATGACGGGAGACTAGTCTGCTGTGAAACGCAGCATTTCCTTTTCCGTGTCTCCACCAATTTAGGAGGCAGTTGGTCGACTGATCCATTTGGATCAACGGACAACTCTTGTCTTATGCCTAAGGTCTTCGACCCCAGTACATAAATCTCGCAAAATAGGTGAAGGTGTCTCGGCATGTGAGAACATTAATTGACGCTAGGCCGGGCGTTACGGTGCCCTCATTCAAAAATATGCAAATTGTCAACTAAGACATTATAAATTTCATAAAATATCCAGAATCATACTATATAATTGTAGTAACAAAAGTAGATACCCACGCCATCTCTGTTTTCTATTGTGAACTATATCAAATGTTGCATGACGGGAACAGGGTAACCCGCCAGTTTTTAGTAACTGTAAATAAAGCTGTGATATATGTACAGGAGCATTGCGCCGTATTTACTTTTATCAACCTATAATTTGTGAGTAACCAGCAATCAAGATACAATAATATTTAATACCTCCGGTGTGGAAATTAAGGTGTGGGTGCAAGGTGCCAGAAAATGACACTGACGGGTTAATTAACACAGTTAATAACGACAGGAAAGAGAGTCAGAAGCTGGTGACTTACCTGAAGTTCACAGATGGAAGGCACCGTGTAGGGTTTGAGATTCTTGAATTTTCAGAGGCACCGCCTCCGTCATCAGATGGTTAGGGAACCATTTCTGAGTGACGGCCAACCGTCGACTGAGCTGTCAAATATGCGCTGATAGCTTTTGTTAGTAAACAATAGACGCTACGAAACTCTATTTAATTCTATAGGTTATGTTATTGGTGGGAATCTGGAATGTTGTGGTGGATTCAAGTATAGGAAGTCGGTGAGGTAGTTCCTCATAGACATAATCCACAAACAAATATCCCGTGTCCTTTCCACTACTTAAATAGTCACACCACGGACCATCAAATTTAGAACGTAGCCTTCCCTTACTTACTACCTACTTTCCCGGATTACGTAAACTAAACTTTGTTCTCCGACTGGCCTATTCCGGAATGTAATCCAACCCTGACATTAAAAGTATTCTCCTCACTCATCATGCTACCCACCTGTCCAAGGGTTGTCTTTAGGTTCCCACCCAACCTGTGCAACATTCTGATCCAACCCTATGAACCCCATACCCCCAGCCCCCTCCCACAAGTGGATGCAAACCCTGCGGTAGGAACAGATGCCATGTCTGATAATACTTCCATTATACTTAATTATCTATATGTAAGTCAGAAAAAGGACAGTCAGGCTAATTAAAACAATTAATAAGGACTGGAAAGAGAGATAGAAATTTGGTGGCTTACCTGCAGTGTAAAGTGCAGCCACCATATTGAGTGCTGAGTTTAAATGTTCGGAACACCGCCCCCTTCATAAGAAGCATTCGATGGCTGGCTGGCTATTACCAGGAATGTTATTCCTAACAGTTAAATAAAGGATTGAAGTGGAGATTTTGGTACCTTTATACAAAATTCATATTTTCAATGTTCTGACTGGGTGAAGTTTTAGTGGAATATGAACCAAAAATTGATAATTTATATTTATATTACCTAACATAATACTTACAATAATTTATTTCCACTTGTCCCAGTACTTTTTCAAGAACACAGACATAAGCAAGTAGTCCATAAATGATCATCGTCTTGTGGCCTAGAATATGAAGAAAAATAATATAAAACAAAATTATATATAATTTGTTTGGAAAGGAAAGAGACAAATGGATCAATGAATTTTTTAGGTTTGGTTCTATCTTGCAGGAGAGGAGGAGTTTAGAGGTGTCAACCTCATTTCTTGGAGAGACATCCTATGTAACAACCAGCGACAGTTTGTAGTTCTATGGCGTCTTTTTTATGGATTTACACACTACATGTATATAATATTCTTGCTTAATAGCGAGTCAGAACTTCTGTTTTTTTCTACTACAGCTTTTCACTTCACCCGATTGCTTGAAATCCTTTATGATGTTGCCAATCAAAGTTTATTTTGATAAACATTTAAGCCTACTTTCGGAATACAGTGTTATAGACTCAACTTGTTGGCAGGAGATTTTATTCTCAGTTGACACACACTGCTTGGCAGCCCTTTTTAGTATTGAGGTGTTAAAAATAGGTTGAATTTGTTACAATGATGATATATTGTGGTCTTATAATATGTTGTTCAAATGCACCTAATGATGAAGTTATATAGTTCTTTGTAGCATCATACACGAAGGGACTAAAACTTCCGCCCCGATCTCTTGGAGCATGATTTTACATAAATCCTACATGACATATCCAGTACCTTTCTCTATGGTGTCAAAATATTTTCTATTACATACCACCAGATCATCTACATAGATCCCTAGTACTCCACTTTCATACAGAGGGGCCTGATGCTCATGGCATTATCCCACCTCCATTCAGTGTCAACTACGGTTTTGTTCCAAACCTTGCCCGATTTTTCGGTGCATAAAAACTCATTTTCAGCAATCGAGGAGACTCCTTTGCACCCTATTCAACAGCTTAGGCTATTCCATGCAAATGTCTTCATCTGAAATGTAAGCAGCTGTGGAACCTCACCTCCCTTGTCAACTAAACTGATGGTGTGCACTTGCTTGGCCGCCAAATTGAGGTCCAAACCTGCCGTGACAAAATTTTGTGGTAATTTTGGCATGGCTACATTTCCGAAAGGCTAACTGTACTACGTTTTTTGTAATAGCGTTATATTTGGGGGTAGAATATGTGCTTATAAGCCAGGTTTCAGATCTGTCTGGCCTCTGGAAATGATTTGCTGTGAGATCAAAGCGGCTCGCGTTCAATACCGCGACAACATACATTAATAATAATAATATTATAGCTTCTGAGTCCTGTGGCTGTCTTAAACCCGCAGATCCCAACATAAATAAACATTTTTCGTGTACATAAAAATTGGGAGTGACGCATTTTGAGAGATATTAGCCTAAAATTTGGCTTCTTTTCCATGTAAAATCGTTTTGGGCAAATTACATGTGGAACATTAAGGGCTTTATAAGAGACTTTAAGTACAGAAGCCTTCCGTTCCAGCACGTTTTAGTATGTTTATTATGCTCAGTTGCTAATTTAAATCTTTTACTGTCGGGAAACTAATGTCTTATTTTGTCGTGATTTTGACATGGATAGATATATAAACGGCCAACTGTACCGCTTTTTGGATCATATCACTACATTCTGGCCAAGTTTCACACTTATCTCGCCGCGCCAACTGATTTCACAAGGGATCAAAGTTGGACCTTTCAGCAGCGACAGCCCATTTAACATGGATTGTAACTTCTGAACCAGTGTAGAATGATCTCTAACAATTTGCATAATTTCATTAAGGGTCTACGGTTACTTTATTACAAAATGTCATGAGATTTGAAGATGGTCGAGTGGGAAGCCTGATGGTGATGTGACATGGAATGACACAAAAGAAAATCTCAGCTCTCATGATTTGTTACCGCGTATTGAGAGTTGTGGAGGCACGAGAGGGTTTCGCATTGGCCAGAATCATCGAGAGTGGCCATTTGGTACGCGGAACATTTTTTTTATATAAGTGACGAAAATACCTACGGAATGGCGAGAGAGGCAATTAGGCAGAGGAAGGTGAGCGAGGTAGGTATCTACAGAAAGGTATGTAGAAAATTGAGAGAAAGGCAGTTATCTACAGGAAGGAGAGAGAGAATCAAATCAATAAAGACAAGTTGCTTTGTAAGGTGGGAGAAGTCAGTGAGACGATTTCAGAAAAAGGAGAGTAGCTTCAAAGCTGCTTCTGGAAAGAAGTGGCCCTGCCGATGCACACCAACTTAAGTTCAAGACCATTAATCACAGTTTTCATCACAGAGGTCCCGGGTTTGACTCCTGACAAGGGCCTGGGTGTTTATCAGTGTTCTCAAGTACCCTGACTCAGTATACTCGACAGAGAAAAGTAAAAACAGAAACCTAAGTAGCAAGTCGCTAATGACTCCGTTCTTGGTGCAACTATAAGAAACAGAATTAAAAATGGACCATTAAGTTATCCTTCTTTGTATTTCATTATACGTCAACTTCGTAACGAAAGCAGTTTTAGTTCTAAACATCGTCTGGACTGACGGGTTCGGCCTTAGAGCTTTTTGGACTGAAGTAAAACTGGCTTACGGAGCGCCTGTGTGTGGTGGCCTTAAGCGCGGCAGTGATTGGACCTAATTTTGCTGTGCAATTAATTTCTAAAATCCGATTGGTTGAAAAGTCGGGACTTACGGAAGGAAGATGTGGAAGCAGCGAAGAATAGGCAGTCGGAAAAGTAATGTGGAACTGACAACCTGCCAACTAATCAATGCGTAATAAAGACATTGGACTTAAAATTTTCTGAGTGAGAGTCCAGCCATGGTCTACCCTGCTAGCCACATGTTCCAACACGGCAGAAGACACCGAACAGTAAACAAACAAATTGCTCACTGTGAAGTGATTCCAACTCCATTTGACACTTTTAAATGCTTCAACTGTAAATCTTCCCATCTTACCTCCCTTATGAGAAGGAATCTCATCTAAATGACTAAAGCAATATTTTAGCTTCAAACCCAATTTTGCAAAATTTAACATAATTAAAATCAATTGTATCTTTTATAAGATAGTAAATTTTGTTGAATTTGTTAATTTTTCAAAACAGTTTTTTTAATTAAAAATTCCATTTATTTATTTAAATTATAAAAGAAGAGTATATTTAAATATTTTAGATACAAAATGAACCAAAGATGTTTGACATTGCACGAGTAGAAAAAATCATGGATTAATAAAATCAAAATAAAAGAAAACGTCTAGTATATAATAAAGATGCATCAGGCACTTCATACTCAATAAGAACCTTAAAATAAATTAATATAACAGTCAAATTAGTCAGAAATAAATTTTATAAAACAAATAGCTTTTACTGCACAAGTGCTAATAAAAATAACACGAAGTATAGTTGTTTTCTTTGGATCCTCTTCAGATGCAAATAAATATTTCTCTAAATAATTTTCGTGCTATCTCTATTAATACGTTTTAATTTTACTAAATATATTTATGGCTACTTTGAATGTTGTAATCATTTATTTCAGTGAAGTAACATAAATATAATTATTAACAATTTATATTCTACAAAATAACGTTTGCTTTGCACAATTGTAATTTATATATCGGAAGATATGAAAAAACGCAGGTGTCTTCTGATTTTGGTTTTATAGTGTCATTGTGAAGTGCAGTTGGGCCTACAATGAAGGAAGTTTTTTGCGCGACAATAGAGGCCAACAACAATGTAGAATTGGCTGAAAGTAGGTAAAATCCCGAGGGCAGGAAAGTCCCGCTGGCGTGTGTGAAAATCCAGAGGGGAACCCCGGAATTTTGTGGAAAAAACCGATTGCGGGGAACTCCCGGGGCGAGAAGTTAAAAAGGAGCCGTTCGGAGGCTGATGGAGATGTCAGTCGGAGAGAAAGTGGGCAGTCGGATCATATCAGTTAGGGGAGAGAGAGGAGAAGCAAGCAGTTGCGGAGAGAAGGGACGACGATTTAGTCAGTCCGGGAGAAGGGACAACGAATTCAGTCGGAGCCAGAAGAGACAACAAGATCAGTAGAGGTAGAGAGAGCAAATGAGGAGTTGGACCTGGATCACACTACATTCATCGATGTAAAAAACCTGCAAGACGCACTAAAGCCAGAGAGACGCGGAAACATTCGTGAGGTTGAATGTTTGTAGGCCCAGTAATTTTGGGTAAGTTCATCAAAGCTGTGAAACTTGCTCATTGTGCTGATTGTATAAATTTAAATGATTTTTTTTTCTAATTTTCAGTAACTGCGTACTCCACTTCTCGAGAGACCCAAAATCCCCTGAGATATTGTTTTATGTAAGCATTATAAAGTTGATAAATATAATATTTTCAAACCGATTAAAATTTGTTCAATAATAAATTAATGCCCTATCCCATGAAGAGGATATTACATATATATATAGTCTAATAAAAGTATTTCTAATAGCCGAACACTCTAATAAACGGACACTATTTTTACAGGATTTTTCGATAATAATGTCACTAATAACCGAACTGAAAGTGGAAAACAGTTCAGGATTACAGTTGGCTGTACCCCTCCCTACTTGCTCACTTTGCGGTAGATGAACCTGGAATTTTCTAATCCCGAATCACACTTTCACGAACTCTTCTCAGATCCCAGACGGCCGTATTTTGAATCGTAGTGAGTTGCGTGTGTTTCGGGTTGAAACGATTTACGGAGAGATGAGTGCGATAAAATAAATCTTTCTATTAAAGAAAATGTGGAGTTAATTAAAGTGTATGAAAGAGAGAAAAATAGTGTCAGAACTCTTGTTTTAAGATTAAAAATGGTGAAAACCCAAGTCGCTGACACTTTAAACGCAAAAACTTTTAAAATAGGAATCAACATACGAGTTGATTTGAATACCTATTTCATTTTAATTGCGACGAAACTGCACTATTTTTTAGAGCTCAGGTAAATAAAACGATGGCATTAAAAGGAAAAACATGCTAAGGACGGAAAACATCGAAAGAAAGGTTGACAATTATGTTGAGTTCAAACATGGAAGGCGATTTTGAACCTCCGTTATTAATAGGCGGGCAAATAAAAAGCATGGATGACAAGAGAAATCACGACTGACTGGCTCAAGACTTTTAATAGTAAAATTTTACGACCAGGAAAAATTCATGGAAAACACTGCTTCACCCCAAAATAAATATTCTAACGTTAAAATCATTTTTCTATCACGAAATACATCAGCCGTGTGTCAATCTGTAAACCAAAGCGTAATGGAAAACTTTAAAGTGAACTACAGAAAGTGTATTTTGCGTTATCTTTTCGCGCACATTAACGTTTTAGACGCAATTCAGTGGCTTACTTTTGCCATAAACAATGTAAACAAACTATATTTAACTGTTTTCGGAAATCGAATTTTCTTTATTAGTCCTCTAATAAACGGACACTTCTAACAAGCGGACAAATTCCCATTCCCCAGTAGTATCCCATTATGGTGAGAAATTCGACTGTATGTTGAACTAAACTTTGCAGATTAATTCATAATATCAATCCCAGATATAGATTTCTAAATTTACATAATAAAGTAATAACTCTAAATTTAAATACATACCACTGAAACCAAATTACTTTTTTAATAAAAAATTATTAAGCTGAAAGGACGCGGATTATCCCCTAAATGCAAGTGTAGATTACAAATCCGTTACTTAAGGAGATATTTGAAGGAAAAATTAGCAGTTTGACAGTATAATGCTCATATAATTATCAAGAATCAAATATACGGGTATTCATTACAATGTCTGGAAAACGGACGTACCTTCTGTTTTCCTTCATAATCGTAACTTTAAAAAGTTCAGGAAGTTATGATGTGAAACGGTCATTGATATCCGAAAAAAAAAATCAAATTTACCATAGAATAATCCAATCCTGCGCAAGTATTCTAAAATTTTAAATGGGGAAGAGAATAAGAAACAACCTGAGACATTGTACAAGAAAAGCTAAAATCAATACAGCTCAGTTGCTTCAATTTGTAGAGAAGAAGTTATAATGCGTCAAAGATTGGCTGAAACCTAGATAACAAGCAATTATATATTAACATCAGACGTTACTTTGCCAACATCTGGGAAATAAAATATTTCTTTCGGGTAAAATTTGTACTGGATAACAACGGTTGACATAAAGTTGGATTAAAAGATTTGCAGGAATAATAAAAAAATATTGCAAATAATTTAATATGTTAATATTTTTACAGGTTTTAACTTATTAAATATTTGAGAGAATTACTAATACCGCTTTAATCATATGTAAAATGTAAATGAATATCACGATAGTCTTGGAATTTCTACTTTTGTTTTTAAAATATAAACAAAGCAGCGATCTATTGTTACTCAAACAATTTGAATTACTTTCAAAATTCTGAATTTGGTATGTGGTACAATGTATAATTTTTTAAAACTTGAATTGTTGCGTTAAAAAGGTCACAAGTTGTTGTACGGACTTCTTTTCAAGTAAGAAATTCGTATGATTGAAAATACTCATGAAGAAAAAGACCAATTATCTAAATTAACCTCACTTCATTTCTATTGAGCTGAGATTGTCCTTGAACTGAAACTAGCCGGAAACATTTATTTCTTTGCCGAAAAAGGAAAGTTTTACCTGCTTACTGGCGCCGAGCAGAATAACGAAGTTTAGCCTGGGCTCGTTGGTTGTCAATAGACACGGTTTGTTGTCTTGGTTGGCTGGGTGAGCAGCACGATAAACAAATCGATCAGCAATTGGCCCACTTGCAATCCAAGATCAGTTTCTAACATCTTCAAGAAAACGTCATATAAAGATTGAGTCTCCCATCCTGCGCTCGCATTTTCATTTTATCTGAAGTAGCAAGAGCGCCTGATGTGCTCGAGTTCGAGATCATTCCATTACATTTGTGCTTGTAGTTTTTCTCGATTATTTTTTTATGTTATAAATATGTATTATCCTAAATCATGACTAAATTTCTCGTGTCTAATCTATACTATTTTATGACCTTCCTGAATTAATAAAACTTAAGATAGTTATTATTATATATCCGAAAAGTATGTCGGTAGGACTCTTTCTGAGAAAACTGTTGAAATGCTTTTCCATTTCACGGTATCCAGATGTCACGGAGGTTAGCTTCACCAGAAAGTTGGGTGCTGGTATGGAGCCTCAACTACAACAATGTGTTAAGAAGCCCATCAGAAGGTCAAGTGGTATGCAGCCAGTACAACTACAAAACAACGAAGCATATTGAGAATATCAAAGATCGAAGGTTTTCCCGGTGTGTATTGTGAATAAACAATTCTTGGGTTTCCACCCGGGTTGAATGGAGTTTAAGCCACGACGTTTCGATGGTTACTCTGCCATCGTTCAGAGTACGCCATCGAAACGTCGTAGCTTAAAATCCATTTAACCCGGGTGGAAACCCAAGAATTGTTTATTCACAAATTGAGAATAATTGAAACAAATTTCTGAAGTCCAATTAGAATAAGAAAATAAGTATTACTTGGTACAGTCAATTTCAAAATATAATTGAAGTAACAAAGATTTCAGAAGTTGGGTGAGCCAGTATTAATTAGAAGTTCAGGATGGAAAAATCGCGACTGGATCTGGAATAGAACCTGGGTCCTCCACTTGCGGAAGGCGTGACGACACGCCTTTAAGGCCAGAAGCGAAAAGCACATACTTCATTGTTATCTTTGCAGTGTTGCATAATTTCTGATTAGTTTACATACTTTCTCCCAAGTATTATTTTTTAATAGATTTATTTCGGGTGGCCGCATTGATTGCGTGGTCATTAACGACCGAATCGTTCACGACTTACAAAAGAGAGAATTAAAAATTCAGCTACAACAACAAAAATTATAAGATATTGTGATAAAAAAGGCGGATTTTGTGATGTTGTGGCGTTATGAGGCGCAGTTCGGCCAACAACAATGGCTAGTCGGCTGAAAGATGGTGATTCCCCGCGGGAGAGTCCCGCCGAGCGTGTGTAAAAAATGACGATGGTGAACCCCCGCGGGAAACCCCCGCCGAACGTGTGTAAAAAATGAGGGCGGGGAACCCCGAAATTTTGTGAAATAGGGGGATTCCCGTCGGAAGATTTAAAAGGGAAGCCGATGGGTGGCTCGCCCCCAGAAGTCAGACGAGTGGAGGAGAGGACGGACGTACGGAGAATTGAGATGAGTGGAGGAGAGGACGGACTTGGTCCGAGCAGATACGGGGAATTGAGACGAGTGGAGGAGAGGAAAGACGTGGGCAGAGCAGATGAGCAGAAGTCAGACGAATTGAGGAGAGGACGGACGAGAGCAGACGTGTCCAGACGTGATCAAATCCTGCAAGACGCCAGAGAGACGCACAAACATTCGAGAGGTGGATGTTTGTTGGCCCAGTAATTGTGGGTAAGTTATAAAAAAATTGTGAAACTTGCTCATTGCTCTGGATAAATAATATTTAATGATTTTTCTTTCTATTTTCAGCTACTGCATACTCCATCCCTCGAGAGACCGTGTATTCACTTTAAATTAATAAATGAAAAATTTTAAAATTGATTATAATTTGTTCTATTAATTAATTAATGTTTTATACCCAAAAAGTATAATACAATATCAAAACAATTATTTGTTTTTAAGAACTTGATAACTATTTTCTTGGTATTATGGTGCGTGGGTTAATTCTAGTTTAGGCTGTCGTCTCCGAGAATTCTGCTTGTTTCTTCAAGAAATTTTCTTCAGGAGTTGATCAGGTGCTCCATGGTGATAACGATATTGCAGAGATCACAGATATGAAAGGAGCTGTTCGTATAAATGTAAACTACCAAAAATATTATAATTCACACACCAGTTTATTTATTTGAGCAATATAATAAACCCATAGCGCGTGGTTCTCAATACTATACTTTATCATCTATTCACAACGGCACCTCGCCGCAAACTTAATTAGAAATCAAATCACACACTAATTCGTGTTGGCGTCTCACTACTTGATTCTGTAGCGATTTCGAGACCCTTCACTTACGGTCACGACTTCTTGGGAACCCAACAACGTCTTTACACCGTGGCGAATCTCAAACGAGACGACATAATTTGAAAATTTAAGTCGAAATTATGTGTTGTAGTGGTCAGCTTTGATGCCTCGCAGCACAGAGGTCCTGGGTTCGAATCCTGGCATGGGTATGGATGTTGTGTGTCTGTTTTCAAACTGGGAAACTATTACAGTTAGCCGTAGTAGTTGATGCAACTCTAAATAAAGATAAAATAATTGAAATTTGGTGAAAAATAATTAGCATCTGAAAATGTATAATTTTATTTTATTTAAGGTTATAGTGAAGTGCTTATAGAGCAAATATCTGTGCTAAAATACTTTCTTCCATGAAAGTTCCACGGCTTATTTCGATTGGGAAGGGATATTTTGGAGAGTCTAATAACATAAAGAGTAGGATATCACAGGCAAGGAAGGCTTCGTAAAAAAGAGGAATTTACTTACGGATATTGTAAGTGTAGCTGATTTCCTGTGGGCTAGTGGTTAGCGTGACTTCCTCGCACCACAGAGGAAGCATGGGCATGGGCTTGGATGTTTGAAAAACAATACTGTGATACCCCTACCTGGATAAAAGTTCCCGTAACAGTACACAGTCACTAATGACCTTGCAGCTGATGCGACTATAAACAAAATATTATATATATATATATATATATATATTGTAACATGAAAAGTTACGATGAACAATGCAGGCCAGCTTGCGAGTTGCAATTGTGGAGGAACTGACGCAACACGGGCCAACAATGTGGTCTGGCGAGACGTTGGGAGGTCCGCAAAGGGAGACATGGGGTAATGGGAGAAGTAGGTTGTGTCGGCGGGACGACGAGAGAATGACCACGTCCTGCAGATATAATTTTTTCTCATGCTCTGATTGGAATTAAAACTATTAAAATCAATTTTTGGTGTTTTTTATGAAAAATACCTGGCGCACTAAAGGAATTTAGAAATCCTCGAATGTGAGGAACGACGGATCCGCTACAATATATATATATATATATATATATATATATATATATATATAAGAGTGAATATTAGGAAATCATTGTTTAAAAATGTTCGTATGGAGTGTTGCGTTATATGGATGCGAGACGTGGACGATAGGACTTGCAGAAAGGAAAAGTATAGAAGCCTTTCAAAATGTGGAGCTATAGGAAAATGCTGACAGTCAGATGGGTGGATAGAATCACAAACGAGGAAGTTCTTAACATAATAGGGGCCAACGAACAATATGCAGGACGTTGACTTTAAGTTGTTCTCGAATGAAAATTGATCAGTGTCAAAGAATTTTGGAATATATATCATATAAAGCTATTTTACTAATTTATTTTGTGAATATAGGGATAGATTAATATGTCACGTTTTGGGAATGAGGGTCTTGCGAAATTAGCATTTGAGGAAAGTGCGTGAGGTAATAACAGAAGAGAGATGCGAAGGATGGAATACGCTAAGCAGATTAGGGCTCGTGTAAGACAGGTTAGTTATCATGGAGGGTTGCATAAGACCAGTCTAAGGATTGAATACCACTCAAACAACAGGTCCAGTTTTGACACTTTCTGGTCTTAGGACACCGAAGATAATTGTAACCATCTTAAAATACCGGATGTAATTTTGCTTTTCTTAAAAACCAGTGAAGGTTACCGGAAATATATTGACTCACTTAGGTTATGTGCCGGGAGTATTTTTGTGCTCTTATAAAGTGTTAACAGAATCGTTATTCAGTTATCGTACTGAAAATATTTTTACCCCTGGCCTTGTACCGGGAGTATTTTTGATTCTCGATGTACTTGGAGTATATTTGAGGTTCGTCGTATTGTGACGTTTTCGTTGCCCGTTTAGTCACTTGTTGATTGAGAACTAAATAATGTACCCGGATAATGTAAATAAATACCAGGCCATCGTCAGGTCTCCAGTTCGTTAATAAATAAAATTGCATATACGCCAAAAACAATTCAAAGTTTCTCGGTTATGTTATACATAAAAGGAATTTATTAATTTCTTTATAAATTTTATTGTTTATTGGAATAAGATAGTATTAAATGAAATAAATTATATTCATTACAGTTCTTCAATTCCATCTGATGAAGCTCCAGAACGGTAACCAAACAACGTAATTAAGTAATTTAAAAGTTAATTTATTTGTAAACTACTATAATGTTTCTGATGTATTTATTTATAGATTTATTTTCGTTTAGCTTTAGTACTATTAGAAAAAAAAGGTAAAATTTTCGTAATATTTTCTTGGACCCGTTTTCAAATATACATTTGCCTGCTTTCTAGACGTCTGTAAGATGTATTTCATTTTATTCATCTTTTTGTATACTACTGTATTTCTAATAGCTTTTATGTTGCTTTTAGCCTCTATGTTGAAATGAATAGTGGAAAGACGTGTCCAAGCTTTTATTTTCTAGCGTCTTGAATAGCTACAATTTTGTCTCCAGTTAATAATTGGTTTGAAGACTGTGATACGTATACAAATTTTATTATTCCTTCAACGTTACAGCTTAGTTGGAAACGGCAGTCATTTACACTATATTCGGACAGAAGCTTTCGTCATTACGCCATATTCATTTGGTCAACCATATTCAATATTCTGAGAATTATTTCAATAATGTGATATTTTAAGGTCAAAGTTCTGGTCTACTTAAATGAAAAATTTTCATATTTTCAAAAGCATTAAAAGTAATTATGAGTTAAGTCTCTATACGGAAGTCTTTTAAAAGTAGCATTTAATAATTAAAAAACACTGAGCGACAGGCTTTAATTTAACATTAGTATTGCCTAAATACTGTGCAAGATTGAACAACTGCCAATCATGCTCATTGGAATTGTGGCTTCTACTGAGCTGTGTGCTAAATCGATATTCATATCGACCGCGTGAATTTTAAATTAGACCTAGTGTGTTTGAATAAAATTTGCTTTTCGTGAGTATATGTACGGTACATAATGTAACCTTCTCCCATACCACTCGCCGCACGAATACTCCATTATAATGTCGGCAAGCAAGCACAGCGAATAAAGTCTTCCAACCTGAATGGATTCCTTCCATTCATTGAGTAAAAGAAAATATTTACACATTTATTTAGATGTAGAATGCTACAGTACATTTTGCAACCAGCGTTTTAAAATTTAGCCATATTTACTGCTTCATATAACATAATAATGAAAACTGTTTGTGTTCCCAGAAAAAATATACGTCTCTAGATCAGGGCCCGTTTTTAGTAGTCGCTCATATTTCTGAAACATAAAAGTTCCGTGGGTACCGCCGAACTACCGTATGAACTGAGGAATTCTTCTGCCACCTTGATGTCCTCAGGTTCCGTGGCAGCTAGGTTAGATTGCTGAATTCCTCTATGGTAGTTAGGCCTATTTACGTTCCCGAAATTTCTCGGGCCTGTCTTCTTCGGAAAATCATTTCCCCGCCCACCAGACGTAAAATATCGATGCTTCACCCTAGCCGTAAAGAGAGAAGCGATGTTCCTAGGTGTTTCACTGGATGAGAAGTTGGGCTTCGTGCCACACTTCAAAGCGGCTCTGCCCAAGGTGGTTAGGACAGTGCAGCAGCTACTCCGGATAGCACGAAGAGAATACATGATCAAACTGTTGACATACTACAGAGTAGTAGCGCCACAGTGCGGGTGCTGAAGAAATCTCTTGTACGTAAGCAATGCTAGCAGCGCAAAGAAGGGTTCTCCTTTGTCTCCTGCGAGCCTATAACACCACACCGGTGGAGGCTTTGCAACTCCATCAGCGGGGTTTCACCTATTGACCTGACCACTTGGGGCAGGGCGGTGACCTACTAGCTGAGCAAAGATGCGCGAAAGGCTCGGAACTTGCGACCAAGTAAAGCGAATGGACGAAACGCCTCTTCCCTACGTTTCCTGAAAGGCTGGGCCTCACGGCACTGACGCCAACTAAGGAAATAGTCCGGGTCCTCAGCGGGCATGAGCCGTATAAGGCCGAATTGTATAATGTCGGGAGAACCACATTGCGAATATGAAGAGTCGTCAGAGCATGTTCTGTTAGATTGCGCTCTCTGGGAACATCTCTTCAGAGCTACTCAAGAAGTTGGACTTATAGTCGCCCTTAGCGAAAAGGAACAACTTGCCGCCTTTATTCTGGCTCTAAAAAGAGCGAATCTAATCACTCAGGGTTGAAAATCCCTCACTACCCATCATTTTAATGGCTGCCTAAACCGGGTGATCACGCCCCCTACGGATGCAGCTGACTGAAACCTCTCCGGGATGCGAAACAAGCAGCACGGGTTGTATATCTCTGGTGTCCAAACACACAAAAAATTTAGCAAGTGCTTACGTATCTTTAAACATGACCACATGAAGAGGAAACGAGTCTATGGACAAGAAAGAAAGGAGAGGATATACTTATAAAAGTACTTCCGCCCTGTAAAGTCAAACTGGCATAGGGGGGTGATAAGACTAAATAGAAACAAAAAGATGTCTTATTTTGGGAGCGGAATGGGAGATTGGTACAAATACTTAGTAGCTAATCTCTAAGTTGCAGACCTTGACTTCTTGCGGGCGCCCTGTTCAAGCTCTTCCGAACCAACGACATATGAGGGAAGTAGGGTGCAGTTTAAGGTGCCTTGGTGTCGGTTCTTGGCCGGTTGGTGGCAGTGGTTGGCCTGGGTATGTGGAACCTAAGAGTAGGAGTCGGACAAGGTTGGCTGGTGTTGCTGTCTCGCCAAGGACTATCCTATGATCACGAGAGACAGTGAAGGGTCAGAATCATCGCACGATGATGCTAGTAACAGAAGCTGTCTCATGATATTCTGGTAGCCCGGGTGTGCTTGGGCCTAGCTGTCACTCTACTGCGTGACAGTTCGGTTCACACCAGACTTGGACTCGGTCTGGCTGTGACGTGCACTCAAAATTCCACAAAGGTGGGGAAAGCATCCGGGTGCCTGGGTATGCGAAACCTAAGAATAGGGGCAAACCAAGTCCAATTTTGAAACGTCCAAACCCTTGGGGCAAACCATTGTTGTGAAAGAATATATTTCCAACCATACGGTCAAACACTCAGGTGAGAGCCTCATGCATCCTGACGCTCGTGGGTAAGCTGGGGACGGTGGTAGCACCGTTTTCGATGGTCGTGTCCCTGACTCGGTCTCGCGGGGTGGTGCAACCACTTTATACGAGGGATTCCTCGAATCTCACTCGTCACTCCAAAGAACTTCGTTCCGTGAAGTCTATGGCATGAAAGAAAGTGGACCAAGTCCCATCAGGTATCAGTACTTAATATTTAACCTATGTCTTACATTAGGAATAATTTTGAAAATTCTTCTGCCAGTAGGTGATTTATCCAATTTCTCTTTCCAGAGGTCCAGTATTGTTCATATCCTGATTTTAATTTCTTAGCCAGTACAGTGCTGCTGTCCTTCTCACCTCAACTTCAATTATTTTAATTCTGATTGCTAGTTGATTTATGTAATTAAACATAATTCTTGACATAGTTAATTAATTGCACTGTTCTGTACAACTATGGATATGCTAAAAATATAAACACTGATCCTCATATTTCCTGGAATTATTTCCTTCATTGCTTCAGTCTAATTTTTTCTTAATTTATAAACAATAATCTAATTATTTTCTAGGATTTGATTGTTTGGTATTCAATGCAATAATGAAGCTATTCATTTGTTCAACTTGTTTTGAGAAATTAATTTTCTTTGTTTATTCTAAATAATATTTTGTGTATAAATATGATAGATAATTATAGATGAACATTCAAATAAATTAAATACACTTTCAGGTACTACAAACATAAATACAAGAATAAAGTCATAATTCTTCACATAATTTCTTCTCACATATCAATAATACTGATAATGACCATTAATAAAAATAAATGCATGTATTCTACTACAAACATCAATATTCTGTAAATTTCATTGTTGTTAAAAACTAAAAGACACTATTGAAGTTTTAGTCAAATACTGGTATATCATCAAAAGAATAGCCAGGGTACTGACGAAATGCACAATAAGCAATATGCATATGGTAAGCTCCAGGTAGAAACATTATTGAACCTAAAATTATTAATGGCCAAGTCCTGTCTGCATACTGAAACAAAAAAAAGTTTAATTAATGAACAAAATTTATTCCTGGATCATGATAAAGTACATTAATTTATTACATAGGGGTTTTCAATAAGGCAGGTCGACGTTGACATGAAATAAGCAAGCTGTGTGTGAGGTTTTAACAGAATTCTTTTTTTATTTAAAAAGGCATACATGGGCTGTTCAAATTAAAAATGTTAATTAAAATATTTGTATGGAGCATGGCATTATATGGGTGTGAAACATGGATAGGAGCTCCGGAAAGAAAAAGAATAGAAGTATTTAAAATGTGGTGCCATATGCAAATGCTGAAACTCAGATGGGTGGATAGAGTAACTAACGAGGAAGTTCTAAACAGAATAGGGGAAAAGTGAACAATATGGAGGTCATTGACAAAGAGAAGGGATAGATTAATAGGCTATGTTTTAAGGCTTGAAAGTCTTGTAAAATTAGCATTAGAGGGAAGTGTGTGGGGTAAGAACAGAATAGGGAGACAAAGGATAGAATACGCTAAGCAGATTAGGGAAGATGTAGGTTGTGCTTGTTATGAGGAAATGAAAAGGCATGCGCAAGATAGGTTAGCATGGAGGATTGCATCAGGCCAGTCTTAGGACTGAATACAACAACAACAGTCTTCTCTGTCAGTCTATGAATCAAGGATTTCCAGAGTTGTTTACCTCTCCATCACTCCCTACCTGCATGCAATATTTCTTTTATTTCTCAATCTCTCATCTCTATAGTATCTTTCATCATTTACAACACATCAATTTCTAGCCCTTTCCTATTGTCTTCTATCTGTTACCTTTGCTGAAAATACTTACATTGGAACTCTATCTATGTCATGTGACCATTCTCATCTTTTTATCTTGCCATGTAGATAAGAATGTAGTTATTTCCTTCATTCCTACAGTTTCTAATTCATTTATAAGAGTATTTACAATTACTCCACTGAGGAATGCAACCTTAGCTGGTTCAATTGTACTGTCATTACAATCTGTTGTTAATACATTGAGTATAGGCCTTTATTCCATTCCTATGGATATACTTGTTCCACACTTGACATCTTATAGTTCAGTAAAATTTAATGGCTTGTTGGATTCTCTTTCCAATTTCCTCTTTTATCTTTTGTGTGTATATTTGAAGCTTTTCAAATTTCATGGTTTTCTATTTATTTCAAAATTATTTCCAATTTTTTTATTACCTCTTGTCACTATAAGTGTTTTACTCCACGCACATTTTCATTCCACATTCTTCTGTTCCAGATTCCTACAATAACTTGTTTTTGTTTTTAAAATTTATTTACAACCTATACTGCCAAAGAGAAAAAGTATTTGTCTCTATACAACTCAAATTTTCTTTTACACTTTTGAAAATTTCAGTGATGTTGAAGAGTATAGGGAAAATACACTTCCTTGATGAAGCCTTGCTTCTACATTAAAGCAGGTAATTAAAGAAAACGATGTGGTGTACCGAGTAGGGTGTTAAGATTGCCATATATCCACAATTTACTACCATTGTGTAAATTCAGTCCTAAGTTAATACAATATTGTCCCTACATATGAAGGGTAAAAAACATAATGAAATCAGACAGCATAAAAATATATCTTAAACAAGAAATTTAGGAAAATATACCAAAAAAAAAGAAATACTTATGTTTTAAATATTATTAATTGAAAAATAAGCTTTGTAATATTGTCAAAATAAAGGTTTGTATATTAGGTAAAAAGGGGAGTAGTAAAGTTTAGCAAAGGCTGGTGGTAGCAGGTGGGGTGATGTTTTGGATATAAGGTATGTGAGGAAATTTTAGTCAATAGCACATGGTTTACACTTATTGATATTTTTAAAAAATGGCAAAAGGATCTATAAAATTAAAGTAAGGGCTTAAACATTAACAAAGGTTGTATGTTGTAATGACCTGAATTTGTGATTGGGAAGGGAATGTTTGTAAAATTATATATGACCAGGAAAATGTCTATGATCTTTCAGTGAAATTTGTTTGTACCTTGCCCAGAGATGAAAGCTCCTGAAAACTTGAATTGTGCATAAGTTTGTGGTAATTGCAAAAAAATTGTACATTTTTTATAAGGACAAGTAAAGAGGATATGATAATGTTTGTTTAAATTAGTAAATATTAATTTAAGCACAATATAATTAAAAATTTATTTCCATTTATCAGTGCTATTCAGTTATCTTAAATTTAAAACTATTACAGTACAACTATTCAGGTTGTTGTCCTCTTCATGAACAATAGCTGTAGTAAATACTCTCTGTGTACATTAATGAACTGTTATATATTCTTGAACTTTTCAGTCATTTGGTGTTAGATAAGTTATCAATTCTTTGAGTTTCTATTTCATAAATAAAAATTAACACAGAAAAATTAAAAAAATATTTACTGAATTAATAACAAAAATTCTAAATATTAACTTACTTTTGCTTCAATGTGGCCACTGACAAGTAAACTGCCAATCAACAAGAGAATACTACCACCAACACACAAAATTGATGCTAGAATAATTGATTTCCAAGGAATCTCACTTTGTGGGCATTCAAACTGTAGACAATATTTAAATAGCATGATTATCTTAATATATCAATATGTATAGTTTAAATAGTTTAGTGGAATGAAAATAAAATAAGGAATGCTGGGAATTATTCTGCAAGAGGATTCTTTCAGCAGAAAGAATCTGTTTTTAGTTATGTAAATATACCTTACACTCTCAATACTTCAGTTTTAGATAAGTCAATAAAAATTATGGAATTTCATAAATTTTCACCTAAAGAAGAGATGTGAGATAGACTAAATCATTAACAACAACTGATTATGAACTGTAGAAGAAATTTTTAAATTATCTGATTTAATTATTATTTTTTTGTACACTACCAATACTATTCCCAAAAATATTAGGGATGAAATGTCATGAACTTTATTTACTACTAGCAGTATTTAGTTTAACGGTAATCACTTTGTCAACACACGATTAAACCAACAGCGAGTGTGTCACATTTTCGAAAACTTGCCTCTTCATGCTGCCTTCTTTATAACATTTAACCACAGTGATGACTCGGTATCTTAATCAAGCCAAGAAATCTACTGATATCTTAAATAAGCATATACATACAGAAACAGTGAATTATATTTATAAAGAGAAGATACGTAAACCATCTCTTCATTATTAGTGTGAAATAATATGTGAAGATACATAAACATGAGTTCAAAAAATATAATGTACTTCAATCATATTTTTGTGACTAATAAAACATTTTTCACATTTATTAACTAATTAAAAGTATCAGTACATAAATACGATGTTAATTAAATTCAAGTATATATTCAGATATATTCTCTTTGGTCTAATTAGCTTGAAATTGTGTTTACCCTGATGTAGCCTATCAAATGTGAAATAATGCTTAAGTATAAACAATATTTTATTTAAGTTATTACACTTTTTATTGTTTTTCTATTTTTATTTGCGAACGTTGTTGTTGCTGCTACTGTATGCAACAGATAAACGTCTTGATTGGCAGGTAGGTTTTGTGAGGGCATAATGTATCCTATTGTAAGTATTTTGTCTTTAGGGTAGAATCTTGGAACAGTATAGAAAATTACAAGGGACAAATATGAAGTTGCAGAGATGATTGACGAGGGATGTTTTTTCGCTTGAAAAGGGGAAAGGAAGGATCCAAAGCCTTCAAAAGATTGACAGTCCTTTTTTTTAATATAGACTAACTGAGAGCCAAGTGTTACCAATGATCTACTTATATTGACCGAGTCCTCCCAACCTGTGGCTGTATTAAAAGTTGTTGAATGTCAGACTTATCGGTGACTTTCATAATCCTGGTATAGACACCAAACTCAATTGTTTTCATGTTACTTTTATGTAACGCTCCTCCACTCACAATCATATGGTTACTCCCCTCCCATTCCAAATGGGGCTGAAATTATGTACAACAGCATGTGAAAAAACACGATCATCTAATTGACACCAAAAATTCTTTATTTGTCAGAAATATCACCCATTTTTACAAATTTTGAAATTTATGGCCACTCCACTCCTGCCCCTAGTGGTGGTAGTCATCTCACTTCAAAACTGTTTGTTTCTGGGTCAGATAGAACATGTATACAAAATGTGATCAAAACTGCTCCACACAATTGATTTGTGTTCACAAAAATACATGCAAATAGACTATTCTATTAATAAGAAGAACATAACTGAACAGTCTCTTCTGTCTTCTTAGTGTCAAGTAATGTTTAAATTTAATAATACTTTCTCATATGCAAAAATGTTATATACATCACAGTGCACATGAATGAGCCTCACTGTTTAGTTTTATTTTTGAAGTCCACTGTAAACTTATATTATTAAATCCATCCATATAATAAAATTGTTTCCAACTTTATTAGTCATATTAAAAAAAAATTCAAGCTTGCGTGATTCCTAAAACAATTATTTCAATGTTTGACAATCTGCTTCCATGACTTCATTTAATTAGTCCTCATAATTACACTCATAATTGACTATCATATCAATAACAGCAGAAGTCAATATTTTCTTAATCTAATTCTTAAAATAAAAAGTAAAATACAGCGTAAAATCGTTACCACAAATAAACTTGAATATCTTCTAAAATAATAGTGACAGAATAACAAGAATTGGATTTCAAGTTATAAGTTTCAATGGATCTCCACATGTGCACCTCTGGTGGCCACATAATAAGATGGTATTCTTTCTGACTAGTCCAATCAGAGGTTTTTTTGCCTAATACGCAGGTATGGCGGTGGAAACATTGTGAACTACAAACATCATCCAACTGGAATCCTGAGAACCCTTCATTCAGCATCTTCGTCGGGAAAATCTACATCTCTATTAAAGTAATAATTGATGTTGGTATCAAACTTTGAGAGCTTCTACATATGACAAGATAAGAAAAATATTTCTACATTCACAAAGAAATGAGATATTTATAATTCTCTGTGGCAGTGATTAACTGTAACACACTACTTTTGTAATTGACAACATATGCAAATTAATTTAAAAACAGTAGGAAACCTTCTCAATGACTCTGCTTTCAGTTTTAGAATTTATTTACAGCAATGTATCCAGTGAAGCAGATTAAATAATAATGGAGAGTGAGAATTATATATCCACCAAGTTCTTTTCTAAATATTTTTATACACTTTAAATTCTAAAATGGAATAAATTCTCCCAGCTGTTAAGCACAACATGACATTAGGACAGATACACGACTAAGAAGCTGTTATTTTATGATATATTAAAAGCCCTCAGTACAAAGTAATATGTCACAGAATTATAAAGGACTTGATGTATATGTTATGGCCACACCCCCAAAGATCTGCAACTTTGCATTTTGACCAACAGGTGTGGCCAATATATCCTACAAAGTGGCAATTACACTGTACCTCAACTTATTCAAACCATGTCAGACAAAACTGTCTAGTTCTAAGAAAGGTCTAGTCTCTAAACCTTTGGTAATTAAAGAATTTAACTGAAGATGTCAGGTAGATCTTACAGATGTGCAGAGAAACCTGATGTTGAGGATAAGTTTATACTAAAATATCAGGATCATTTAACAAAGTTTATATTATATCCTGTAACATTGATCACTGGCAATTAATTAATTCTTTAGATATATGTATGCCAATATAGGAGAAATATTAAACCATTTGAAAATGAGTGAAATGAACAATAGTGGGCTTTTATTTCTATTGATTTGTTCCAGTAGTATGAATACTTCAATATTAATTTATTTCCAAAAACTGGAAATTGTGTGGACATTTCATAATACCATGTACCCACTATAATTTCTTAACTTTTTTGTGTAAAAGTGTTTTTATATATGTTACGCCAAAGCCCGAAGTTTACTACTTCACACTTTGGCTAAGAGATGTGTGGCCAATGTACTTCAAATAGTCAGAACATCCTACTTCAGCTGTCCATTCCACGAAGTGGCCAGAAATCCCTGGTTAAAGTTAATGAGCTGATACAAAGCTTTCTGGCAGGTGGCTCATGAATGTGGCTGACTTCCCCCTTTACAATCCATTATCATTATTGTTAAGTAGCTTACCCCTTTTGTAATCCATTACTATCAAAGTTAAAAGCTGCATTATTTGACTCCCATAACATTTATATTGCAGTAATAAAACATGAAATAAATGTGTTTATTTTACTAGTAAATAATTAATATACAGTTGAATTGTGGAGCTATGTCATTGGAAAGATCATCTACAATTGAGACATGAATTAATGATTGCATTGGTTCCCAAAATGCCATTTCACCACTTTTGCTGGTGGGAATTATGAATATGAATTTTTAAGCATCTTTGTACATTGTGTTTACAAACTTGCATGAGCTGCTGACCCCCCCCCCCCCCGATTTCTTGTTTATCATAACAGTGTCTGCAAGTATACTTCCCACATACCCTTTGTCTGCTCCATAACTTATTCCATAAATAGCATGAACATGTTTGCCACAGGTTCCACAATAATAATATTAACTACTTTTTTTAACACACAGCATCTAATGTTATTGTCAATCAACAAATTTGGACTTTCCAGTGGTTCCCTCTGCCAGTGCAGCAGCTTCGTTTGTGGTGACAGTCCATACATTTATATCATCTTCCATTTCTTGTTCTTCATTCTCAACGTCTTTGTCTGTAACGAAACCATCTACAGCCTCCTGGGCAGATTTGAGATACTAAGTTACTTTTGCTTTGCAGCTACACATAGCCTCAAATGGCAACTGGTTAATGACTTTGTGAAAAGAATGTTTCTTGAATTGAATGAATCAGACACTCTGCATCCATTTTGTCATCATGTTCTGAATGTCCTGCTGGGCACATTCGACTGAACCTTGGCTTTGGTTGTGCCTTGGTTTTCCATGTACCAGTTTCAGTTCAAGCCACAAGTTCTTTAATTCAACTTGGTTCATAAATTCTCCCATTATCTGATTGAAGCATGCTTGGAACACATTTAGTGGTGAAGATGTTATGTTGCTGGTAAGAAAATCCTGTTACCGGATTCCTATTATTATAACCAGCACATCTACAAATGAATTAAATTTGAAGTGAGTTCAAAACAATTTATTGGCAATAGAAGGAAATTTTTTTATTCAAGTGAACAAACTTTATACGAACAAGAAAATAAACTTTCATGAAAATGATGAGAACAAACATAGAATACTATACAGAAAAAATATTTATCATATGATAATCATTTACTTGGGCATCCAAAAAATCAACATTTTCATTTGACCCTATTTTGTGGTATCCAACATTAGTAAATGTTGCAGCTTTTCTGCGAGACATGTCGAAACTTTCTGTGAAGATATTTCTGAAAAGAAGAAGAGAGAATACATTTTAATAACACAGTTAGGATTGAGAAGCAATGTTATAGCAGTCATATCAAAAATGTTTCAAACTGATGAGTTATGGGTAAGTAATGAAACCACACAACCCAGCTAATCTGTTATATAGATTAGAAGTAGTAATTCGGTCGGCTCCTCTAAACTCTAACCAAATGAAATCAGGTTTAGATAAGATTCATATTTTTCTATATGCTTAGTTCCTCCTCACCTTATTTCAAAAATGATGATCACTTAACCTATCACTTAATCAAAGAAATGAATATTGATATCTATTAAATAAAAAACGAATGATACATTAGGTAAAATTAGAACAAGAATAAAAATTAAAATGAATTTTGACTGCCAATATTGATGTTTTTATATTGTCTGATGTGGAGGAAGTAAAAGGTAGTTCATGAATTTTCAGTAACTAGATATTACTTAAGTTTGAAATGTCACTTAAAAGCAAACATTAAATAACAGACACAAATAAATAATCTTCCAGTAACAATAGCATAAAACAACTAACATATAAGCATTTCAAAATAAAACAACTAATTGAAATTTATAACCTTCAATATAATTGATAGGTACAGAATCTATCAAGAAAATAAAAATAAGACTAAGGTTTTAAATGTAAAAAAAACATCAAACAGTTTCTTTGGTGCAAGTAATTTTAAAAACAAACCAAGAATTGTCCAGCTTCTTTGTTGTCAAATTGACATTTAAATTACGTAGTTACAAAGCTGATAGATCGATATATCGATCATAATTTTAAAATTTCTCGTAAACATATTTTCCCATAATTTAGCCCTATATTCGAAATTATATTTCTTCCAGGTTCAGTGAAAAGGAGACTCAAGGTATGCAGATTTACTTAAATTACAGAAATACAATAACTATAAAACTTGAGCATACGGCATAATTTCAAACTTTGTCTTGTGTTTTCATTTTGGAGTTACTAATACGAAAATAAAGTTATTATAGACAAAAAAGCATTAAATTGGCTAAAGTGGAAAGTGTATTGATGGCATGCAGGAAAAGGTTGAAGACATTCGACATTCACTGTGCAATTTTAGTTATTCAGTGAAGGAATTTAAAACCAACAATAATGATAAATTTAGTATCAACTCAAATATATATTTCTTCAATACAATAAATTTATATAAGAATTTTTAGTCTGTGTTAATTGCAACATAATGAGCAGAGATTGAACAGATGCATTCATTTTCTAACAAACATCCTGATTACATTTAAAAACAGTGCACTCATGTTACATGCTAAAGGCCCAATCAAACAATTTCTGCTTGTATATAATCCGCATGTTTAACTATATAACATATTTTTAAATAATAATTAATTTGATATTTTATTATTATTAGCGATTACATTCGTAATGGTTAACTATTGTCAAGTGTCGTAATGAAAAATTTAATCCGGATATGAAAGTTTATGTTTAATTCTTTTATACGAGAAAGAGTACTTCTTTGATTACCTTTTGTATATATTAGATATAAGCTTTAGTATTTTAAATTAAGCTAATAATTATATATCAAATACAAATTAAAACTTATGACTCATTTTGAAGCTATGCTCTTGAGTAGGAAAGAATTTTATCTGCGCGATACCTCTTATTCACATGGATTTTCCTTTTATTTTTCAACATCGCCAAGTTTATTTCTAGGATAATTCTATTTTTTTCTGTTAAATGATTGATTTATTCTTTTCAATGTCCTATCGGTCGCGAAATTAAAACCAGAGTGAATATCAAAAATGTTTTATTTGCTTTCAGCCAATCGACACTGGTCTGTAGCTAATTGGGTGTGTCATAAATGTCCTACACAGTATTTCATATGATCAAGATATGAAAATCAGAATAAGCCAAGTCTAACCTGTTTGGTTGGTAATCAAACACTTCCCACGGAAAATGTAGATGAAGCGTCTATGTTCCAATTGCAGACTGCGAACGTTTATTCTCAAGAAGTTTTCATGACAACACTTTTTTACAATTTGTTGAAAGGATAATTTGACTATTTTACTATCAACTAATGCGAATAACCAAAGTGTATTAATGATTTGAAATTGACATTAAAATTCGTTTAAATTTTGGTATATATTTCTGAAGTTCTATCTTTACGTATAAAACTATTGCATGTAAATACACTTGTTTATGGGGTTCTTTTGCTCAGCGCTAAGCCATCTCCCTCCAAAGAAGCAAAGAAATATTGGATATTATAACTTCTGCGCTCAATAGGAAGTGAATATAACTGGCATAACCGAAAACAGAGTATTTAAGAATTCCATAAATGTCGTTGAGCAATAGAGGTTGAATCATAATAAAAATATTAAAATTTTCACTCCCCTTCCTGATTTTAACTCCTTATCTATTCCTCCCTGGAGATATGGAAATCCCAACTGACACATCTCTCACCTGTTACGCCAACAATCAAAAACACAACATGGATTGGAATTCAATAATTAATGATCTCATTGACGTTGCAATCACCCAAGAGTCGTATTCACTGGCGCGTCAAAATCTACGAATGGAGTTGGATGTGCCATTCCCACCAATGGATCATTAAAAACTCAAGCAATCCACAAAGTCGCTTCACCTCTTATGGCTGAGATTTACACGCTGTTGGAGTCAACTAATCCCTGCTTGGCAAATCCTGCTCCAAATACATTAATATTATGCGACTCATAAAATGCCATAAAAAGCGTTAAAAACACTGGCTTATACCTTAATAATCTAAACAATATCAGAGACAATATTTGGATTTCCATTAATAACAACCATCAAATCACCGTATGCTGGATCTCTGCGCACAGTAAAATTGTAGGTAATGAGGTAGCTGACCATCGAGCTAAACTCACTGCTAACTCAAGCCACAATTTTATATCCAATCATACATGCTCCGTAGATGACATATGGAAGATTTATAGTTCACTAAATTCCTGGACCTCTGGAACATTAACAGAAGATCTTGTAACAACGGACCTTTCCACCGACACCTCAGCGTCTTAGAAGAAAGGGGTAAATAATGCTTTCCAGGGTAAAGGTCAACCACACCAATTTTTATCATTGCTTTTTTTTCTAGATAACCTCCACCTCAATGTAACTCGTGCATGATGAACATAATTATAGACCACATCATCTTCTACTGTCCCAAGTATTACAAGCAGAGGATCGTATGAACCTATAGATATCACATCTTCGAAAAAAGAAATTAAAATCACTTGAGAAATATGAAAAGTTATCATTATTTATTAAAAATTAACCTAACTAAACTGTTAACCTTACGAAATACATTTATCACAACACTATGTTCCGTTGTTGTGTGTCAATGTAATTTCTGTTGGTCGCTAATGACTTCTTATTTGACGCGACCTAAAATAAATCGAATAAAAAATATTAACAATGAATCAAATATTAATGGGAGGGCAATATTTGTTTAACAATATTTTGGCTTTACTTTATAACCTCCACATAGCGTACAATCTGTGATAAAATACCAATTTAGTCTTATTTGTATTTCTATACAAATTAGGTCTTTACATCCTCAACTCAGCAAAAGAATCTACTTTTTAGGGTGAGTCATATTTCGTATGACTCGAATTGTTTTGTTTCGTACTGTGTAAACTATTCATATATTTGACCGAGTTCGAAATTATGACACCAGCGCCACGTTCAATTGCATTGTTAAGTAATTTATGAGGTGTAACACTCGCTTGATTTTGAAATAATAAAGACTCTTTCGAATATTTAGCACTTATTGTATTGGGACGCCAATGTCTGAAGCTGTGAAATATTGTAATTTGATTACATTGCGGATGCAAGATTCCCAGTGATTTTCAGAATCGTCTCTGCTATTTTCTCAGGTCCGGAAAGGAATAAGGTCAAGAAGGAAGGAATGGAAAACTGATACAGCCGAGATGGACGGCCCTAAGAATAATTAAGAACATTGCAAGGCTTACATCGAAAGATAGCTACTGAATTTTTGCTTTTGCAATTAAAGAAACTGTGGACTGTTTAATAAGGATCAATTTATTTTAATACATATTATTTTACTAAAATATGTTCTACAAAAAAGTCTGAACATTTAAAAACATGCTCAACAAATTAATCTTGACACAATTACTCATTTACTACTTTCCATTCGTGGTTAACACATGAAGATGTCTTTTCTGTTATAAGATTTTTTAATTCCAGTCTTTTCATTTAATATAGAGTACAGTATGATTAATAATTTTCTTTGTTAATCAGAATATTTCTTTTCCTCTGAATCTTTTTAATGGTTCTCTAGATAGTTTCATACGAGCTACACATTGTCAGGCGACGGTGAAAAAAACTACGCGGACGACTCGGAACTACCATTGCGTACGTCCAGCGTTTCTCTGTCAACAATTAACGTCGCGCCATTGTCTTGAGTGAGTTGCGGTGTGTCGAAGCATATTTTTAATCCTTCCGCGTTAATAAATTAATGGATGATATTGCTGAAGAAGTTTTGATTACCCTTTTCGATTCCAGACTTGTGTTGTGGGACAAATTTAATGACAAATACCAATATAGGAATGCTAAGATTGATACCTGGTATGAAATTTGCGAATAACTACTCTCATAATTTGATGAAGTTGATGGAAAGGGTAAAAAAGCGTTATGAAAGACAAGTATTACTAACACTTTAATTTATACGTGCGTAGGTAGTGCATTAATTTTTATTGAAAGATGGAGCTAATGTACAGAGAATGCTTTTTAATTCTTCTTTAGTCTTAATCTTAATCGAAGTTTAGATTTTTGACATTTGCCACACATTTTCGACGTGACAAACCAAAGAATGACATAATACATTCCTCACGTTGTTTCCTGTTAGTCATATTATGGTTCTCTCTTGCGATTACTCCTTCCATCCTGTGATAGACAGTATCCACATCGCCATATCAATCTCTCTCAAGTACAAAACTGTGTAATATGATGGAAGCGTTTACAATAATGGTTTTACATTAACAGCTCATAGCATCACAACAGTCAACCCCAAACTGAGAGCATTTGAGCTGTCGCCGTCCGGGTTTTCACCGGAAAACGTTTGAGATTCTATCGGGTTTCTACCGTTTGCTTTTTCCCTGGACGGGAGTATCCGGGGAAAAAACTGATAATATGAAACAAGCTTTTCACATTACCCGTTTCCCCCCGGATTTCTCGGTCCGAAGAAAATCCGGATAGTTACAGCTCAGATGCTTTCAGTTAATAATTACAGTGTTATGTTGCTATAATATATTAATTATATAAATAGATGAAGATGACTTATTGAGACGAAAGCTCTTGAATACATACGACTGACATTTAATCGTATTAAATTATGTCAATAAATAAAGACTTACAAATTGGGTATTCAATCTATAGTAACAAGTTACATGAATAAACAGTCGCTATAACATCATTACTCAGTAGAACCATTATTGTAAATACTTGCATCGTGTTACATAATTTTGTACTTGTGAGAGATGGACGTAGGGATGTGGACACAATTTATAAGTGTGCCACTTGCTGCGACACTGGGGGTCGGAAACATTAAAAAAAACTCAACAGCTGCTTGGGATCGCCACAGCGCAGTTTCTCCAACCACCGACGTCAGCGCTGCGCTACGACGACCCAAGAGAGATGGCCAGGATGCGGAGTCTAGCTCTCTTGCAAACTGGACGCCGAGCGGTGCTCAGCTTTACATTTTCTTCCCTCCCTTCCCTTTCCTTTCCTTTTAGTTATAGTCCTGGGGTGGGTTTTTATAATATAGTAATCGATTACTAATTCAATTCGTATTTAAAGCTTTTCATTGCATTTCAATTGCTGTGCACATTATTTTGTATTTGTATATTTTGTTTTATTATATTAAAAAAAGTATCTTTTAATTTAAAGAAAAATGTTTTATTATGGCCAACGGTTTGATTCCTGAGTATGCCTTCTTTTTTTTATCCACGACTTGTTGGCATCAGACGGTAAAAAAACCTGACGGTAACAAAAGATAGAATATTTGTCGCAATGGGGAACCATAAGAGGATCCTCTAACTGCAAACATCTTGAGAAATGTATTATTTAATTATTTTGTTTCTGACTTCGAAAGTGTGCCATGGCAAATGGCAAAAATATAAACTTCGATTAATAACTGCCACTAAATAGATGAACGTATTAAAAAGTATTTTCTGTACATTGATTCTATCTTTCAAGAAAATAAATGCAGTACGCTTGTATAATTATAGTGTAATTAATAATTGTCTTCCCAAACGCATTTTTATCCTTTTTATCAACAACATTAAATTGTGGGAGTAGTTCTTAAGTCACGATAGCAACAATGAACATGTCCACTCGTGACACGTGCAAACTCTGATACCTGCACAGACTTGTCTCAGAGAATGTTCTCAGACCCTTTTCCATTTGTGAGTCTAGTATCGAGTGGACACTTACCCTATATATTTTTTCCTGAGGAAATCGTCTAATTTTATTACTTTTGTACAGTTTTACAATTTTTTCAGAATCCCAGCCTTATTTTACGATACTGTAAGAGTTTAAGTTCAACCGTCAAGAATAATTGAATTGAGTAAACATCGAACTTAATTTCCGCATCGTCTCCTTAGTGAATAAATAATATATAGTTCTTACCGACCTCCTCCTGTGTAGTGGTCAGCGTTGCTGCTTCGTCACTGAGGTCGTGGGTTTGAATCGTGGCGTGGGCATGGATGTTGTGTATGCGTTTTCGCATTGTGAAACTACAGATCACGAGTTCCTCCTACCGTGTTCGCTAAAAACCATAGTAGTTGATGCGAATTTAAATAAGAAGATTATAAATATATAGTTCTTTTATTAGTATGGAGATTCTAATGAATACATACCAACCCAGTTTAAATATTACTAATGTCATTTTAATAGAAACAACTCAACTCAGATAAAGGACTGGTATACATACAGAAGAAAAAATTGTACCGTGTTAACTCGACCCTCTAATTAATTGACAAACATAATTTTAAACTAAGTAAAAAAAAGAAGTGAATCGAGGGTTGGATTCCCATAAACGTCCGTTTTCGATATCTGCCTTTTGTGCTTACCCTACATGGGTACGGCGTGTATTTATCTCTGTCCAACAATGCGACCCTGCCGGCAACTGACAGATAACATTCTTGTGAACGCCGGGACGAGTGATGACGTCAATCATGGTCGAACAATGGCCAGCTCTGATTGGTTCCCGCGACGCACAAAGAGGCTGCCCTTTAAGCAGATGAAAACTGAACAATGGAAGCGCTGCAGGGAATGGCAGTCCTCGTCCTCATCACCGTGAAAACCACGGAAAGTCTTCTCACTTTCTCCGTCAAGCAAGATGTTATTTCGAAACCTTCACCACATGATACACCCAACTCACCGCAAACTGTTAAGTCAATGTGATTAACAGTTTCATTTGTAGGCATTGAGAAATGGAGGGATTAGTTTCGTTGCTAACAAAACCAAAGTATTTAGTAGCTGCACGATTAACACACAAATATATATATATATATATATATATATATATATATATATATATATATACATATAGGGTATTACTTTCAAACCTCCTACATTTCAAAGGCCCAGTAAAAAACAACTACATTAGATATGATAAGATTATTCGTACCACGAATTGTTGTCTGTTACGGCTCATAAACAAATTGAGTTGTTCTATCATTTTCTACATTTCAATATGCCATGATCTTGTTTTTTCTTCTGTACTTTTCCAGTGCGGATCCAAGAGGAATAGGGTGAATATCTCCCCACCCCCCGCAATGAAAGCAATGTTATTTTTAAAATGTTAATGCATTTTGTGGGACACGGTATTAAAAGAAAACTAACAATTCTCGCGATTTCGTGACGAATATGTTTTATTATTAAAAGTCAAATATGAAAATTGAGGTATTAAGATAGTAATTAAATCGTTTCTTTGTTTGAAGGTTAAAAAATTGAATATAAATACGCTGAACAATACTATAATACGTAGGACGTTTTTTTTACTTGTATAATCCCTATATTATACAGTCTACGTGGACAACCTTTCGGTACGTAATTCATTAAATTTATAAATCATACTGATATGGAATCTCCCATGGAACAAAGGAATTACCCATTACTGAACAGTAGAAATTTGAATCTTCGTATAACAATTGTTACATTGTTCGGAATTGTATACGCGATGTTCATTAACACTTCATAATAATTAATCCAACTCTAAATCATTTCAGTCTATTTCATTTTATACCTGTTACTTTGTATTTCACGTTAATAGATAATAGTTTCTGAATAAAGATTTATTCAACAATAATTATTAATATTAATTTTACAAAACTTTTGCCTCCTATCCCAAAATACTTCTCTGGATTCGCTACCTATTTTCCTAATACATGTGGTTTAAACAGTCTCAATATAGTCATCACCCTTTTACATGTTGCACCTGCTTAACAATCATTTAAATGAAAAGTACTTGCCCTGGCTGAGATAAATTCGACAAAGCTTTTAAGGAATGCGAGACATTGATCTGTATACAGTTTTAAAGCATTTGATTTAGTACATCATGATATTCTACTGAAAATATTAGATTTCTATGGTGAGAAGAGTTAGTTCCCGTTTCATTATTGACATCATACTTACAAAACAGGCACCAAAAAGTTGCGATTGAAAACTCGGATGGAAATGAGTATCTGTCAGAACGGGAAACAATTATTTGCGGTGTTCCTCAGGGCTCAATTTTGGGTAACGACTCGGTAATGTTGTGCGAGAAAGTTGATATTGTGACGTGCCGTCTGAATATTTGGTTCACTGCAAAAAATTTTTTCTTTGAATATAGAGAAAACCAAAATCGTTAACTTCACAGCGAACACAAACAGTTTATCTCCTAATTTGGAAAAACTTTCAGAGCGCGCGCCTTTTCTTGATCTGCGGATTGACAATGATTTGAAATGAAATCATCACATAAGTAAACTCTCGGCAAAACTCAGCCAAATCTGATTTACATTACGAGTGTTGTGGAAACCGACATAGATACATAAAAAATTATGTACCATGCATATTTTCATTCTGTTATGTGTTACGACATAGTAAACTGGGGTCATTCGCACCACGCGCTTCAAATCTTTAAACTGCAAAAGCGGGCCGTACAAATAATATCTGGTGCGGAGTGGATTACCACTTGCAAGGCCTTCTTCGTAAACTTGGAATTATAACCTTGCCTTGTACGTATATTCTAGAAATGTTAAAGTTTGTATCGGGCAACATCAATCTATATGCTCTAAACGGCTCGAGTCATTTATACGACACTAGAATTCGCTCTCCAACTCCGTGTTGAAAAACATCGCCTAAGCCTTTTTTAACAAGCTTTCGTTATTCCGGTATAAATCTATAGAATACTGTTCCGGAGGAAAAAAAACTTTAAAGGTACAAAATTTATTTATAAAGAGTTGCAAATGTCTGTTAATGAATAGGAGCGTATTATTCGCTAAAAGACTTCGTTGATAGGAAGGACTAAAACCGTTTGCTGGTGTCCTATCAAATTCTGCTATTATTTTAGAATTATAATCTATTAGAATTTAACTGCATACTTATTGTCTTTTTTATCTTCGACGGGAATCTACGCAAGATTTGTTGCTGCTACCTTCGTCGACTGAGAATTGAAGATTAATATTTTTGTGTTTAAACTTTTCAATTTTTAAATTTTATATATTTATTGGTAATATTATATTTGACATATCCTATTTCCTAGCTCGAGGAATTGAATAAAAAATCTAAATTTGATTTTGCGTTTTAACTACATACGCATATGAAAATTATGTAAAAACGTTTCTTTGTAGATTATTTCCAAACAAAGTTAGCTTCTGTTCTAAACTTGTAATTGCATTAGTTATTAATTTAACTTTGCCTTTAAATGCAATATTAAGACTGTTCAGAAAACCTGTAATCAATTGAAACTGTCAGGTCTTCTACCAACAAAGGATAGTTTATAATCCATATATTTTCGTCTTTATCATCTTTTAGTTCAAGAAATTTAATTATTTCCTCCAAAAGCAGATAGAAACTCTTCAGGACTTTGTGCCAGAAGAATCAACAAACTTCAATGTTATAAGGAACCTCTTCGAATTCAGATTCTAATATTTAAGGAACGAATAAATTGTGGATGGTTCAGCGCTCTCGAATTAATAAAGTTGACTGCCTTTGTTACTGTTTTAATTACTTTATCTATTTAAAACTTTTAAAGACAGAACTTGTTAATTAATAAGACAGTAGTAAGTTCAGTATATTTGTATATTCATATCTTATTGCTAATGGTGACACAAATCTGGCATCGATTTAGTGACGTCACTTGTAACCCACATAAGTATGTCAAGAGCAAGATCGAAGTTTCCTAAAAATGACCGAATCAGCAATTAAAGGGCTAACGAGGGAATTGTGTAAACGCCATTATCTGAGTTTCCCATAAGCACTATTTTTTTCTTAATAACTTTCTTCTATTTTCATTTTATTTCAATCCAGCCAAAATAAAATAATTTTAAAATAATTGAAGAAATAATTAAAGGAATAGAATACTTATAACAACTGTGGTTGACATTCTGTTGTAGTGATGTTCGGTCGTAAGACTGGTCTGATTCAACCCTCTATGCTAAATTATCTTACGCAAGCCTTTTCATTTCCGCATAACTAGCACATTTCACATCCTCCCTAATCTGATTAGCGTAATTCATCCTTGGCCTTCCTCTACTATTCTTACCCCACACACTTCCCTCGAATGCTAATTTTACAAGACCCTCATATCTTAAACCGTGGCATATCTTGGTCAACGTCCTTTATACTGTCCGCTCTTCCCCTATTCTGTTTAGAACTTTCTCGTTAGAGATTCTATCCACCCATCTGATTTTCAGCATTCTCCTAAAGCACCACATTTCTAAGGCTGTTCTTTTCCTTTCCGCAACTCCTATCGTCCACGTTTCGCACTTACATAACGCCACACACCACACGAACATTTTTAGCAACGATTTCTACTATTCATACATATATTACCCGTAAATAAATTCATCTCTTTCGCGAATGCCTTCCTTGCCTGTGCTATCTCACTCTTTATGTCTACTATACTTCTACCATCCTTAGTTATTACGTTTCCCAAGGAGCAACTTCCTTAACTTCCGTCAAAATATCCCTTCGCAATCTAACACCCTTTTTTATTCCACTGTTTTCCAAACTACACTCTATTACCTTGATTTTCTCTCTATTAATCCTTACATTGAACTCTTTCTCCAGGACCCCGCTCACGCCATTTATTATGGTTTCCCCTAATACTACAATATCATCGGCAAAGGGTAGGGTTTTTATTTCTTCTCATTGCATTATGATTCCTTTTCCTTATTCCGCTTTAACTTTCTTCATCGCCTGTTCTATATATAAGTTAAACAGCTTCGGCGAGAGACTGAATCCTTGTCTTGCTCCTTTCTGGATTACGGCTTTCTGTTCTTGATATTCTATTCTAATTACTGCTGCCTGTCTTCTATAGAGATTGACATTCTATGTAAATGTAAATTTAGAAAATATTCTCAACAAATTTTCTTGTATACCATCCTTGCTCCTGCTTTGTGTATGTATTCAAAGTTGCAAAATAAGGAGACATGAGTTAATAATTCTGTATTGTGTGATCTGAATCCGCTTTATGGTCGATTTGGAGACCGCACCACAGTCCACGCCAACACAAAATAGATGAAACTGCCAAAAGGATTGTGAGCCGAAAGGACATAAAAGAATACATTTTCAAAACTATTGTCTGGTTGATATCAAAATAAATTGACGCAAAACAAAGCAAATATAAACTTTGCTTAAAAATCAAACCACACTAGACCGACTAAACTATTGTATCATTTTCAATAAATATGTATTGAATAATTTCTAAACTTATACATTTTATTATTCGTAACGAAAGCATCTATTATATTTGCAGTAAAAACACTCACAAAGTTTCATCTGTTATTTCTTTCACTGCTTGATTTTATGACAATTTTTTTGTGAGTGTGTGTGAGAGAGAGAGGTCAGAATTCTTTTATTTTTTTATAGAACACATTCATATATATATATATATTATGGATTACTATATATATATTTATATATGTTACAGTTTGGTAATAACCGCTGGCTTTTAAAAAACGGTCCACCGTACGATTGGGCGTCAATTTAAGGTGTTTGTCCTGGGTACGTCATGATAATTCGTTCCCAAGGTTCAAGGTTGATCAATTCACCCTGGGATTACTACTTGTTTCTGAAATATTGCCTAGAACTCCTCATTCCCATACCTTCGATTACTTCAATAATCTTTTTTGATCTATCTCGAAACCTCGGATCTTCTGTCCAATTCCAAACCATCCAAGACTTTGGCCAATGACAACAATCCATCTTCCATCCCCATCTTCTCAATACGGGGCAACAAGCCTCTTTTCAACATCGCGAAACCCCATGAACATGGTTATTCCCACTTCCCGTCGGAAATGTTCGTAGCTTATCCCCGAAGGATTTATTACCCTGGAATGGGTCACCGGCTGTGTTCGAATTTTCGCATATGGGGCAGCTTCAATGAATATTTGTTCTACCTCGGCCCTCGATACCTGAAGTGCAATGACCCCATGAGTTCCGGAACTACGGAAATTTGGTTTCACAAAATTTATTTAATTAAAATGTAATGTATTAATTTATTACAATACATTAAATTTAGCATTCTTAACTTTGGCACTTGAAAACTTGCAAAAAGAAGTAAATACCTCAACATCAATCAATAGTCCCTCGCTAATGTTAAATGAAATTTATCTGAGAGAGAATAATTTCTTCAATTGAAGCTCAGCTCAACGGCCATTAAAGTAAAATTATAAGATAAGAATGTAAAATGTCGACCTGACCCGGGAATCGAAGCTGAGACCTCCCGCTAGTTAAGGTTGTGAAGAATGAGATCGGCTTTGCAAGAGTGGAGGAATGTGGCATCGGATCTCGCAGTCGACCTGGACTAACGCAGACGGTTAGAGCAACCTAATGGTAAGTGGAAGGTTTCAGGTTCGATTCCAGAGCCCAGAAAACAATTTTCCATTCTTCAGAATTTTAACTTTCCTGCAAGTTACTTAGTTTGGTAACATATCTCTCCAATATTGCTATTGGCCCGATAACTTCTGTACAAACGTTTCAACACTATCCTCAAGATACTAAACTAAGTCATCTAATATATTCTAATATTATATACTTTTGTAATTTCGTTGGAGATTTCGTGTTTCAGTTCCATATGTATTGCGCAAGTCAATTAAATATAAAAATGATTCAATTTTGTTGGCTATACTTCTGGGGTTTCTCTTCAAGAACTCTAGGTGTCTACCTCCTCATCGATTTGATTATTAAAGGAATAATATAGGTCAGAAAAAAATTACGTATGAAATGGTAGAGTTGATATTGAAATAAATTCAAAAAGGAAAAAAAAGCGAGTTCATAAGGTGAGCATAGTAATATTTGAGAAACTGATAAAATGTTTTCAATGATGCTAACTTTTTGTATCTATTTGAGTACATAACTTTCAAAAAATGTTTAATATGACAGAAATTAAATTGGAAGAAAATTTCAAAAGCCAGTAGTAACCAAAATGACATATTAGAGACGAAACGCAGCAATTCTTCTGTTAATATTAGTTTTATTGCTAATGTAACAATGTAAAAATTAATTATATAATATTAAACATGTTCTGACTTGCTGACCGTGGTATTGATTTATTTCATTATACGTCAGGTAAAATATCAATTTTAAATATTTTGTTTATTCCTGGAAATTTATTTAATTTTTAGTTTGTACTTCGGAGCGTCCTAGTTTCATTGTCCGAGATTAAAAAAGATCGTCCTGAGGCATTAAACAATGCGTTATTTGTGCAAAATATGGAAACAGTATCCTTTAGCGAATCTTGAACAATTCTTTTAATTTTTTGTAAATATTACAGCTTTGTTAAGTTGATTGAATTGTTTCAAAGAAACCACTCAACTAATTATCGTAATTTAAAATACACAATTAGTTATAAAATATTATTATGCATATATTCCACAGCAGCTGTCAGGTGTTAATATTCTGAAAGCTACACTTCACAGTCTGTTTAGTCGTTATTTTATTTCCTTGACCTTCCAGATGCGAAGCTGTAAAAAAGGAACGGTAAATCATATTTTGTGGCCTGCGTTGTCCCTAACGAATGAATGCCACGTCAGTATATTATATTTAATTATGTGCACATGAAGATTGCTTTATCGTTTAAGTGCTTCCTAAAAGGTTGAAAGAGAATGTGATTCTTGAGAATGGGTATTAAGTCAAATGATAAATGTATATATTCCTGTAGGGCAGTAAAAATGGGGACCTCGATGGGAGAAATTCTTTGAAGTTATCTGAGAACACGCGGCGCGGTGAATTTTAATAGGGTCGTTTGTGCACATATAAAACGATTATAAACGGCTCTACGATTGATGTTTTTCCCGCGATATTGGCATCGGCGGTCGTAAATCTGTCGTCGATAGCATCGGCTAATGTGATGTGAATGGCGGGTTTGCTCATCACTCATGCGCCCTGCGCAACAATCAAGTTATTAGGGCCTTTCTTTGCAGAAAAGGAGGCTGAGCGACGAAACTTTACTTTTAAAAGAAACCGCACTTCTGTAAAGTACTAGTGCTGAAGTAATTAAAATAGAGCCGTGTTATATGGTACCAAATTATCCATGGTTTTGAATGTTGGTCACTACTTACAAGAACGAATGAGTCTATGACCAATTTTTTCATCGTAATAGAACGTAGTACTAAGTATACTGTCACGATAATAAACGATAGGCCACGTTTTATGTCATGAGGGTCTTGTAAAATTAGCATTCGAGGGAAATGTGTGGGGTAAGAACAGTAGAGGGAGCAAAGGATGGTATACACTAAGCAGATTAGGGAGAATGTTGGATGTGGTAGTTATGCGGAAATGAAAATGCTTCTTCAAGTTAGGTTAGCATGGAGGGTTACATCAACAATAACAACACTATTAAACGAAATATTAATTTTAATAACTCCAAGCAAATGAACTGATATTTAGTGACAATTGAACGACCAATTGTAGGAGATGTTTACCTTTACCTGATAGTTTTTTATTATGATAATTTAGAGTACAACAAGCGATTAACTATTTGCGTAAGCAGTCTAGTAATTGGTTTGAAGCTTCTTTCATCTTCCACTGCCCACGTCCAAATTCTTCAAATCACTATTTGGTACGTCCAACATTTACAATTAGCTAAACTTTTACAAATAACTGTTAACCTTAATTAATTTAATTAATAGAGGGAACACGAATATTATGGAGTTTAGCGTATGAAAAAGTGGAATAACAAAGTTAGATAGGGAAGGGAATATTGAAGGAATTAAAGGAATTCTGCTACTTGGGAAGCATACTTGCTAGGGATGGTAGAAGTATAATAGATATAAAGAGTAGGAGAGCATAGGATTTCGCAAAAAGTGCGAATATTAGGAAATCATTGCTAAAAATATTCGGATTGGGTTTGGCGTTATATGGGTGCGAAACGTGGACGATAGGAGTTGCGGAAAGAAAAAGAAAGAAGCCTTTGAAATGTGATGCTATAGGAGAATGATTAAAATCAGAGGAAGTTCTTAACATAAATGGGGGAAGAGCGAACAGTTTTAAGACATGAGGGTCTTATAAAATTAATATTAGAGGGAAGTGTGAGGAGTAGGGACAAAAGATTGATGAAAGGATGGAATATGCTAAGTATATTAGGGAGGATGTGGGATTTTGTAGTTATATGGAAATGTAAAGGCTTGCGCAAGATAGGTTAGCATGAAGGATTGCATCAGACAAGTCTTAGGACTGAATACCACAACAACGAACTGTATATTCTGATGCTTGAATTCATGTCTTTCTGCCATTTGGTGAACTGAATCAGTATGTCAGAATGTGTTCCTCTTATTAGTGTGCTCCAATGTCTCGTTCCCTCGCCGTTACTTTCTAATCTATCGACTACTTTCAGGCTCAAGTTCAAAAATGTCAGGTTATAGAACGTTGAACACGCAGGCTGACGTGTTAATAAAATTTAAAATAATTCTATTCCTCTTACTTCTGGAAACTTTCGTGTCCAGAGAAAGTCGAATCGTACGTAACGCTCAAACTATGAACAGTGAAATATTTAAATTTTAATCAAGAATTCTCTTTTATAATTTCACTTTATGAATTAGGAGATATTCATTTGGATTGGTTAGTCGTCTGTACTTTAAAAGGAGTACGGGGTACAAACCTTTGATCTCTATGAAAATTTTGTGAACCTATGATATACTGATTAATATTAGAATGGCACCAGGAGATGATAATTTTACATAAATAATAAAACCAAATTACATTTATCATACCATTCATTTAACCTTTATTTATTTTTTGGGTAACAGGTTTCATGAGGGTGATAGATAAACTGGCAACTCTCCTTTAATACTATAGGAGAGTAATTTGAAAAAATGGGATGCGGAATGGTTAGTTAGGGAGGCAGGCAAATGTCGACAAGGACCACCGGGATATAGTAAAAGGAACACACCCGTTATTAACCTGAAATAGATGCAGGGCAAACCCTAGAAAACCTGCATCAGATAGGCCGGACTCTTGTGTACCTGTCTCACGTCCTTCCGAATGATGGGAGAGGAGTTTTCTGGGGGAACACAACATTCCATTCCTTGTGCCTCCACCAGCTTTGGGAGGCAGCTGGTCGACTGATAAAGTAGGATCAGCGGACAACACTTACCATATACACAAGGTCTGCGACGCCAGAACATACATCTTCCAAAAAAAGCCACCGATACGCTGTTAAGTGAGAACCTTAATAGGAAGAGAAAGAACGAGGCATCCCCGAAGGTAAGACCTTCATCACTCTACCTTCATTACAATGTTAAAACTCACATATATTAGAAGCTTTAGGTATTTCAACCATAAGCCATCTGAAAAAATACAGGGAATATTGAAAATAGAAAGAGTTATAACTAATATTGCCTCATATAACAATCGACAAAGTGAGATTGCCTGCTTATTTTCTCACACTCCCAACACGGTGTCCTGAGCACATCAGAGCGCTCAGACCGTTCACCGTATAATAGTAGTCTGTAAAACACGTGTTTACCACATTCCGTTAACCGGTCATCAGCGCTATATCGTTAAGTTTATCTATAAAGTCAACTGAAACAAGTCAAATAAAACATTAAAAAATATTTATTTCTCGATAACCAAACTGAATTCTCAGCCCTCAACATTACTCCAATACTTTATTTTTACCCCTATTCAATATGCTATTATTTCATGACCCCCAAAATTTTTCCTCAAACGCCGAACTAACAACAGTCGCCTCTACCGTCAAGTATATTACGAAATCCCCATGATACACTATACAGATAGATCAAAAAGTCGCATACATCGTAATACTGTTTAGAATGCTCTTAGACTATTGCAGGACAGGAAGGTAACGCTGCGTTGACACTACGAAGAAAATTCCAAATTAACAACAAAGGGCTGTCCTCAGGGGTCAGTCTGCGGACCTATCTTCTGGGACATATGCAACTTCTTGAACAATTAAAGAGAATAGAGGAAGTTAGAGACGTCGTAACGTATGCCGATGACATTAATCGGAGGGTCGAGGTTGAGAGCTTAATCAGAGCTTCTACGAATCTAGTAAATTCCTGGTGTGACGAAAACAAGTTGACAATTTCCCTGGATAAAACATGCTATATGTTCCTAAAAGGCAATCTGGATCACTTCTAGACAGACAACATTAAGAAGGCGAAGAGCATGAAATTTGGATCAAGGGACCACATATTATCAATAAACAACAAGAACAAAATTTATGAATAAAATTACAAGTTTAGCCTTAAATAGTTTCAAAATTCCGCTAAGAATATTTAAATTTTATTATAATTCAATTACGGTTGCAATAGATTCTTATGGAACATGTGTGTGGGCACACAGTCTGAAACTTGTCAAGATTTCCCAAAAGATCCTTTAGATCCAGAGGAAGACTCTCCAAAGGATCTCATCAACATAGGCCCTCTTTTTGATGGTAATAGTCCCATTGGACCTGGAAATAAGGGGGCGAGGTGTGAAATATTGGCTGAAGAGGAAAATCTAAGGAAAGTTGAAGAATTTATTGGAACCAAGCTGGTAGTAAAAAAGAAATTGAGAAAACCGTTCTCGATTTATGGAAACAAAAAGGGACACTACCATAAATGGAAGAATAACATACAAATTCTTACCAAGAATTAGAGAAAGGTTTTGGATGACCCATCTTCAGCCAATGAAGGGTTTAATTCACTTCCTTTCGGGACATGGCCCGTACGGACAATATTTGGAAGGTGTGACTGCGGTAATGAGGAATCTCCGGAGAACGTGGTCCTGGAATGTGCTCTTTACGATCTCGACAGGACTAAAAGAGCATTTTTAAAGAATATGTCAATCGAAGAAATTATAAGATATCCTCAGAAGGTGGCAATCTAGGAGGATCTCGCAAATGAAATATCGGAAATAGAAAAGTATGTAATGTGTTAAAGTACGCGAAATAAAGACAAGTTCTGCGACACATTCCTGGCTGCGTGTGACCCTCGCTCTCTCTTTCAGGGTGACCCTTTTTGCTGAATAAAGAGAAGAATACTTTCACGAAAAAGGGATCACCCGTAGATAATTTGGAAGAGTTTGTTTCTGGAAGTCGGAAGCTGCGTGCATAATCCGGAATCCCACCTAGCTTACGTGAGAAGGGATTTTAAGACGGAGAGGCAGGAGATGGAGGGAGGCCGAAAAGAGCTTCTGAACACACTAAATTGTTAGCCGCCAAGAGTTCATGTTGAGAGGCTGGCAAATGCAGATTAAAAATTAAACTGAAAGCCGCCGAAAAGAGAAAAGGGGGTCTCCGCCAACAGGTCAACAGCCGATGCATCCAGCCATCATCAGCGATTATCAAAAAGCAGACCAGAAAATGCAGCAACGGATCTTGATAAAAATAGAGTTCATATTTGCCATTAAAAACTAAATAGCTTCTCTAGGTCCACCCCACAGAGTACCCTGATTCTACAGGCTCAAAGTAAATTTTTTGTTTTTAGTAATATTTTCTTTAATAATTTGTAAATATTATTAAATGCTCTTGTTGAAATATTTTATTAATATTAAATTCAGAATTTTAAAGTTAAACTTTTCTTTTCATATTAAAAACTCTATCGTCAATTGATCCCCTTATTATATTATAATTATTAAATATCATAAATAAATCTACCACATCCCCACTTATACTTACAAATTGGCTTCCACTAACGTGGGGCATATTATATTAATGTACATAAAATATATATTATAATAATTAATAAATAAAATTCACCCCATCCTCCGCTACATTATATAATTACAAGGAAAATATAGAAAGAAATAGTAATAGAGTAACATGTTGCATAACGATATAACTGATTTATATATATATATATACATTCAATAAATAAATGCATTCAGAATGGAACTGAGGAACGGAGGTATTCTCGTTTCTTTTTAAAATAAGTGGGAGAAGTGTCCCTTAAGGAGAAAGCGGCCGTGTCACCTTTCTATGTTTGAGTCATGTAAATACCAACACTACTTGACAGGTTATTCGTTAGAGAATCTAATCTGATGCACACGGCCATCACGAAGCAAACAGTTCGCGGTAGATCATGTCACCTATGTCGACGTTTTTTTTTCAACTACACTTTCTCTAAAAAATGCTAAAAGGAAACCATTAAAAGAGTTAAGCCCGAAATAAATAAATAATTGTTTCGTTTATTTATTGGTATACAATCATAAGATTGTCGTATGATATTGTTACGATGAGTCATATATAAAAAAAGCTTTTATTGTTATCTTCGATGCATACACAAGTAGGAATCACATTCAACTGCTCTTAAATCAAAATATACCAACTCCAAAATACACATGGCCAAAGAACGTCGTAGATATGTGCATCATAATACTAGTAATATTAAACGAAATTTGAAACAAATAATTAATCAAATAATGATGATGACAGTGGCAATCTTATTAAAATATACGGTATGGTCAACAGAAGTTATGATTTCATTCTACAGTACGAAAACACATGCTCTTAAAAGCTAATTGTATGCAATTGATCGAATTTTTACGCACGTTGCGCCCACAGTTTGAATGAGTTTCCCATGACTGACGTGCCTAATGGTTGCCACTGCGTATAATTTTATTCAAGGGTACTCGGGAATACTTGGGGCGAGAAAATAACTGATGCTGGGAAAAATTCTTTCCATTGGACGCAATGTCGTAAATGAACTGATGGGAGGCCATTGAAGAGGTCTCCTACTCCACGGAATAAGGATCAATCATTGGACTAATTAGGAAATAAAAATAGAGGTGACCAAGAAATATGCATCAGTCTTTGCCAGACACAGCAGTAGGCATTCAATATACTGATTTCAAAGATTCAATACAGTCAATCACCCAATTACAAGGAACAAAACTTAGAAATCATGTTTCCACATTCAGAACTCAGAATTCTAACTTGCAAACATTGCTCATGCAATTTCAGATAGAGAAAGAAAACGAGAGATTGTACGTTCTACTCGTGTTGAAGGAAGTCCTTGATGAATACATTTGCCTGTGAACGTGAATGAACATAAACAACAGCGCGGACTGGCAGTGAACTTCAATATGGATAGAGACATCCACCAATTCGAAGAGACTTTCCTAAACGACAACCGAGAACCCTAACAGACTTGTGGGAAACGGAAGACGCGATATCTACGAGTATCCCCTGGTATACTTCAAGACCCAGAGTACAACAACCTGAGTGTGAACAGAGTAAAAATAATTATATCTATTTAAATGTTGAATTTCGTAAAAATTGATAATTTATTTATTGCAAGTCGTATTAAAACCATTCAAAACATTTTTATTACTAATTAAATGAAAAAATATTCCAATTTGTTAGTTGCTTTTGATTTTACTCATCGATCCAAATAATAAATAAAATATTATTGAGAATATTAAGCGTGCAAATTTTTACATAACAGGTTGTTTTTTGTTGTTGTATCAGTCCTTAGACTGGTCTGATACAACTCTTCATGTTAACCTATTCTGAGCAAGCCTTATAATTTCCGCAATTACCTCATCCCTAATCTGCTCATAGTGTTCCATCCTTGACGTCCCTCTTCTGTTCTTACCTCACACACTTCCCTCTAATGCCAATTTTACAAGACCCTCATGTCTCAAAACGTGGCCTATTAATCTATTCCTTCTGTTGGTCAAAGTCCTCTATTTGTTCTCTCTTCTCTTATTCTGCTTAGAACTTCCTGATTAGTTACTCTATCCTGATTTTCAGCATTCTTCTATACCACCACATTATCGGTAGCAGCAAATATTTCTTTCTGAATATCTGTTGATTATTTTCGCGAAGTTCGTACCCTCTCTAACGATCGTATTTGTTTCCTTCTATTCACATTGTGGTGTTACTCTTGTTTACACCGCAATATATTTTCAATAATAAGAAAATTATAAGAGAAAGAATAGATACCTTTGATATAATCAATTTAATTATGATAATAAGATCGAAACTGTGGTAATACAATATAATATAATTTACAAAAGAATAATATACATTCAAACTTAAAGTTTAAAAAAATTACGAATAAAATGTATTATCAATTTGGCTATGTCGGCAAAGCAAAAAGAATCTATGCAGCTCCTAAACTGCTGCTCTCGGGAACGAGGGTGATATTCATGAAATAAAAACATACGCGCTTCAAACGAGAATGGTTTTCCAAAAAAAAACGGGTAAAATTGCCGTTACCGGAATGTTAACACCTGGTGACGTCGTTCTTCGTTCCTATTCGTATGCCGGTTGCTCCTTTGATGTATCACGACTTCTTCTGATTAAGATCCTCTAACGCCTCTCTTTCAGATTAAATCCACATAAAATGTTATCTTTTTATTTTCTGTACTCCCACCAAATGAATCTCTCTTCACCATATGCGGAGAAAACTAAATTTTGTACATGTTGCTTGTTCTGCCTCTGCTATCTCTCTCTACCTCTCTCTCAGGCAGACTCGCTGCACCAACTGGCTCACAATAATCCCAGGCAGACTCTACTCCATCTGCTCAACAATACACTCCAGGCAATAATGTCGTAATCGGCGAGGTTTTACCCCGACTTGACCTTGACCATCCTCGCTTTTGTCCTGCTGCACGAGTCTCGGTAGAATATTAATCTAAATTATTTTGGCTTTACCGGGACATGAGTCACCACAACATACTAAGAAACTATTAACTGTGGTATAAATTATATTAGTTCTCTGATAAATTAAGATGGCGTAGAACTACTATATTAAAAAAAGGTTTTGTAATTCTTCAATGGCGCTACTACGGAATGCAGGACCTTGGCCTACAGGGACAACTATTGACAGTCATTTTTTATGACAATTCCGAACTTGCAGCGATACGTGGTCAGCGTATCGATACTCCTTCTGACTTAACCCCGGTTTTCGTGACCTTACGAAAACAAACATGCCAGGATTTTAACCAGGGATCTCCGATGTAAGGCGCTGACGCTGACCGCTACACCGCAGCACATTAGTGGTGTAGTAATTTATAACCATAATTAGAAATAGCCATAATAAGATATCGTAAAACTTCCTTGTTCATATATCTGATAATTATAACAATTTTCAGAACTTCAATACATTTATAAATACATTTACAAGTAATATTTATTAAGTTATGCGCCAGTATCGGACATGAAGTCATATGGACACTGTGACTAAATAAGACTAATAGTGGTATTGCTACACAATGATATCAAGGATGTTGAGGAGACGAGTTTGTCCGTGTTTGTGCCCTGGAGGATCCACGAAAGGGGCACGTATAATTTTGACAGCAACCAACGACTACGTTTAGTGTGGTAGCTTATGTAAGGCAACCCTGTTTTATACGATATTTTTTGTGAGTTTATCCTTATGTATATGTAGCCTAGGCGAGGCTGAATGAAGTGTTTACCGTCAACACTCAGTAAGAGGCGTGGGTGCGAGTCTCTGATGTGTCCTCCTGAGAGTCGCTCTGGCCGGATTTTCGAGTTTCTCATTTGGACATGCGTTCTATATCAAAATGAGGGAGTAGCTGCCTTGCACCAACAAGTTACAAATCGTGAAATTTTCATATGTTCATTAATTTTCAGTACTTCTAAAATTCTGTTATCAAGTGTTTAGCATCAGTATAAATTTTTTTACTTGTTGACCGCAGAGACTCTCAGACGAAACTCTGCTAGTCGCATAAAAATTCAATTGTATTTATTAATTGTTAAGTTATAGGCACATGCATTATCTGAAAATATTGAAACACTAAACATAAAAATACAAAATTGCTATTACTTAATGTTTTAGTTATACTCATAGAAGAGTTTTAACGTAAAATATGTTATTAAACACAGTAATTTAATTAAACATTTTATCTAGCATAACACTTGTCAGCTCATCAAAGTTCTCAGGAAATATCTTCATTCATTAGATATTATTAGGCACTTGGCCATATTCACCTTCAGTTTTCCTTATATCATACACAGTACATATGTCAGCCTTAAGGACTGTCAATATATTGAAAAAATCGTTAAATCTTCGTACAATTACTGTGTCCACCGTCTCGTCGTCTGTTTTATAAAAAATATATGAAAAATGTCACATTTTATTTTATATACAAATTTTGTGTTGTTAAATTTTATTTTGTACACATTTTTGTTCTTACATTTTATTTTGTACACATTTTTAATGTCTATTTTGCAAAAGTATTACATGCTAAATGTTACATTTTACATTGGCCACTCTGGAATAAATTTGTTTAAAATAAATTATTTTCATACAGCTAATTTAAAAGAGGATTTCATGGTGAAAGGGAAAATAGACGATGCTTATAGGAAAATCAAAGGAACATTCAGAGAGAGTAAAAATATTAACACGAACATCAGGAGAGATGGAAAGCAATTTTGGATAAAGAAGAAAAAGATGGAGGGAATATCTAGAAAAGCTGTATCATGGTAGAAGTCAGTAATAGAGGAAGAAGAGGTGGATGATGAAGATTTGGGGGACAAAATTTTAAGGTCGGAGTTTGATAGGGAGCTGACAGACCTCAGAAATTGTAAAACGCTGGTATTGATAACAGGAAGAATAACAAACTATTTTAGTAACAACATAATTATACCCATACCGAAGAAGAACCAAACATTTAAGCTTTCTGAGACTTCGTCGACTTTGTGGTTTAGTCTAGGCGAATCAAAATCTCAAATTATGACGTTTATGTGTACTATAAATAGTAGTGTACCTAAAATGGAACCCTGAGGTACTCCACATGTTATATTCTGAACATCGGGCAAATCAACCCGACTTTTGGTTTTTAGCACAAATTGTTATTTCCTATGATATAAATACGATTTTAGTAACGACAGAGCATTTCCTCTAATTCCATTGTAATCTAATTTACGCAGCAACGTATTGTGGTCAACTAGATCAAGGGCTTTAACTGATCCGCGAAAATTCCAGTAACCAGCTACAAGTTTTACGTAGTGACGAAGGTTTTGTTTACCTACCAGGTGCAGTGCTGGTGGCATTTGGTGACCTCAGTATATAAAGTTTTGTTTACTTTGTTTTTTTTTGCAGATGACTGCCAGAAAGTGGTGAAAGCTACTGAAATTTTAATAACTTACTTTTTGATGGTTTGCGAATAAATGAACTGAGAACTGTCATGAAGGTTAATTTATTTTAAAAACGTAATGTACTAAATATTATATTTAATAATACAGAATTTATATTTGGATTTTTAACAAAATACAAGACACTTCAGCTCCTAATTAAACAAAACGGATGTATACGATGTTTGACTCATCGAGTGCATAAAGGTTTTTAACAGATGGTTATGGACCATTAGCTCGAAAGATCCTGTATTTAAAAACAAATACATATTGGTTTGATACTTTTCGGACAGTTTTATGGCTTAAATGTTTTTCAATGAGCAATATTATTTAAATGAGATAACTTCTAAATTTTTTTATATTTTCTAATTAAATGTAGAATTCAAATGTAATGAGAATAACTTAGTCCTTCTTTCATATTTTTCATCGGACTTAGATTCAACTCTATTTGTAAAAATTAAAACAATTTCTGATGTGGTGATTCATGACCCTTACATTCATCGGGTAAAGCAAAAATAATTTAGTTTTTGTTATTTGCGTACACAGGACGGAAAACGAGAATGGTTTGGTGAGGCCGAGTAGGCGGGAAACGTCACCGTCTACAACATTATTGATTGCCTGGAGTGGATTGTAGATTCAACAGTTTGGTTCGGGGAGCTCTCCTGAGAAGGTCGGGGCGAGAGAGAGCAGTGGAGGAAACAATATGCAGAAAAGTTAATTTCGCCATTGTTCGAGAAAGAAGATTTTGTTTTGTACTACGGAAAACAAAAAGAGGACATTTTGATAGAGATTTAAGCTGAAGAAGAGGCGCTAGAGGAGACGTGTTCAGCGAAGGAACATCCTGCACGGCAAACCAGGAACGACGTCACCAGGCCATTGTTAATATCTGGTTTTCCACTTAAACCATTCTCGTTGATTCGCGACTTTTAATACAATTATATCGTTCGTCACCCGCGTTCCCGGGAGCAGCCATTAGAAGCTGCGTAGATTTTTGCTTTACCGACTGAGCCAATTTGATTAAATTTTACTCGTAAATTTATATTTTCACTAAAATTTAATTTGAGTTTGATTTCTTCTGGAAATTTGATAACGTAATATTATAATTAAATGGAATATTCAAATTAAATACATTTTTTATTATTATTTAACAATTTGATTGTACAAAAATATTTTTGTTGGTGGAAGCAAACGAACACCACACTGAAATTATCTCAGTTGAATATAATTGATTTTTATAAATCATGAAGACATTCAAAGATATAGCGATGAAACGTATATTTTACTAAAAAGTTATTAATGTAAAATTTAACTAATTTATGAACTTGTTTATAATTCAACTGGCTGAATGTAATCATAGTAATTGAACTGTTCTTCCTTTCTGCATTGATTTGATATAGACATTGAAATATATCAATTGTCTCAACATGATTCTCAAATAACTTTCGAAGTCAGAATATCCATGAAGTATACGCGTTCTTATGACTGTGGTGAGACTCTCAAATCCTTCCTGAAGATGTCTGTCTATACCATCAGCCGCGACCGCAAGAAAATAGTTCTCGTCGATTGGAAAACATTTATTTTAACCGAGGTTATTATCGTAGCGACCATGATTTAGAAGAGGAATAGTGCTGTTTACCGTCGAAATGAGATAATTAACCACTTTCCAGAAACGTTGCAGTACTGATCGGCACCATGCTTCGTGGAGTATCTCCGTTTCGTCAGAGAACCACTGAAGATATGACCAAGCCAATAAACCGACAGAATGTTCGGAGAGTGCTTACGAACGCTGTTAATTCTACTTTGCAGTACGGAGTCCGTATTTGTTGGATTAGATCGTGCGTTCGCCGAACGATCGTGGTGTACCGCAGTTGTGCGTTCTGCGTGACCTTTGCGTTGCGCTTCGTCTCCTACAACGCTTCGTGTGTTCTGGCTAACGCACTCGCCTTCAGATTTCTGACTTCAGAAAAAGGGATAAATGACAGTTGAAAATTCTATTGCGCGGTGCTGGAGACGTAGGAACCAAAAAAATCCGAAAGTCTAAAAATATAAATTCAAGTGATAGAAAGTTGACAAGCAGATATTAAAACTATAGTAATGTAAATGTTCTTGTCGAAAGTGCCTGCATTTCATATATATATAATATGTATATAAATGTATTATATATTAGTAATTGTTCCAGAAAGCTACTCAATTACATTCACCAAGAAGTTATAATATGAAAAGTGCATTGAAATACGTCTTGACATATTTTAAGACAATCTTAACACTTAGTAAGGGGAATTATGAGCTCAGACATCAGTAACCATTATTTAATTAAATGTTCATATTTAAATTTTACGACACAGCTGTTATAAATTGTAAATAAAATTAAAATAAAAAAAAATTATTTTATGAATTTTCAAAATACTATAAACTTATTTACCGCTTTTTGTTTTGAACAATAATTTATTTTGTGATATTTTATAATATTTGGAACGGAACTAATACAAATTATATAAAGTGTATGTGGAAGGCGATTTAAGAGGAATAATAATAACTATGAGGTTTCCTTACATTTTCCTTGACATTGTACGGAATACGTCATACCAAGCACAAATTTAATAGGAATTGTAGTTACGGAAGTATTTAGTCACTGTAAAACGAATGTTAAAAAATGTCTTTTTTTATAAAGATAAATGTGCTCCGTCAACGCCACTGCAACCACATATTATCTTACTAGCTAGATGACTAGCGTTCCTCAGGTACTTATTGTGTGGAATATTGAATTCAACATTTGTGCTTAATTGAAAGAAATCTTCTGGATAATTACAAATATTCTAATAATTAACTAGAATAAACGAAGACATACTTATATAATATTGTCATGTTTCTGAAGTAACGTAAGATACAATAATACAAACATTGCTAAAGGTTATAAGCGTTTATCCAACACGAAGTGCTGTACAAAGACTCCGAAAGACTGACTCTGCTTCGGGGACCAGCACTTTTTATACATCATGGAATATTCCAGAAACAGAATATTCAGATGCAGCAATATAGATATTAGGATGTATTAACCTATAAATTTCATCTTCTTTAAACTGCAAAATGGCTAAATAAAGGAAAGTATTTTGATAAATTACTAATATTTGAGTAATTAAATATATAAAATGAAGGAATCTATTCAACACAGAAATCTATAGATACTAAATACTTTTTCTTTATTTTTAAACTCTGGCCAAAATGAAGGAGAATGTTTTGCTTAATACAAATAGTAATTATATCCGATAAGAGAAAGGATAAATTCTTCTGAAGACGTCCATTTTGAATTTAATATTAAATATTAATTATTCGAAATTAATAAGGAAAGTTATGTAATACATATTTATACATAAATTAAATCGTTTTCGTATTAATAAAAAAGACGGAAGGAATTGTAATTGTAAATGCTGTTATTAATTACGAACTATTGTCGGAAGATGACGTTATATTTTCGACGTCATCATTAGTATTGGGCCGTGGATTGTTGGCGGAGAGACGGAGTTTGACGTACAGTTCTGGGAACACCAACCCGTATTTAGCGTAATGATTAATTAAGAATTAATCTCTAATTTTTTGGTGTCCTTCTACCATCCCTTATAAATTTCGGAACTGGTGGAGTCATAAATCCCCACGTATACGTCAGGACCTTGAAGCCTTGCCCCTTACTTGTGATTGGCGCACAGCTATTGACGTCATAGTCTGTTATACCTTGTATCATACAGTCTATGGAAAAAGTACACTTACACTAAAAAAGATTAATTATGACATATACTTACATATTCGGATAAATTGTGCTGGTCACATGAAATCATCTCCCAAAAAAGTTTGTAAAATTAATTGTATCCTTACCGCATTTTCGTTTAAAAATTGAAATCCCTTTCAAAATTGCATCAGTAGAACATAAAACGAACAAATCTCTCATTATTACTTAATAACTAACATCGCACTAACACCCCATAATTATCGCCATGTTTCGAAAATTCTTCAAAAAGGTGAACGAAATTATGTCGTTTAGCATCATAAAGATAGATATATTCACACACGAGGTTTTCAAATCATGTATTCAAACTGAAGTAACAATTTCATTGTAAGGAATGTAAAACATATCAGACAAATGTTAACAGTATCTTTAATACTCCACGTTACAAAACAATTCTGAAATTTCACATGGGGAAATATTAAATTAATTTTTATAATGTATAATCATTTCTCGGGCTGAACTTTAACAAATCCCGACAAGGAAACGGAATGAAAATTTTACATATCTATCTACAGTGAAACAATACATTATATTGTGATAAAAAGGCGGATTTTGTAACGTTGTGGCGTTATGAGGCCAACAACAATGGCTAGTCGGCCGAAAGATGGTGGTTCCCCGCGGGGGAGGCCCGCCGAGCGTGTATAAAAAATGACGATGGTGAACCCCCGCGGGAAAACCCCAACGAACGAGTTGAAAAATGAGGGCGGGGAACCCCGAAATGTTGTGAAATAGGGGAATTCCCGTCGGAAGGTTTAAAAGGGAAGCCGATGGGTGGCTCGCGATCAGACCCCAGAAGGGAGGCGAGTGGAGCAGAGCGCAGAAGGCAGGCGAGTGAACCAGAGAGCAGATATCCAGAGGGCAGAAGGCGGGCGAGTGGAGCAGAGAAAGGACGTGGACCGAGCAGAAGTGAAACAAGGAGAGGAGAGGACGTGGCTCGACCCCAGAAGGCAGACGAGTGGACGGACGTGAGCAGACGTGATCAAATCCTGCAAGACGCCAGAGAGACGCACAAACATTCGAGAGGTGGATGTTTGTTGGGCCAGTAATTGTGGGTAAGCGATAAAAAAAATTGTGAAACTTGCTCATTGCTCTGGATAAATAACATTCAATGATTTTTCTTTCTATTTTCAGCTAATGCATACTCCATCTCTTGAGAGACCCAAAATCCCCTGAGATTAAGCCCGTGTCTTCACTTAAATTAATAAACAAAAATATTAAAATTGATCATATTTGTACTTTAAATTAATAAATGTTTTATACACAAAAAAGTATATTACAATATATATATATATATACATGATTTAAGCCATGAAAATAGACATTAAATACATTGATTTTGCTGCAGAATGTAATCAACCTAACAAGGAAACTGAAATTACAAATTTCCTAAATTTATGACGTCACCGACCGACTTAAAAGTTATATATTATTACTTAGTACTAGGACGCAATAAATTATTTTATGTTTCGGGCATTTGACTCCTTTCCTTTGTGGATAAATATTTTACCTTCACATGCTGACGTATATATCTCCCGTAATGACGTACAAATTATTCATGATAACAATAAATTTACGGACGGCTGTGTCTGCCATTATTATCTTTGAGGCGGCTGTCGTCTGCTCGTGACGTGTACGTGGAAACCGTGGAGATGGGGCAAGTATTGTTTTAGTGGGTATAAAAGGTGGCCGGTGCATTGCTCCGCACCCATTCCATCGGTGGATGAGGTCGAGGTCTTGGCTCCTGGCTCCTGGGCAGGCGAAAGCTGACTCGGGAACCTGGAGCAGTAACAGGACTTTGGCTTCGTCACCGTCCAGGGTTAATGTAAGGCGTCGGGGCTAGCCCGGCGTCTTGCTGTAGTCGTCCTGCAGAGGCGGTGGTAGACCTGGTTGGCCGCCATGCTAGGGACCAGCGGGGAGGGGCTGGTCCCCATTTTTTAAATAAACCACAAAGTCGGAAAGACGGGACAAGTCTTTCAAACTCGTCGTCTTGAGACAAACACTCGTGCTGCTGTATGTTTCGTCGGAACCTTCAGAGCTCAACTATTGGAGAGCTGGTTACAGATCACATATGTCATAATAACTCAATTATATTCAAAAGTTCATTGCAATCAGTCATTAACAGGTAGCTTTAGAAACCTTGATGTTTTTATTTTGAACAACAAAATTATTTTTATCCTTGATTGGCTTCATTATGTTTATTTCATATCTGTTAACACGTCAAATGCAGACGACAGATTTATCACAGATAATGCAGGAAAATAAGTCTGATTTTATTTCGGGACGGAAATCATATAAGCAGAAAATTATGTATATTATTTACATCTTGGTATGAAACTAAAATGCACGCAATAAAATAATCATGTGCATCACCGGACATGTAAATTTATCAATCGCATAGATAGTGTTTAATAATGTATATCTTTCAAGCCTGAAATTTTAGTCCGAGTCATATCTTTATGAAATTCAAAGTTATTGTGATTATGCGCTGATATGTCTCCAACTTTTAACGGTAAAACACGTCTACTCGTAATTTGGCGGTGCCGAATCAAAGGAAAGTTACGTGAGGATAACAGACAGGGGTAATAAAAAGTCAGACACAACGGCGCTAGCGAGGCTTTTTTCACGGCCTCGGTAATTTGGCGAAAGCGGATGTAAAGGAGGCTAGTTTTTCCCCCAATTCGTCTCCTCCCAGACAGGACTGGCAATATATGCGATTGGAGAATATCGAGCCCCGCCACCGACGGAATATGAACTAAGGAAGTTGGGAAAAATTATTAAAAACCCCTGCAGAAACGGATTTGGGGGAAGATGATCCCATTATATTACAGAGAGATTGAGGAGACGAGACGTTGAAGGAGAGGAATTGGCGATAAGGATGTGGAGGTTATGATCTGAGCCTAAGTTTGGAAATTGTCCTGGCAACGGTCAATAGCAACGGCAGTAAGGTGTGATCCAGACCGGAGAAACGATGAAGCGGCACTGGAAGGTCCAAACATGCTGACAAGGTAAAAACCTGTATTTGTAACCTTTTACCGATTCCCGGGTACTGCCAGTTCCGAGTAGTATTAATGTTAAGTATTTCCTTTCTATGAGAAGGCCTATTTAATCCGACCCTTAGAGTAGAGCTCGTGAATTTAGTTCTAAGGAAATTAATTTATATCATTTTCTGGTTTAAGAGGAGTGTAATCCCCCAAACGTAATACGTCACGAGTTAGCCCCCCCGACCTGAATACGCCACGCCCACTACTAACAGAACCGCCGAAAATATTAATTCCGTCATTTGCCGCAAATGTTTTATCATAGTATTAAATTATAAAAAAATGTAAAAAGAAATTTTTTCCGTCATTTTTGTAATCAATTTATATACTTTATCATTAAAACGTTTGTAATTAAGAAATAGTTTTCCCTTCATTATATATAGATTTAAATAAATTGAATCAATTTAAAGGCTTTATCATTGAAACATTTGTAATTAAGTAACAGTTTTCCCTTCATTTTATATAAATTTTAAGAACCAATCAATGATAAAATGTAATTAAGTAACGGATCTCCCTTCATTTCACAAACTTTGTAATCAATTCACAGACTAGGAATAGTTTTCTCTTCCTTATATAAAAATTGAATCAATTTAAACATTTGTAATTAAGTAACACTTTTCCTTTCATTTCACATAGCTATGCAATCAATTTATAGAATTTTTAATTAAGGTATTTGTAATTTAGTGATCGTTTTCTCTTCATTTAATAGTTTTGAAATGATATTTAGACTACATCAACAACAAATTTGTAATTAACTACACTTTACCCTTCATTAAGCAGAGCTTTGTAATCAATTTATAGACATTATTATTAAAACATTCATTTCATACAGATTAGAAAAAATTGAATTTTAGTAAAAGTTTATCATTCATGTTCTTCAGTTTTTAATCATTTTCAGCACTTTATCAGACTTTAACAATTTTGCAATCACTTTATAGACCTTATCATGGAAATATTTTAAATTTGGTAACAGTTATCTCTTCATTATATATATATATATATATATATATATATATTTCAAATGATTTTTAATTTAGTGAAAGATTTCCCTTCATTTTATATAGTTTTCTAATCTGTTTAAAGACATTATCATCAAAACGTTTGTGATGAAGTAACATGATCTTCATTTTGTACATATAAAAAAAATTGATTTTTAGTTAAACATTTTCCTTTGTGGTTTTGAATGTTGAATAAATTTAACCAATTTATCACTGAACAGTTTTCCCTTCATTTCGTAATGATTTGAATAAATTCACGCTATTTATTTTTGTTATTAATTTAAATAAAACTTTTAATCAATTTACATACTTTATAAATTAAACATTTGTAATTAAGTAAGCTTTCCCTTATTTTATACAGATTTGAATATATACAATTTTAGTAAACTATTTTCCTTCAATTTATTGACCTTAGTAATGAATGTAAAGACTTTATCATGGAAGCATTTGATTTAAGTAACATTCCGTAATTTTATTTATGATTTTTAAAATTGTTTACAAAAATGTTTATATATACATACACATACATTATACTTTTATTTTAAAATAAGATGCGCAAAAAAATATTTTATTGTTCTATATCTCAGGATTTAACTATCACAGCTTGGTGATATTGTAATTACATAACAAATGAATCACAGTTCATTGTTGGATATCGTTGTGTGTAGTGTGCGCGATTAGGAAAATTTCGTATGAGTTTTTCGTGATTTTGTTGTCCAGGAGAATTTGTGTGAAAGACAAATTTAATAGGGCCTTGTTGACGTATTTAATATTCAGCGACAGATTACTTTTTTGTTGTTCCGTGTGTTCATTTAGTACGGGAATCGATTTTTCACTATTTAGACAACAATGCCGAACGCCTTGGGAGACCCGAAGTCATTTCCGAAATAGATTAATTTTAACAATTCTTTAAAACATGTAAGTAAACTTCATTCCTTCATAGTGTTTCCATACGTGTACGTCTTAAATTGAATACATTTGTGTGTGCTATCGTACTGTGACGTCACTGGTTATGCATCAAAGAGGAATTAAGTAGGCAGGACTTGAAGGTCGTGACGTAGAGTACACGTTACTAGTTGTGCACCAATCACGAGATGGGGGAAATTACTCCACCAGTTCCGCAAATTGAAACATTTATGTAAACTTATGTAGTATAAGGTAAATTGATTTTTTATTATAAATTGAACCTCATTCTTATAATAATATTATGTCCTAAAATAACAGTACCTCCCATATTCATTTCAAAATGATAGACTTTATGCCAGTATGGAATAGTCTCTTTTCAGATAATGAAGATTGTGGAAATAACGGAAACTGAAAAGTTGCATATCGATTGAAATTCTAATGGAATTTTTGGGTTGTTCCGCTGTTGAAGTTACCGTACATGTCATTCTGACGTGAATTTGTTCTGTAACCTTCTTGAAGAGAAGGCAACAAATTGCGCCACCACAATTTCAGCCTAGTCAGTTTTACAAGTGAGTATGAAATATTCATTTTCCAAAATCTTGCGTTTAGCATTAGTAATTTTATAATTTGTGGAAGAAACTGCCACATCTACTGACAGGAGACCGGAACCAAGATAATTTTTTTTAGGTTTTGCTGAGACTTCTAGACCCAGTGTTTCAGTCTGTTAGAGGCTATTGTACAATAAGCTGAAGTAAAAACAAGTAGGTATCTTTCGGAAATCAAGGAAATTTTGAGAAGCTATAATAGTCCAGTACTTACATCCAAACAATGTCCTTTCCCAGCATAAGGTTCGGAATTTCATTTTTATCTACTTACACGTGTTGGGCCAATAGGCTACCTATGCTACTATTGACTAAAAGCCACGAAATTTCGCACCTCTTCACATTTTGTCGCTAGTAACAAAAGGAGTGAATCATTCCATTGGAAACAATTTCTATGTTGAATGGTATACTATGAAATTCGGTTAAATAATATTGTAGATGTAGCTACTGCACTATTATATCTTATCAGAATTCCTATGAATTCCGAAAGATACCTTATAGGCTCAATATGCGCTCCTTGCCAAATTTTGTTAAAATAGGATGAAGTTTACATTTTCCTAGCTACCGATTTTTTTTTCGATAACAGGCTACACGAGGGTGATCCAGAAACACCCAACTCTCTTATAATAGTTAAGTGTAACCATCTACTTAATAATTTACATGAGGAAGTCCACAAAGTAGGATGAAATGTTGAATTTGTATTAATTAAAAGGTTGTTGTTGTTGTGATATTCAGTCCTAAGACTATCTTGCGCAAGTCTTTTCATTTACACATAACTAGCACAACCCACATCCTCCCTAATCCGCTTAGCGTATTCTAGGAATAATCAAATCACGCGATAAACTTTGCTATCTCCATAAAATGAAGCATTTGAACTCATCACCCCAATTCTTAGAGTACTTTGCAAAATATAAGAGAATATATAAAAATGTTCTCATAGCCGCAAAAAAACTTAACACGTCAAAAATAATAACAAATTCAAATAATAAAATCAAAGCTACGTGGAAAATCATAAACGATGCTACCGGTAAATTGAAGAAGAATAATCCTCAAACTTCACTCTTCCATGAAGGACAAGTTCTTACCGATAGGGAAGCTGCTTCAAAATTTAATTCACATTTCGTAAATATTCACAACCAATTCAATAACAGTAATCTATTAGATTGTGACTACCACGACCTCTTACGTAACGTAACTACTAAAACTCCTAATTCTATTTTCCTAGAACCAGTTACCTTAAAGGAACTGAAAACTATAATAAATAACATGAAATCATCTGCTGCAGTTGATATATACGGCATCAGCAGCAAATTGATAAAGCAATGCTCCGAGGCAATTGCCTTTCCAATGCAAATAATTATTAATGCATGCTTTTCCATGGGAGAATTTCCCGATTCTCTTAAACTAGCGAAAGTTATTCCAATCTATAAGAAAGGGTCACGCTCAGATGTATCGAACTACAGATCCATTTCATTACTCCCCATCTTCTCTAAAATAATAGAAAAAGCTGTACAATCACGAATAGTAAATTTTATGGAAAAACATTCTATTATAGACCCGGCTCAACATGGATTTCTCAAAGGCAAATCCACTAGTACCGCCATGTACGAATTTGTACAAGACGTCCAGAATTCAATTGATCAAAAATTAAAAGTGACAGGTATATTCGCAGATCTATCTAAAGCGTTTGACTTAGTCGATCACAATATATTACTCAATAAACTCAAATATTACGGTATCAGAGGAAACGCATTTTCACTCATCCATTCATACTTGAATAATAGAAAGCAAATAGTGGCTATCCAGAACCAAAACGGTAGAATTACTCTTTCAGACTGGAAGGAAATATCTTGTGGTGTACCACAAGGATCAATACTAGGGCCGCTTTTGTTTATTTTGTATATTAATGACCTTCCTCGAAACATTCATCCTTTAAAAACAGTGTCTGCTGGACCCTGATTTCCCACGGATCTACACATGTTTGTTTCAAAGTGTAGTGTATTGTGAAGTGCGTGGATCTCTATTATACCGCTATAGTGTTCAAAATTGACATTGTTTCTCTAGAAATTATATCTTTTGTATATGTTATGTATACTTTCTTTTATTTGTCTATCATTGTATACATAGTTTCTTTTACTATCTCTCTTATTGTTTTGTACTCATATTCTTGATATGTTGTATTAATATTTTGTTTGCTCTGCTTTGTTTTATTTATTTATCATTGTATACATAATTTTCTTTACTCATATGTTGTATCCATATTTTGTTTCTTATATTCGTATTCTTAGTGTGATATGTAACATATTCTTTGACTTGTCCTATTTCCTCAATAGAGGACTAATGGATCCAATAAATCTTATCTTATCTTATCCTTGGCCTCCCTCTTCTGTTCTTACTCCACACAAGACCTTCATGCCTTATAACGTGGCCTATTAATCTATCCCTTCTCTTGGTCAACGGCCTTCATATTGTTCGCTTTTCTCCTATTCTTTTTAGAACTTCCTCGTTAGTTATTCTATCCACCCATCTGATTTTCAACATTCGCCTTTAGCACCACATAGCCTTTGAAATGTGGTGCTATAGGCGAATTAAACAGTAATTAAATTATTTTCTGCTTATTGACCGTCTTTTCATTTATTTATTTTAAACTCATATTATGCAACAACATTGTGTTTAAAGTCCATGCTGACTATTTAAATTATAATTTAATTGTACATTTCATATTCTTTTATAAATTATTTTAACTCATTGAATAGACGGAGTGGCTAAGGATAAATGAAGATAGCTCAGCTTTAAATTAACTTACGTTCATGGATAAATGTTTAAATTTTGTTGCAGTCTGTTAAAGATGGAGATCCTATAATAAAGTACATCTTTCGTGCATCTTTTCTTTTATTGTATTGAAACCATGAATACTAGAATTATTCATAAATAAATGCCTATTTGTAGTCACAAATAACATTAATAACAGTATAACAAGTAAAATTCACGTAGAATAATGTTGAGTAGAAAATATGTCATTCATTGCTTCCGTTTTTAGTAGTTGTATGGTTTCCTCTACGTCGTTTCTCAGATAAATATTTTATGTATTTGATTGTGTGCTGGAAGGAGAAAGTAAACGTGAAATATGATGACTTAAGAACGACAGAGCAATCTAAGCAAACTTGTAGAACTTTAATAATGCTGAAAACTGTAATATAGTGTGTTTGAGTTTAAAGAGGTGGAAGAGAATTCTTAGAGGAATATAGGTTATTAATCGAGTAATTAAGAAAATTGGATATAGCAACAGTTCGTATCACTATAGAATACGATTAAGGAACACATACATCTCCGAAAGAAAATCGAAATATATCCAGCCGACATTTCAGACTTCAATTGATGACTAAATAACTGTATCGGCCACTCATTACTAATGAATATTTTTAATTTCTGAACCAGTCAATAGAATAGTCGCCATTTATCTTAAGTAGCAGTCGAATTACCTTACATATTTATGGTGGAATGTAAATTCTGCGGAGTGTAACACCCTCCTGCTAGCCACAACTTGTTTTAAATTTGCATAATTAAGTCACGGGAATTGTATGAGTGCAGCTTAAGCAAGGCACGGTTGGACCGTTCGCATTCACGACAGCAATTGCGTTATTATTAACCGGGGTCGCACGTACGGATAATAAAAATGAAATCTTAGCGGAAAAGCTGCACCGATTAAAAGTGCCGCATATATTAAAAGGATTATTTAGCCTTATTTCTATTTACAAGAAGAGTAGGGACAAGAGTTTTATTCCTTTGAAGGCAAACGTGGTCTGCCGGTTTTAAAAAAAACTAATACCTATGAAAGGTTTATTTCTCATATAGAATATATTTATATTATTACTATCTGGGGACCCGGCGTTGCCCGGGAATTTATTTATATTATTTCGGTACATTATTTAATTCTTGGTCAACACATAACTAAACTGACATCGAAAACTTCACAGTGTGAACCTCAGATTTACTCCCAGTATTTCGAGAGAGTCTAAAATACCCCCATACAACAGGAATAAATATATTTTCACTATTCTAACAATAAAAATTTCCCCTCACATAATGGTTACATTTTTATCTAAATTACATATTAAAGGCCATAATGTAACACAGCGACTCGTATTAAACAGGTTTCAACACCAAAATCGATAGTTTCGTTTTTTTCATATTAGTAAATACTAAATTTTGAAATTTACCTGACTCGAGAGATAAAATCAATATATCAATTTATGTATAAATCGTATCGACGATCCAAAGAAGTACATATTTTCTCAGCCTGCTGCAAAAATAGATAAGAGGGATGAAAATTATAGGAACCCCTAATAGGACTTATAACTCGCAGTTCGTTTACACGCCGACTTTCACGCGGCAATTCCAATAAATCTTCCCGTAGAATAAATATTTTTATTTATATTCACATTAAATTAATATCTTCTGTAATTTATCGAAATTAGATGTGCACGAATATTTAAATTAAATCTCTTTTTTTTTTAAACCCTCAAATTTTCATTGAAATCCGCTGAGCCGTTTCGGAGACTATTTGAGACAAACATACGAACAGACAGTCAGACAGATAGACACTTCAATTTCATTTATTGGTATAGATTTAAATGTAAATGTATTAGACCAGAGCTTCAGGTGTACACGGAGATGACGATTAATATAGTTTAAAATGTAGCCCGCAGAGGCGTCTCGTGAATCATAAAATTTATTCAGTGCAGATTTAATAACTAAGTACGGTTAATTTATATTTCAATGAGTCAATTTGTGTACGTGAGTTCCTGCTAAAACGTCTTTGACTTGGGTTGGCCTTCCTCATCACCTTGGTCATACCAGACGATTTGTTGAAACAATTTAGCGGAGGATTTAAGAAGCGACTCAACTCATAAGTGTATAAAATGTTACTATGATACTGCTGAAGAAACCGAAAGCCAAGAAATGTAGTGATCACAGAGTTATCAGCTTGATTACAGAACGCGGTACTAAGTCCTAATAAAAGTTTAGGCCTATAATTGATCTGGAGAATAAAATTTCAAAGTATATACAAATATTAAGAACCTTTACTCTAAATGTATAATACATTTATGTGTTTGCACATACTTATTTGTCAGAAGCAGACTGTCTCAGGATCGTAATGGAGGTCCTAATTAACACTTATAGATCTCATTGGCATTCCAGAGGCTCGCCTGCTTACGTCGCGTCGCTGCCTAGATGAATGGAATTCGACTGGCTGCCACAATCGGGAGCTAAATGGAACAAATAGCGCCGTCGTAATGGAGATAAATGTGCCTAGGTCGCTTGGCGTTATAAATGTGATACCTTCTATCTACCTACCGACACTAATCTGCATCTGAAAAATTCAACTTTTTTCTAATTATATCATTAATTTAGAATATACCCACTTGCCATCATATTCTATAAGAATAGTCCCCCTGCAGCCAGAATTATAAGATTTCAAGAAAAATTGATAAAAAATGGACACTAAAAAATCAATTTATACTAAAATATCCTATAATTTAAATATTAATGACCAAGTAAGTCGGAGTAGAGTTTAAAAACTAATTAATAATTATATTGGTTTTTATTCACGATCCTTGAAACAGTAAGTCCAGTCCACTTAATTTAAAGTACGTTTATACACTTTTTAAAGACGTCAAAATTTTTATATATATATGAAAACTTTGTTTATTGAACTTTCTTCTGACACATTTGGCATTAGAATTTATAGTTCTTAATGTCAGATAGTTCTTAAACTATTTGTATATGAATCTTGGCTCATTCCAGAAAAAAAATAAAACATTAAACACGAGGAATTCGTTACAGCCGTAGTTTTGGTTAGTTGTTGACAGAGACTACTTGACCAATAAATATTAAAATTTGGTTGTGATGGTGTGGAATAAGAAAATTTTATGGGATTTGCTTGTGTGTTTAAAATCATAGGCAAACAAATATGTGTTTGAAATGAAACATGTGTACACAACAACGAATTAGATGTTGGTGTGAAATTTGAGTAGTATGACTGAAATAGAGAAACTGACAGATACTGAAAACAAAAGAATGTTCAATAAATAACAAGACGGCCAACAAGTCAGCATATAAATTTATCACTATTTAATTAACAGAAGTACGACGTTTCGTCTCCTTTTGAGACCTCCTCATGCATAAATTTTAGCAATTCATGTCATTTACTTTTTGACTTCCTCAGCCGAAAGGATTATTAAATGTATTGAAGAATGTGAAGAATTTGGCTGTCGCGGACCTCCACTAACGGTTACGGCCGAAATGATTTCATTTATTGGCCGTCTTTTTATTTATTGTAAACTTAAAGTCAGAAAACCATGTTCAAAAGAATGTTTAATGTTTAATATTCAAAAATAACAGTTAACATGAGCGAATAGATTTTTACACAATGTATTGGTGTAGATGCAATATGTTTCCTTGTTACAATGAGTCTAAATAAGGTTGTGCGGACTAGAGGTACATTCATCAAGAGGTTAATGGCACAAAAAGATGGCGGTTTCTATTCCAGTTAAACAATGTGTTTACGAAGAGGCTAGTGTCAAATTAATTTATTCTACGGGGTGATATAAATTAACACCCGGGCTACACCGGACACCAAGATAGTTAATTTATAAACCCATGTAAATTCCCATAAATATATTATTGAAAGGAAAGAGTCTTTGGCAAAATAAGGAGCACTTAGTTTTCCATCTTCCTCTATAAAATAATTTAAGAACGTTTGTTATTGGTATTTACAAGTCAGGACCCACAGTTTCTTCTACAAGTTTTGCTTGATTAGTTAAATTAAAGGTATATTTTTATTATACGAAATAAAAATAAGCTTGAGCAGTCACTTCTCATCCCCGTCTCTATATGTTTAACATCCGTACGTACGATACTAAATTTAAGCACAGTTAATTAGTTTGTGGGGCTTAAGTGATCTCTTGCGTGCATAAATATTATGTTAAGCTGCAGAACTTTGCAAGAGGTTGTAATTAATTTTCATTCACTAAGGATCCTTCTGTCTCCGCGTGCAAAATGGTATACATACGCTGAAGCATTAACGCGTTAATATCAGGGGATTTTAGAGTGATTCATTGTTCTCCAGAATTTTCACTTTTAAGTGAATAAGTAAGAAACATCTGTATCAAAAGTGTCAAGAAGAAAATAATATACTAACAGTTCTGAGTGTACCATGTGATATAGGTACACTTCATGCCAGAGCTTTATTATTTCTCAATAATGATTTTCGAGTCTATAGTATAAATTGAGTTATTAATTACAGACAATTAAATATTCTGATTCATTTAATTTATCAATGACACGTTATTGTCAGTATATGGCCCCTCGTGTAATAGACATTTAGTTTTTTTAATTAATTTTACACAATTATTAGTCTATTTAGTTTTTCTGATGAGGAGCTTTAAATGAATTGAACTGATTTTCAATAATGAAATAGATTTATTTTAAACAAAATAAAATATTTGACATCTATAAAACAGGGTACGCGTGGGGGTTTGGCTTATTGTGGTGGACTTTGTGGCACACGATCCACGTTATATATCATATTAATATTTCCTCCGACCCCCTAATATCTCCGTTGTCTGATAGGCGGCAGTAGTCTGTCTCCTTCCTTCACCGTGGGTGAGGACCTTCTCTGTTCCCAGGGTTAAACTGGAGAATCGTACGTGCTCGCGACGATAACAGCTGCACCACGCATCTCTGAACGTATTTTGCGTGCTTAGACTTCTCCCTCTCGTTCACGACTGATCTCTGAAATTTTAAAACTGACCGCTTCTCTACCTTTGTCAAGGTTGAAATTACCGATACCCACTGGAGACATCTGTGCTCTGGGTATTTCCCACGTTATAACCCGCTGGACGACTCTAAGGCGATCGAAAGTAACTGCAATTAAAATACATTTCTTCCCGAATTTATATGAAATAATTACCCTCGTCTTGTAAAAAAGATATTAAGAGTTATAGATGTAGCTTCAAGTACATTAGATGATAATAATGGATATAAAATGATGAAATTCCGAAGATAAACATAAAAAAGGCTGGAAAATTTATTATCATTATCACAATGTTATAAAATACTATTTTACTTTACGTCTGTTTGAAATTAAATATGTGAAAAGAAACTGCTTAAAATAAATCACTCAATGAAGCTGACAGTATACTGTTATTCGATTTCTTGCGTGGCGAGGAGATGGTCGGCGTCTTTCTTCCTCGTGGATATGTTCAGCAAACCACGTGGCCGTCAGCTGTCCGTTCTCGCGCTGCGTTGTATCGCTGACAGTAATCTTTCTTAAGCGGCACTTGAATGCGAACTGTTCGCAAAGAGGCAGCGTGCAGGCCTGGTACAGGAACCAGGGAGGACACGGTTCGCCATAAGAACCACGCTGTACACGGCGTCGCTGTTCTCCCAGGCGTGGCCGATGTCGTTCACGGAAGCACACGGTATTCAACCACGCGTCGATTCGTGTCGGCGGGCGAAGTCGCGTCGGCAATCGGTATTGTCGGCAGCGGTGCTGGGGCGCCGCGGACATACGGGTCGGCCACGACTCTTGGGTGGCCAAAATATTCTTAGCTCGCTCAGACACGGCGCGTCTCACGCAGGTCACTTCCGTATACCTCGACGTCCCGATCGTACTTCGGACACGCTGCTCTAGATCACCTCTGTATTCTTCGATTCCGGATGGCATGTAAACTTCTGTTCACGCTGACGTCCCGATCGCAAGTGTGGTCTGTTCACCTTGACTTCCCGACCCTAAGTGTCTTTCCGTCTACGCTGCTCTGGGCTCCCTCGACTTCCTCGACAAATCGCCGATGATTCCCAGGGAGCTCACCATTGGTTCATTTGGGGAACGTGTTCGAATGCCCCAATGGGACCCGTCTCCCGGTCCAGCCGCTTGGAGAAGGTTCTAGGATTTTCTGGAAAAGGAAGTATTTGTCGTTTCCGTTTAACCCAGCCTGCCACATGGCAACCCATGATGTAAAATTGAACTATCTGAACAAGGGCGAAGAACAATAAGTTTGTGTGACGAAATTTATTTGTCTCCCTTATAATTGAAGTCGCTTCACCACATTCTTTAATGGATAATTACTTAAATTAATGCAATGTACTAAATGATTTTAAAGTACATTCCTCTACTATTAAATATATGAAAACTATTTTCAAAATTTAAACAATAGATACATGTTGAAAATTGCTGTGGCTTGTGGCATGGATCAACTTTAGGTTGACCGCGTATAATGGAAAATTTTTCAAATAACATTTCGAAAAAAATAAGGAATTCGTGCCAATAAATCGAAGACCCAATAAAAGAATGAAAAAGATTTATTACTCTCGATTTTTAAACTATTGGAAGGACGCCGAAAGTTACGGGCTATTGAACACTGTCCGTCTCTTTCGCTCTGGGGCAGCAATCACCCTTAATCTTTGTGAATTAAATACACCCCAACTAGCCGCGAATTAAACAATGTTTACAGATGTTACACCAAAACTAGTCAAGAAAATACTTAAATATGAACACATAATAGATGTATATACTGTAGTATATGATGTTTTCGTTTTACTTTAATGTGACAAACTAAGCATGTAAACTGTGTAAGAAATTACCCTGAGTACCAAATTTACAGCGATATTCATTATACTGTTCTGTACTGTTTACCCAATTCTTACTTGCCGATTGTGATGACACTCTGTAGTCATTAAAAAAATCAGGAACACAAAATTATCAAACATTTTTTAGAGGAGGTGGAGGATATTGTGGGAGTTTTCTCTCGTGAGTATTTCTCTCCAGATTGACTGCGGGGCTCACATGACTACGCTGAGAATACCACGTATTCTCTTTTCCAAGGTTCTCATATGCTGAGGCACCTTCTACTCTTTTTAGGAGGTGCATGTACTGGAGTACTTATGTATACAGAATAGTTTTTCTCTGATCCCAACTACCTCCTAAATCTGGCGGAGACGCGGAGAAGCAAACTCCTCTCGGAAGGGCGTGAATATAGTACCCGAAAGCCCGAACTACCTGATGAAGGTTTTTTACGGTTTTCCCAGCATCTCTTTTAGGTGAATCACCCTGTTGGATTCTTAAACAATAGCCCGGGGACCCTAGTCGAGCCTTGGCTCCCTTCCGCATCTTCCCTTTTCAATTCCCTCCCTATGCTATTAGACGGATATTGCCAGCTTTTGGATCACCTTCATGTAACCTGTCAACGAAATAAAAAAAATGTAGTTTATTTTTTTGTCACAACTGTTGACCAAGTAGCCGAAATAAACAGAAATTTTTTGGATCAGTTTCATTGTAATTAACTATGGAAGCGTGCCTCTTTTTATGCTTACCATCCCATTGATACCGATAAACTATACATTAATTCCTATGATTGAAATTCTAGATGTCCATATGTTTTGTCATGACATTCAAATCTCAAAGTTGACGTAAAAGCTAATACAACAGGACGCTTAACATAATGTCACGATGTTCGAAACATCCCAAAGATTATTTTTCCATGTTCCCGTATTAAGGATCTGAAATGTAACAATTGTCCGCGAGTTCCTTAACGAAATAAGCTTAACAAGTTTCTTTCAGAGATTCGACTATTGAGCCTCTTAACAAACAATTAAATGTATTACAGATACGAGATCTTTAATCGTTTATCAGGTAACGATATACACTTGATTATCGATACTTACATGTATCTATTTACACGGAAAACTCGGTAACCACGTAAAGACAATCATCTCTGGAGAAATAGCCTCAGTAACCACGTAAAAACAATCATCTCTTTTAATTCTTTATTAATTTACATGCTACTATCTAATATTGATAGTGTTAAGTAAGGCGGTAGAACGTAAAGAGCATTATAAAATACGTAGAGTGGCAATACCAGGCAAGGATTTTGACTACAGATGGCAGCATGATTGTTGTCCCCACTCCTTTAGGGCGAATTCGCTCGTTGCTCCATAAGCGGCAATGTAAAAACAACGCTTTTTGTGTCTCGTAATTAAAGCAACGAAAGGCTATTTATTTGCACAATAAGTATTTTTAAATATTTAATATACAAATATAAATTTATATGGAAAATTAAAAAAAGCAACAACGATTTAAATCAATAATGGGAGTTGGATCGAAATGAAATCAACATATTTCTCAAAGAAAAGTTTTTCCCGCAAAAGTTGGAGGAGAATATACATTGCTAAGTAGTTTATCTTACATTTAAATAACATACATAGTTTCTCCTTGGATCTAAATTCTGGGCCGAAAATTATAAAATTGGCATAAAATTATTTAATGCAATATTAACGCTATTTAAACATTTTTAGAGGATACTAATTATAATTGCTCAAATTACCTGTAATATATTATTTGCGAATATAGTTTTCGTGTAATTTATTAATGTAAGAAGATAAATAATTAAGGCCAGTATTTCAATCAACTTATATATAGCGTATCGTTTCTTTGATTGATAAAAATGTACTGTACACTATTGTTATGGTGAAACCCCTATATTATAGCTACGTAGAAAACTTTTTTGTTTTTAATCCACTATAAATTAGGACAGACATTAAATCTCTTACGCAGCCATAGACCTATCCTTTACTGAACAATAGAAATATGTATTTTGGGGTAACAAGATATTATTCGTATGGAGTTTGGCGTTAGATGGGTGCGAATCGTGGACAATAGGAGTTGCGAGACAGAAAAAGAATAGAAGCTTTCGAAATGAGACGCTTTAGGAGAGTTTGAAAAAAAAGATGGATGGATAGGGTAACTAACGAGGAAGATTTAAGTAGAATAGGGGAAGAGAGAACAATTAGGGGACTTTGACCAAGAGAAAGGATAGATTAATAGATTACGTTTTGAGACATGAGGGTCTTGTAAAATTATCATTAAGGGAAGTATGTGGGGTAAGAACAGAAGAGGGAGGCCAAGGATGGAATGCGCGAAGCAGATTAGGGAAGATGTGGGATGTGGTAGCTATGTAGAAATGAAAAGGCTTACGCAGGATATGTTTGCATGGAGGGTTGCATCAAAGCAGTCTTAGGAGTGATTACCACAACAACATACATTGTTTGGAATTGAGTGCGCCATGTTCAGTCTAATTATGCAATACTAATTATTGATAAATAAATCTTTGTTTAAAAACCATTGTTGTCAACTAAGTATGTAATACAATCGATGTAAACAGAAATAGAGTGAAATGATGAGTTATATATTTATTGATATAATCAAATATAAATTTTGCAATGCTGTCCTCCACTTAAGACACTTTTTGAATCCGATTCTGTTTTTAATTTTATAAAGGAACAGCTTTCGCATGAACATGTACCTTAACAAATATTTGTTTACAACCAAGACTAAATTATCTTCGTACGCGAAATATATTCCTGGTTCTGAAAGAGTTCCTACTTTCACATATTTAATGTTCATAATTAGATGGCTTTCACTGCTTTTCTAGAACTGATTTGTAGTTCCAATTAATTTTAGTTATTACTACTTTCGTTCTTCGCTACTTTGGGTTTTCGGATTACGCTTACTCTATTATACATAGTTTGCAATGTTTATGCAGACATTATTGCACTATTTGAGGAATGTAGAGCGCAGAATAAATGTTACGACAAAAATCATCCATTTGTTTCATGGATGGAATAATAACGAATTAGAGAAAAAATTAAGGATGAGAAATTTTAATGAGTAAGATGAGATACACAATTTCAAAACTTTGATAAAAGACGTCAGTATATCACTTTACTGTCTCTAGCAATGCTTAGCTAACATAATTCTAATCAATTTATATATGTTCTGTAATAAGTTTGGATCATTAATTTTTTCTTAAATAACTTTATGAATTCAATCCCGACATAAAGCGTGTGGTCGTTAACCAAAAATTACCTTACGTCTTATCCTGTACGATTTAGATAATATAAATATGAATGTTTGCCTTTAAGCAATAGATACACAAGTCGTCGAAGTAGGAAACGTAAATCCTGAGAGGAATTTCCACGGAGGGAGGCGCAGTTGTTTAATAACTTCGCAGTTGAGATCGTTGATCCCCGAGGTGGTACTCTCAGTAATACAACTCGACTCTTGCTAGGGAAATGGAAAACACAAAAGTGAGCAACACAAAGAACGTCGCCAACAAAGACAGACCTGTCCGTATATTTAGAATAAGCCAACTGCTGCAAGGAAAACAGTTCGAATTATCTTACAAATACATTTTTAAACATTAAATTAGAGCTATTGCTATTTAACAATTTTATAACGACCGTTGGTGATATATTCCAAGAACGCTTTGGGCGATGGAGAAACAAAGAATTGTGATTACGATATATTGACTATTATTATATTATTAACTAATTTTATTTATATATATGAAAGTAATTTTGATGTAGAAAAAATTATACCAATTTATTGTTAAGAATTATATTATACGATATTAAGTTGATGTTGAGTGATTACGAGGTGAAACTAATTTATACTTACAATTCGACTATATCAATAGAACTTAGTTCATATGTCACGGTCTAGTTTGAACACGGGTGCGTAAAACAACCCCTAGCACCTACAGGAGTGTGAGTAGGGTACATTTTTTACTGACTTGCAGGAGCTGAATATAAGCCTCTTAAAATATCGTGCGTAAGTTTTGCTTTCTTAAGGAACCGTGGTTGTTTCTTATTATTTCAAATTATATTTTTGACTATCTTGAGGTACTGGAAGCCATTTTATTTATTAATGCGCCGCAACAAATTTTTAATGTTGGACGAATATTTTACTCCATTAGCGTACCGAGAATATTTTTGACTCTTTAGGGATACTGTGAGTATATTGTAATTATGTTATGGAGAATTAAATAATCTGGTTCATTAGACTAAGTTACAGTTGGCACTAGATTTCTTTACTCTATTATGGTAGCGTGAGATATCAAACCGGTCTGATAAGATTAACATTACATTCTTAGAGTAGCAGATATAAAAATTAACCCAGTATTAAGAGTTAATGTGAATAAATACAAGAGTAACGTGGGATACGCATCAACTATGTGAAAAATATACATAATTTTTGTGAGAAGTACAGTTTGATTTTAGGAAGAATGTAGGGACAAGAGAAGCAATATTGACTCTGAAAAAACCGGCCTACGTTCTTAGGATTTGTAGATTTAGAAAAAGCGTTTGATAATGTGAACTAGAACAAACTACTTAGGACTTTGAAGATAACAGGAATAAAATATCCAGAAAACAGAGTTATCCATAACCTCCACAGATAACAGTCAGCAGTAACTCGAATTGAAGGGCAATAAATGAAAGCAGAAATCAATAAATGAGTCAGACAAGGATGCAGTCTGTTGCCTATGCTGTATAACGTATATATATAGAGCAGGCGATGAAAAAAGTTAATACGGAATATGGGAAAGGAATCATACTGCAAGGAGAAGAAATAAAACCACTACGCTTTTCTGACGATATTGTAGTATTACGGGAGTCAGAAGATGACTTGGAAACTATAAAAAAAAAGTCGTGAACGTGGTCGTGGAAAAAGAGTTCAATATGAGAATTAATAGAGGGAAGATAATGGAGTGTAGTATGGGAAACAGGGGAATAACAAAGGGTGTTAGATTGGGAAGGGATATTTTGAAGGAAGTTAAGGAATTATGCTACTTGGGAAGCGTGTAATAACTAGGGATGGCAGAAGTATAGTAGACATAAGGAGTAGGAAAGCACAGGCAAGGAAGGCTTTCGCGAAGAAGACGAATTTACTTACGGGTAATATATGTCTGAATATTAGAAATCGTTGCTAAAAATGTTCGTATGGAGCGTGGACGATAGGAGTTGCGGAAATGAAAAGAATAGAACCCTTTGAAATGTGGTGCTATAGGAAAGTGCTGAAAATCAGATGGGTGGATAGAATCATTAACGATGAAGTTCTAAGTAGAATAGGGGAAGAGCGAACAAAAAGGAAGACTTTAACCCAGAGAAGGGATAGATTAATATGCCGTATTTTGAGACATGAGGGTCTTGTAAAATTAGCATTAGAGGGAAGTGTGTGGGGTAATAACAGAAGAGGGAGGCGAAGGATGGAAGGTGGCTAAGCAGATTAGGGAGGATGTAGGATGTGTTAATTATGCGGAAATGGAAAAGCTTGCGCAAGATAGGCTATCATGGAGGGTTGCATCAGACCAGTCTCAGGACTGAATACCACAACAACAATTTTGTGATGATTTAATGTGAAAAACATTACACCTCACGTAGGAAAATTAATATGTAAATAAACTGCACTAAACTTTACTAAATAAGCCAGTAAATTGGATTACGAACGACATTGTTACTTGAACAAACTTAAAAACTCTTCTGAATCTCCTAGATTAGTAAACTACATTCAAACTTACAGGCGTATTTACAAGAGAGTGCTCGTATACTTATGAAGTACTTACAGTATCGCAGGCGCTTCAGCCCAGAGTGACTGCGGGGCTTACCTGATCATGTCGGGGATGCCTCGCACTCTCTCTGGGTACTTTTTATCAAAGTTCTCATATGCCGAGACACCTTCACCTATTTTAGGAGGTATATGTACCGGTGTCAAAGACCTTGGGCATATGGCAAGAGTTGTCCGCTGATCCCATTGGATCAGTCGGCCAACTGCCTCCTGAAACTGGTAGAGACACGGAGAAGGGAATGCTGCGTCCCCACAGCAAACTCGTCTCCCGTCATTCGGAAGGGCGTGAGAATAGTACCCAATGCCCGACCTACCTGATGCAGGTTTTCTAGGGTTTTCCCTGCATCTCTTTAGGTGAAACACCGGGTAGGATCCTTAAACCATAGCCCGGGGGCCCTAGTTAACCCTTGGCTACCTTGCTCTACCTTCCGCATCCCCCCTTTTCAATTCCCTTCCTATGCAATTAAAGGGGAGTTGCCTGTTTCAGGATCACCCTCATGTAGCCTGTTATCCAAAAAAAATATTTGTACTTAAATAAAACGTCCATTAAATTTACCAGTAATTTAGCGCTTAACAGACCAAATGGATGGATTATTCATATAAATGAAATTCACTTGTTATGTGTAATAAAAACTCAAATGTATGTGTGTATGTATGTTCCGCATACAAATTTAAACGCGTGGTGCAATATCGACGAAATTTTGTACAGGTGTTCTTTGCGACATGGAAATAAGCACTGTCGGGGTAAGACAACCCTAGGGGAGGGAGACGAAATATTTTAATATGCAATATCTGCCGAGATTTTTGTCGAATAAATACGTTTCGGTCTCAATTACTTTGGCTGCCTTTCCCCGACACTATTTGTGTATAATCTCAACCCGTTTCAGCATGGGAAAGAAGAATTCATAGTGGTGGGTGTGGACAGGGGTCACTTAAAAACATTAATAAACCTATCGAGTTTGTTATTGAAACCGGTGTAATTTGAGTCGCTGAGTCTGATTCTGACATTAAACAGACCGTTTATCTTGCAATTCAACCTCTAAGAGAGGTATGGAAGGGTGTAAACAAAATTTGCGTTTTAAATTCTTCTCATAGCGAAGGGTGCGGTGCAGTGGAGTGTGCAAATCAATAACGAGAAATAACGATACAGATGTCTAATTCGTTGTTATGAAAGTCACTGCAAATTAACCTCTACTTCAGTCCCGCAGTGTCGGGGAGGTGGATGGTGATTGCGGAGCAGGAAGACGTTTACGGCAATAACACGAAATTATCCAAGATTAATTACTATTATAGGTTTATGTACAAGCCTATCAGAAATAAATAAATTGGGACGTTTCCAACCCAATTTTTAACATGCGCATTTTTACCTGTTGAAAAATGTAATTGACAATACGTTACCTCGTTAAATTTAAAAGCAGAAATCGCCCATACAAAATTTACAACTTGTCGTTAACGGTTTGTATAGGTTTAAAATGGAGATCCAATAAGTTCCTCGTGATGTTAATACTACTAATTACTTGCCATCTATTTCATTCCAGAATAATTGATTACACTACACGCTAACCAACACGAGCGCTTGGTAGGGATTGACAAAGGCCTCTTTGTATTGTAAGTATAACGCTTACCATCTGCTACAAATTTAGAGTCTAACAAGTTCTCTCGAATCTCTTATTCTTCATATAAACACATTTACATGAATTTACATTATTCGTGACAGGGTGCTGACAGATCTGAGCAACGACAAAGCGCAAGGGAATTGATAACACTCCAGCAGAGTTGATATGATCATCGGGCGAAGAAGTAATATCGTGGCTGTTCAAGATAGTTTGCGAAATGTACGAAACAGGAAGAATAGCAAAAGATTTTAGGAAAAGCATAATTATATCTACATCGAAGAAGACTGGGACTGATAAATGCGAACAGCGCAGGGTAATTAGTTGAGTATCTCATGCGTGCAAAATATTAACGAAAATTGTATAAGAAGAAGGAACGTCAAATAGAATGCAAATTAGGAGAAATTCAGTTTGCTTTTACGAAGAATGTAGGGACAAGGGAAGCAACAATGACTCTGCGTCTAATGTGAATACACTATTAAGGATTTTGAAGATTATAAGATTAAAATTTCGAGAAAGAAGGTTATCCATAACCTCTACAGTTGGCAGTCAGCAGTAATTAGAATTGAAGGGCAAGAAAAGAAAGCAGAAATCAATAAAGGATTAAGACAAAGAAACAGTCTGTCGTTCATGCTCTTTAACTTGTATATAGATCAGGTGATAAAGAAAGTTAAAAATGAATATGGAAACGAAATCAACGTGTAAGGAGATTAAATAAAAGCCCTAAAGTTTTCTGATGATATTGTGGTATTATGGGTGTCAGAAAAAGACTTGGAAAAACATGATAACTGGCATGAACCGCATCCTGGAGGAAGATGAATAGGATTAATAGAGGGAAAACCAAGGAGGTGGACTGTACTGTGGGAAATAGTGGAATAACAAAGGGGGTTAGACTGGGAAGGTATATTTTGAAGGAGGTTAAGGAATTCTGCTACTTGGGCAGCATAATAACTAGAGAAGGGAGAAGTATAGTAGACATAAAGAATAGGATAGAACAGGCAAGGAAGACTTTCCCGAAAAATAGAAATTTACTTTCGTGTAATATAAGTGTATATAAAAGCGTTCGTATGGAGTGTGGCCTTATATATGGGTGTAAAACATGGACGATAGGAATGGCAGAAAGGAAAAGAATAGAAGCCTTTGAAATTTGGTGCTATTGGAGAATGCTGTAAATCAGATGTTTGGATGGAATCACTAACGAGGAAGAATAGGTGAAGTGCGAACGATGTGGAGGACCTTGACCAAGAGAAGGAGTAGATTATTGGTTACGTTTTAGGACATGAGGGTCTTGTAAAATAAGCATTAGAGGGAAGTGTGGGGGGTAAAAACAGAAGAGAGAAGTCAAGGATGGGTAAATCTAAGCAGATTAGGAGTATGTGGGATGTCGTAGCTAAGCAGAAATGGAAAGGCGTGCGCAGTATAGGTTAGCATAAAGACCGACCAGCCTTAGAACTGATTACCATAACAGCAACACATTACTCTTCCAACAAATTTGACTCTATATTACTTAAGCATATTCTTCGTATTATTAGTAAATAAAGAAAAGATTATAAAAATGAAATTAATGACTATAAATAGAAAAAAAGCAATGAGAAAAACTAGATGAATAAATAAATTATCAAAAAGAATTCTGAGAAAAATGGGTTGTATAAAGTGAACGGCAATGATACGGTTCCTCTTCAGAAATGACGCATATTTAAAATTACCGCCAGTGAACAATAACATTACTGCACCTACCATTGTTAACAAATTTAAAAAATGCATCTTTCTTTCTTATTTGCAAACTATTTATCACTTTTGTAGCCCTTGGCCAATTTACTTCAGTTCCGTCCTCTAGAACAACAGTCGGTAGATTTTCGCGCCAACCACAAACACCAGGAGAGAAGCTTCGGACAGATACTTCGACATTTTAGTTCTCTGTTTTTTATGTTACTATCTTATATTAAGTTAAAATGAATTGACTTGGAAGTATTCATTTCATGATCTAGCTCTGAGCCATAGAATTCTGAAATGTTATAAAGTTCATGGATTCTGTGTAACCGTCGGCGAATCGTAATGAGTCTGTAGATCCAACTGAACCTTACTCCTGACGTATACAACGGACCATAGTTTACATTTCAGGAACCTTAAACCCCAGTGAAAATCCATACGGTTTATTTTTAATTGTTTCATAAAACCAATAATCATAAAAATACAGTAATATAAATGAACTACTAAACCCCTATTAATATTTAAAAGTAATATGGTCAAAAGCGGTGTGTTTAAAAATCGAATTGTCCACTTTTTCTGTTATTCTAAGAGGTTAAACATTTGATTGGTACTTACTTCATCTCTATCATCTTACAGCAGTAAAGCTTTTCTCGGTTTAATATTCGATTGAAGTTCAGACATGCTACGGCAAAAGCTATTATCAAGAATGACAGAGGGTCGGTCGACCTTTCTCCCTGAGCGACACGAAGAATCGCTGGTTGCCATGGCAACCTTTGACGCGTCTAACTACGCTCCTAAGCCTATCGACCAAAGACACCACTCCTTCTGACAGAGATAAAAATGAAGATCATTTCAATCAACAACTAAGTCCCTTGTCTCTTGTCTGTTTCGAATATGTACGCCTAAAGATTGTAAACTGAAGTGAAATTTAAATAGTAAGGTTGTAATCAAAGAAGCTGAAAATTCCTGATATCGCCAGTTGGTGGTTTTCTGTGTACTAGATGCTTGAGTCTATTTACAAATAGTTCATACATGAGATTCTACTTTCGTAATTTAGTGTTTATATTTTATAGGGGGTACGTTATTATAATGTATTTGGATCATTCCATGTCAAATCAACCCCAAAAAAATACGATTCGACACCCACGATCTCAGATTTTAGTGAAACTTGGCATGTTTCTTCCTTTCATGGATATAAGTAAAGATATAAAATCATGGGTGTCATGGCTGTGTTCAACTGACGTGGAATGACCCATTTTTTATTTCCCTTTCTGGTTTGCTTTGCAGTTTTTACCACCTACAATAATTAGATTTACTTATAATTCCAATTTATATCTTAACTTCAAACGATTATTTTCACAATGAAAGTTTCACTATTGCAATGTTCCTTTTAATGTAGATTTGAGGAGGGGGAACCCGAGGGTGTTCATAAAACAGGCATAGGAATGAATTGAAAAGGGCGGATACGGAAGGTAGAGCAAGGTAGCCCAGGGTTGACAATGAACTTCGGGCTGTAGTTTAAGGATCCTACAGAATAGGTTAGCATGGATAAGAGCAGTTTAAGGACTGAATAGAACAACAACACAACACCCGGTGATTCATCTGAAAGAGATACAGGGAAAACTCTACAAAACTGCATCAGGTTGGTCGGGCTATTGAGTACTTGTCTCATGCCCTTCCGAATGACAGGAAAGAAGTTTTCTGTGGGGTCCAACAATCTCATATCTGCGGCTCAACCAGACATGGAGGCAGTTGGCCGCCTGATTGAATGGGATCAGCAGACAACTCTTACCGCATGTCCAATGTCTATTACACCTCACAAAACAGAACAAGGGGCCTCGGAAAGAGATAACAATAAAAATCAGAGGAAGAAAAAGGCATTCCCGGAGGTACGTCCATTCATCATTCTGGGGAGAAATACCTGCGAGTGGGAGCTCCCGCAGTTTTCTGCTTCTTCTGCAACGTGTGTATTATTTTTTAGAAAGACAGGCTACGTGAAATTTATCCGCTTTGGTGACTCTCCTTTATAATAGCATCGAATTGGCTGGAAAAGGAGGATTTTGAAGGTCGAGCCAGGTAGTCAAGGGCAGACTTGCACCCCCGGGTTGTAGTGTAAGGATTCAACCCGGTGATTCACCTAAAGATGATGCAGGGAAAATCCTAAAAATCTGCATCAGGTAGGTGAGGCCTGTTTCACATTAACCCGGCTTGCAGTTTGAGTATTCTAGTCAGCCCGACAGTAAGTCAGCTACTTTCACATCTACCCAGTTGTCGGCCCGCCTTGACTCGTCGAGACTCAAATATAAATTATATTTATCTTACATTTATTTATTGTACTAAAACATATTAGAGAAAATAAGTATTAAAAAATTGAAACCACTCTACGTTTCACCCTTTTTGGAATTTCGTCAAATTAGTTCAGAAATTCTAGTAATTAACATTAGTTAGAAAAAATAAAGTGGTTACAATAAAGTACTATACAATGAACTTATATTAACATTAGTGATTCATTATATTTATAAATTATATTCTTATCATCATTTCGTATTTCTCATATGAAGGAATATGAAAAATTAATTACAATAAGTTACATAATAACCACATTGTGATTAAAAAATACTTTATTTAATTAGAAATAAATTTCGAAAAGAAAACAATAATAAAAATTAATACTAGTGTAGAAGACTGTTCAGATAACTTTTAAAGAGCTGATGGCCTTGAGGTACAAATATTTTCGGATTATTTGTAGTACTGAGTTGCAGTATACGTATAAGTGTGGGGGCAGGGTAATTATTATTTGGAAAGTTTCTGGATGTATAAGCACTGTCTATTCTCATTTCTTGACGACCTTTTTCGTTTTTTCATATCAGAAACTAACTGCATTACCTCCAGCTAAAATTCTACTACTTCTTCGTCGTCGAACATTCCTAGCGAAAGAAATAAATTGCGATCCTTGCACGTGAGCCATCTCGTCATCATCTCGAAGGTCTTCCTCTTCAACAGTGCCTTGTGGTTTTACATAATTTTGTTCTTGAAAGAGATAGTTACGCATTTAAAAATACTCTGTCTATAACTGAGTTTAGAAGTACAATGAATCGTGGAGGAATTTCAGCAAATAACCTAATAAACATGATGATGGATGATTTACTTTTTAACTACTACTGGTTCAGTAAAATAGAAGATATCAAACAGTGTAGCACGTGTCGCCATAAAAGCGTCGATATTTTGGCGTGCGAATCCAGAGATTTGGTTCAGGAAAATAGAAAGCCAGTTTACTCTCGCAGGAGTTACGGCGGAAATCACTAAATTCCCTCAAGTGGTGTCGGTGCTTCAACCGGAAGAACTGGCCATGGTGGGTGTTATAATCTACTTACGGACAAAATATATGAAACATGCGTTAGGTTTACGCAGTGTGTTTCATTGGCCATTCATTATGGTGGCAGTGGCGCAACCTATCATTGGCGCGGATTTTTTAATCCATGTTGAACTACTAGTTGACATTCGGAGGGGATGTTTGATGGATTCAGCCACGCAACTTCCCTCAAGTGGAATGCTGTGGAAGTAAGTGGCGGGCTGCATTAAAACTGTTCGTGGGGATTCCGTTTACTATGCTTTATTTGCTCAATTCCTCGCTGTAACTGAAACAAATGCAGCTCCACGAGAACTTCGACACGATGCCATCCACTGCATCCAGACGACGGGCCCGCCAGTATTTGCACGTCCACGCCGATTGCCACCGGTTAAACTGAAAGCCGCAAAAACTGAGTTTGAATATTTGGTGGCGACAGGCGTCTTTAGGCCTTCTAAAAGTTGCTGGGCGTCTCCTCTCCATATGGTTCAAAAAGCTAATGGTGACCCTGTGGGGACTACAGATGATTAAACAGTCTGTAGTTCCAGACCGGTACCCAGTGCCGAATATGAAAGACTGTGTGCAAGTGCTGGCAGGAAAGAAAATTTTCTCCACGCTCGACTTTGCGAAGGAATATCACCAGATCCCAATCCGAGAAGAAGCCATCCCAAAGACCGCGGTGACTACGCCCTTTGGTCTCTTCGAGAATGTCTTCATGCCTTTCGGTCTGTCAATTACCGCAGCGACGTTCCAACTTTTCATAAACCAGGTCCTTAGCGGAATGGATTATTGTGTGCCATATTTCGACGATGTACCATGTACTAGTAACTGAAACCCAGCATGCGCACCACATCGAGTAAGTTATTATAGCAAATTGTGTGCCAGGGAAATCTTCAGTAAAGCTCTTAGATCATGTAATAACATATGATGGGTTTACTCCGAAGCCAGAAAAGGTATCGGTAATCACTAACTTCCCCAGGCCAGAGACAGTAAAAGAGTTGCGCCAAATTTTAGCGATCATAAATTTTTATTGACGTTTTATAAAAGGTGCAGCAAAAGTGCAGGCGTCGCTCAACCGATTCCATTTTCTACTGGATGTATGCTTATTCCTAGGTTCCCGTGTTCTGTTCTGTATGTATTATTGAACATACGGGATGTAAGCCCTCAAGATATGAATAAAACACGACTGAAGGCAGACACACATATTTCGTGTATTTTTATACTGTTATGAGTTTTGCAGCACTTTCCAAATCGTCCCTTTAATAGTGGCATATACAAATATAACATTAAAATTTAGCATTGGATGTGATGTCTCTATATAAATGTTTCCCAACCTTTCTTGTACTATACCCCACTTTCTGATCGCCTCCTCGTATCGTAATTTGTCACAATAAAAATTGAATAGTTCTCTAAGAAGAGAATTTTTTATCAAGAAGAAACAGTAAATTTTCGAAACACATTAAGGCAAATAAAATTCAAGTACAAATTAATTTATGTGAAAGACATTTCTTTAATATTTTAACAGTACATTTTCGAAACACATTATGGCAAATAAAATTCAAGTACAAATTAATTTATGTGAAAGACATTTCTTTAATATTTTAATTGTAAGTAGTTATTTTTTATTATTTGACAATTCAAACATTTATTGAAACATCACTTGTGGATTGATGCTTGCTGTAGAAATATTATATTAATCAGCTACAGTTTGAAGTCTCAAGTAAACGTAATGTACATTACGAATGTTATAACAATCGCCCATATATTTAAATTCTAGAAAAGCTCATTTTGCCACCACGAATAATGAAATTTCCCCGCGTGGGACCCACGTTGGGAAACACCGCTCTATATGGTCCTTCGAAACGTTACGATTTTGGCTTGCACAAAGTAAACCTTACAAAATCTGCGGCGGATCGGCTTCCAATAACGGGAGAGGAATTTGATATGGGGTCGCAGCTTTCCTTTTCTGCATGTCTCAGCCAGTTTAGGACCCAACTGGCCCACTATTCCAATAGGTGCAGCGGATAACAATCACCTTGGTCTGCGGCCCCGCAGTAAAAATCTTTCAAACAGACCAAGGTGCCTGGAATGAGTTTTGTAAATGTCCCAATCCCTCCCATGAGCGGCTCCTCGCTCGCTCTGGTGACGTTTTTACGGCTCCCAGTCCGAGGAGTCGGACTCAACTCCGCTCTGAACGAGAGTGCAGCGTTACGGCTCTGAGTAGAAGCTTGTTGACGCTCCCGCTCCGTTGTGAACGGCGTTGCAGCCAAACGACTCCGAGGCGCAGTTTGTTCAAGACCGACAGCGTTCCGACTCTTTCCCGTTATGAGACGTGAGGAGCAATGTGAAACAAACGCTCTGCTCTCCCTTAAAAGCGGTCGACAATGTTTCAGTGACTGACTTATCAGTCTTACTTTTGATGAAATAACTTTCTTTTCATTCTCATTTTGTACTTCTGGAAGTATTTGAAGTAATATTTGAGCGGCTGCTTTGAAAATCGACGCAGCGATCATTACTATCATCGACATACAGAATTTCAGTATTAATTAATAATGTACTTTCAAATTAATTCAATATTTAAGCCGAACTTCGTTACTCCGCCTTGCGATACATTGTATTTCGCATAAATAATTAATTTTTATCGTAGATCTATTTAATAACACACTTATGCCAAAAACACCAACCCAATAATAGATTTTGTGCGCAGGTTTTCGCTCGATCGGACATTTTAAACTGAAATACCGTCCACTGAGAATATCCTAAGTAGAATCTGTTTTGTAATCTTCTCACTACGTTTCCCTAAACCTCCGATTAATTATAGATTAGTCACGGGTAATTGCGCTAAACGTGGGCAACTCCTCGCGCAAATCTTCCCTGGCACACGAATATATTGTGCCCGCGTATGTACAATTGCTCAGACCATCAAATCTTTGTTAAAATCAATTAGTGCTAGTTGGTCTCTTCTTGAACTCGTATCTCCTTGTTAGTAATATACTCAGTAATTAAATTTGAATAAAACAAAATACAATATACAATAAATAAAAAGACGGCCAATAAGTCAGCATATAAAATTTATTACTATTTATTTAAAAACGACGTTTCGTCTATTTTTGAGATTTCCTCAGGCGTACTAAAAACATAATATTACAATAAATTAAGTATGGGTTCTATGCTACAATTTTTTAATTTATATATATGTCCAATCACCTCATTGTTCAAAAGAAAGCCATGGTTTATTAAATCTGGTAGATAAGACAGTCAAGTTGTCACGTCACAAATACCACAGTGAAAATCTAAATAAAATTAGCAATGTTCTGTAACTAAATTCATACCCAATCAATTTCATCTACAAACATATCAATATTAGATTGAATAAAAACAGCTATTCCTACAATAATTTATCCGTAAAAAAGATTAATAAGAGAAAAATGAATTACATAGTTTTAACCTATATAGCTAACATACAATATAAACTAATTGACTTGTTTCATAATTACCGTGTAGATGTTGTGTTTAAATCAATAAATAATTTCAATTTTGTTCAAAATATTAAAGACAAAATTAGCTTTCTGGAAAGACAATGTTATCTACAAAATTAATTGTTTAGATTGTAAGCGGACAAAGTAAAAGAGCTTTAAAAACTCTCATTAAAGAACATAAAAACATCAAATTAGACATAAAAAGAACGCATTTGTGTCCAAACACATGAATATTAATAATCACGATTTCTATTGTGGAAATTTTGGACGTAGAAAATAATTACATCTCTAGAATGAGTTGATGTTGTATATCAGGTGCAACCCTCATGCAATCAATGTTGAAAATGACACGAATAATTTGAACAAAATTTACGATATTATTTTGGTATAGTAGTTTAGCTTTTATATTTTTCTCCAGTGTTAACATTTAACTGCCGAAAGCACTCATTGTTACTTCATCATTTCGGCCGTAACCGTCGAGACATTAAATTCTTCACATACAATTCATGTAATTCTTCACATGTACATTCAATAATCCTTTCGGCAGACGGAGTCAAGAAGTAAATGTGATGAAAATTAGCAATTTTGCTACATTTTTAAGTTTTCAACCATGTTTTATATATGTATATTAAATAATTGTAACATAGTAATGATATAAAAATAGTATATTGTGAATGCAAATATTATTGCAAAATATGTAGAAGAAATCATTGGAGAGTACCAGTGAGGTTTTAGATCAGGGAGATCTACATCAGATCAAATATGTACCATCAGGCAATTGCAGGGAAAGAAACATTACGACACATCATCTATTCACTGATTTCACAGCAGCCTATGATTGTATTTGGAAGGAAAGACTTTGGAATGATATACTTAAACTGGGAATACCCAAAAACTGAGTAGAGCTAAGTAAAATAGCAAACGAAAATGTGCAGGCAAGGGATAAAATAGGCATGAATATCTCAGAGGAAATACAACTGGAAAAATACTTTAGACAAGGAGACAGTATATCCCCACTATTATTTAACATAGCACTGGAGATGGTGATACGAAAACCAACCTGGACCTGCGAGGTACATACCCATTCTTGGCGTATGCAGACGATATCGTGAAATCAGGAAGGCGAATGGATGATTTGAAGGAAAGCTTCTTAAGAATAGAAAAGTATGCATCTGAATTGGGATTGAAGATTAATGAAACTAAACTGAAGTTTATGACAGTGGAAAGGAGAGAATGAGGAAAAGCAGAAACAATAAGTATGGGTCAATACAATTTTAAAATCGTAAAATTATTTATTTGGAGAGCTTGTTAACATCAAAGAATGAAATTGAATTTGGAATAGAAAGGGGAATAACAAATGCCAATACAGCCTACTATACCCTACTTACTCTCCTAAAAAATTTAAATTGTCCCCTGGAAAGCAAAAATAAGGCAGTATAAGACACTAATAAGACTTATAATAGTGTACGGGACGTAATCATGGGCGCTTACTCAGAATGTTTGTGAAAGACTGAGCATATTTGTAAGAAAAATACTAAGATGGATATACGGAGGTATTAATGTAGATGGACAATAGAGAATAAGATAAAATGATGATCTGAAAGAAATGTATCAAGACATGGACTTTGTTACATATATGTAGATTAGGATGGTTGGGACATGTCAATAGAATGAAGGAAGAGATAAAAGTTAAGCAAGTAGTATTTGGACAAGAGGATGGAGTAAGAACAAGGGGAAGACCAAGGACGAGGTGTTGGGGCGATGTACAGGCGGACTTAAGAAGGGCGAAGATACATGAATGGATTGTCCTTGGACAGGTCAAGATGAAGTTGTTAAGGAGGCGATGGTCCTGCCTGGACTGTAGAGCCAACTATGATATATTTTTGGGGACATTATGATCTTTGACGTTGTAATGGTTAAATATTTTCAGAGGCAATAGAAATGGTTTCTATTCAAGAAATAAATTACACTACCTCTGGTGGTGGGGTAGGACACTAATGATACAACTTCTTGCGTGTTTACATGAAAGTAGGCATTTTACACTTGCAACTTCCAATTGCAACAAGGGAAAGGCAGCAATTACTTGCAAGTGTAAAGCCAGCCAAAAATATCTAAACATTACAGCCAAGACTTTCGTATCTTATGTACGAAATTATTAAGAAAAATATTCATAAATTTTTTCATTTGACTCAGTAAGAGCTTACGTTTACCAATTAAACCAGCCATTCAGTAAGCGATTGATATAACTAATGATAACGGCATACGTAATCGCTAATAGAACCAAAAATTATTTTTTTCTTTTATTTAAGATACAGAGCTGTCACAACTTAACTAAGAACACAATATCTAATGTGCTTTGTTTTCCCATATTTAGCTAAAATTATATCACGACTCATATGCTTGAGAATGGTATGCGCATTAATAATTATTTTGTAGAAACGATCAACCCTAAACTGTTGTCCGAGTGTATTTCTTATTAGTAGTTTTAGTTTGTCTGTTATAGTTCCTTTCACTACTAATTCCAATATTTTTTTACTTGCCTCCATAGTAAATGTTATCTTAGCTTTTGTTTCCTTTACAGAATTACACTACGGTCAAATTATAGTTATAAAATATGATTTTCTATTTTAGATAAAATTTGATTCAAAATTTTAAATACGACAAATAAGACGGAGCTTCTAAATACAAATAATTGTGTCGTAACACGTGAACTATAAGTTGAAGTTGATGGCTATTGTAGAGCGACTTCATTTTCTCATGGTTACCTGGCCAAGAATATTCCTATAGAGTACAGTGTATTTACCTGTAGAAGCGCAGAACTGTGCGAGGATAAGTGTTTACAGAAGATGTAATATTCCTTAAATATTTAAACAGGGCTGATGGCTGAGGGAAGGAAGCTGTGTCTGTTGGGACGGGCACTTCATATGGCTTAATTACACAACAATCAATACATGCCCCTAGGCGGCTAAGTGGATTACTTGACTGAGGGATTGAGAGCCAACTCAGGAACATCAAAGAGTCTTGTTACTGACAGCTTTTGTTCTGAGGAAATGATTCTGATATGTTTCTAGTTGACTATAAAGTCCCGATAATATCCCTTCTTCAAAATCAATACCGTACAACCCTTAGCTAAATTCTTATGTGGTCGTTAAATTTATGTAAAGAAACAAATTTTTTGACACAAGTGCAGCATTTCATCCTCTTTTGCTTAAGGCCAGGATTCGAACCCGGGTCCTCTGTTCTGTGAGGCAGCGACGATGGCCACTAGACCACGGGATGTAAAAATTTACTAAACGTCAACACCACTCTTATCTGTTCGGTAAACAGAAACCTGTGTAACATTCAACTCCATCAGACGTATTTATCCTACTCGTCAGTGCCATCTTGTTTCTCTTTATCAAACGACATAATTTAACACATGACTTTTAATTAACATTTGAATTACAATCGTAAGTATAATTTAAACATAAATAAGATCTTCAATCAGCATATACTAATTTATTACCATTACATATTCAATTTATTTACAGGTATTTAGTTATGTTTACGTACACTATTCCATAAATTACCGTCTTCAAATGTATTATTGATCACTCTCTCCATTTCGTTCAGAATATATAATCGTTCTCACCACATTATTCTCTCTATGTCTCAATGCTATTCCAATTGGCCTCATTTTTCAAATCCCGTAAATGTTTCTACAAAAGGGTCAATTTATTTTAATTATTAATAAAATATTGAAAATTCAGTATATTCGTTATTATATTTACGCTAAACGAGAGATGGTGTAAATATAAACATTTATTGTCCATTTTTAATTATTTTTTAAATAAATGAGAGATTTTCAAATATAATTTCGTTTTTCCTTACGAACCTTGTATTATCAGAAATTTTATTAAATAAGGTCATTTTAATGAATTTTTAATACAATAATTATTTAATGATAGTATTTATATAATTGACGAATTACAAAATTTTTACGTTTACAAAGTTATTTACTTATTAAAAGGAGACATAACTCAAATTAAATTTTAGAGCAAAAAGCAAAAAAGTAGTTGAAAATACAACCACTTCCAGGGGCGAGGTGTAAGGGGTGGAAATGTTAATATATGCAGACAGAATAAATATTTTTCAATTACTTTAACAGTAGTGTTATTTTCAACCCCATTTGGTACGGGAATCGAAGGTCATTAGTTACATATAAACACCGTAACAAAAACAGAGATTGGTGTCAAATTCTAGGATTTAGAAGTCGCTTAATTTATTTCTGACATTCAACATCCCGATTAAGTTGTATTTTTTCTTAGGAGTGAGGGTGAGAGGCTAACAACAAACTTTGTACCCATGTTTCTTACGATATAGGTCTTACTTTGGATGAACGAAACACCCCAAGAACCAAAATGTGTGAGCGTCGGGTGCATCTTTCACATTCTTACGATACCGTAAAAATATTCAGTTTTATTTTTTAAACTACCTGTAGTATTCCGGAATACAACATAGGTTGTACTTCAGTCCCAGAATGGGCGGAGGGGAATAAGGTGTGAAAGCCAATAACATAAAAACAACCGAGATTCCTGTCTATTTCGGGGTTGTGGAAGATCCTGAGATTAATACTGACATTCAACATACAACATAAGCTGTACTTCAGTCCCAGAGAAGGACGGGGAGAAATAAGACGAAATGAATCGAGATTTCTGTCCATTTCTACGTTATGGAAGTCGCTGGTAATTCAATACTATGATAGGCTAATATAAATAAATACTCGGGAACCCAGCAAGTTACTGAATAAAATGTCAGCTAACAAACCATTCATTTGTTTATCAATAACTTAATACATAATGTATTAGGAGTCGAACAAGTATCGATTATAGTATATTTGCTAATAACGTGATGTCGTGTAATGGACCACATTAATTACAAACAAATTGAAATGAAATGTGATCGTCTTTCTTATAATCATAAGTTATTATTAGAAGAATATTACAATTATTTTTCTTATAATTTTGGGAATTATTACTAAATATCTAGTGTTTTCAATTATGCTCCTAACGTAACATTACACAAGTATAGTTTAGGCTATTCCCTAAAATATGAGCAAGACTGAATAGAACATCTATCACATTGTTGCACCGCCTCCGGGAACCTTAATGAATTAATTCGGCACTTTCCGCATAATTAGGTGCTAAAATGGCGCGCAGTCCCACACGGTCTACTGCGTTTATTTGCTCCAGTCTCCCGAGTTGGAAGTCAATGTGGCAATAATTATACCAATAGCACACGCAATGAACCTGTCACGGAGAGCGTGCTGATCCAGCGTTCGGAGGCAAATGCTATTAGTAACTACTCCAAGAGTTAAAAGTAAAAACGAAATACTGACATTAACATGGTTATGTAGGCGGCTATACTCTCTCTCTCTCTCACACTCACGCACACATACACACATAAAACTGAAACTGATTGGAGATATTACCTACAGGAATTATGACCTCCGTCTCAAATTTAGGAATATTCCCATAATGTTAGGAAAGAATAATCTGTGAATAATTAAAAAAATAATGTTTAACGTTTTAGTTCTTATAAGTGTTGATCAGGTGCTGAATAAAGATGAAAATGACGAAAACTAATTTAAGAACAAAGGAAAACTGAATGTGAAACAGAGAAAAAAAAGGAAGCAAAAGGAAAAACAAATGTACCAGATAGGTTTATTGGACGAAGTTAATAGCGACGAAGAAATAAATCATCTTAATAAAGTGGATAACAATATAAATATAAACTGAATGGAGGGATTTCTCCAAAGTTTCTAACAGAAAATAAATTCTATTCGGCATAAAGGTAACAATAACTTTCATTGCTCGAACATGATGTTGAACAGAGTTCCTGAGGTGATCGAAACGTTACCTAAATCCCTCCCTATATATCGGGTCAACCCAAGCCAAGTGGTCCGGGAAAAAGGAAATTGGTTGCCGCACCATTTAAAAAAATTAATATTTTGTTTGTGTATTGCCTCATATTTTGGCAGTTCAGAACTAATTTTGTTTCATTTAAATTGTGTCCGGTTCAAAAATGGCGGCCGCTTTTGTTGCAGCGCGCACGCCATTTTTCGCGTTTGCAGGTATCTTCGAATTTCTAAATTATCCACGACTGTGTTGACTTATCCTTTTCAAATAAACTGCATCGTGTTCACTATATTCAGACCTACAAGTTGAACCCATACTTACTAACCTAATATTATTTTTTCATGTACTCTATGTACCACGAAGTTGTCGATTCCAAATGAAGAAAATTCCATTTTCGTAGGCTTATTTCCCCAAGAAGAGTTTTCGAACCTTAAAAATTTCCATGCTTTTACACATAATGGTGTAGTTACTCTACATAAATTGTCAATGGTAACTAACGTTCGCTTTACAAATAACATTCTTTAAAAAAAAATTCTCAATTTTTTTCAATGTTTGAGACGCTGTATCTCTGTTTTTCATGTAGATAAAAATATGGAAATTGTACGGATAATAGGTCTTTATAATAGAAAAATATGATATAATTTGAACTTTGAGATTTAACTCAAAGATAGTATAAAAAGTTGTTAAACATAGCAAGAAATGCTCGATTTCCAACGGTAGGATAAGTAGATATATCAATATAATACTTCAAATATTTAGACATTTTAAGCTCAGAAAACTATTTTGACAACAACATATAAACAATTTATGATGCATATTCTTCCACTATTATGGAATATAAATTTCGAAAACTATCTTTTGTAGAGAATAACTGAGAAAAATGAGGCGCAGAATACTCAGGCGTTAAAGTTCTTACTAAGCGGCATACAGTTACGAAAAATGGTTAGAATGGTTGATAATGATGATTAAAATTTTTCAATTTAGTAATATATTTTTGAATTATAATCCAACCTATCAATATATTCAATATATGTACGAAGTGTGAATGGTTTAAGAATAATTTTAATAATATTGAATGGCTTCCTCATTAAAGAGAGAAGTGAAGCGTCTATACGATTCAAATAAAATATAAGAGGAAGGATGATGTCGGGGAAGATTAGAGTGCAGATAGGGAGCCAACGACGTTCATTCATTTGGAAAAGGAAATGGAAATCCCCGTAGAACATGCAACAGGTTGCAGCGTTTATTGCATAGTCTTATTACAATCCCGATTGACTGAAGAGGGGTTAGCTGCACATGAATTATTCCACGAGATAAAATTGAGACTGACTTTCTGCAGACACGCCTGGCTACGTAAAGAATTCACTGCTGGATGTATACCTTTTTTCTTGTGCGAATAATCCACTAGAGAATTGTAAGTTATATTCTATAAATTTGGTCTTTATATGCTTGTTAATCTTTGCAACTTCCTCGCTTTACCCCTTCTGTCCTTTCATCGTTCTATTTAACTCATTTTTATAAGATGATTTATATAACATCATACTATATTTTTGCCATCACCCTACTCGGCTAGTTGCCTTTAGTTTCAAGTTATATTAAAATCAAAATGAGACAACGATAAGAGATTGGAACAATTCATCTGCAACGCTGTTTGAGAAGAATCTTCCAGGAACAAATAGGTTTAACTTAAAACTTAAATACATTCTTGAAGTGAATGCGGTGGAAGGTTTTTATTTATATTTTGTTGCTTCTTTTGTTTAGTGAATTGTTGCAAATGTGGACAAATTTCTGGGACATTATTTCTGTATTTCAAGATTGTATGTCGTTTATGTGTTCAACATCGTTTATGCATTTGCTTTCTTACTTCCACCGGGATCTATCAACTTCGCAGAATATTCATAATTATATACAAACGATTATTATTAAAAGAGGGAAATTTTTAGTACTTTCAGTTTCTTGTAAAATACTTTCTTCAGTTTTCTTAATATTATAATTGCCAGAATTTTCATAATTAACAGGTTTTAATATAAATTTACGCAGGAAGTTTAAATACAACATTATCCAGAACAATTTCGTTGTTCTTAGTTATTGATGCAATTTTTGTAATGTATTCATTAAAAGTTGAACAATTTGTGCTGTCTTTTCTCCAATTTTTAAGTAGATTCATAAACCACATTTTAAAATAATTGTATAAATAAAAAAATACAAGTTGAAATGGTAAATATATTCTGTTTAAGAGATCCTACAAAGCAAGAGTGAGTTGATTTTAAAGCTTTAGGAATTAAATTTTTAGCATTTAATTAATCCATAAATTCTAAATAAAGATTTTTATTTATAATTGTAATTAAATAACCAATATATTAATAAATTGCTTTAGGTTTGACTATCGGTCTTTCAATAGCTTGTCAATATAAATATATATATATATATATATATCTAGAGAGCAGCTGAAGGTAGAAACACACTACAGTCACGTTACATGAGTTGCCAGGTATAAAATCGTAGCGTGACCGCAGGCTGAGTCGCACACTGTCATCACGTCTGGAAGTCACGGCAATGAATCTCTAGCAGAGACTCTGACGTCATTGTACGTCAAATAACAATGCCCCCCTGTCTACCATTATCTGAGAGAAAACATCAAATATCATACAGCTTACCTGATATATTTATATGACGAATGTGTTATTCACGTTACTGAAATGACTTACCTTCGTATACAAATTCACGTTTTCTGACTTTTTGATAAAAAAAATCATTCCTCGATTAGTAGTGTTTGCAGTCCGCCGAGTGTTTCTAAACTGTACTCTACATCTGTGTACCTGCCAGCCGTTCATCTCTCCTTCACAGGAAAGTAAATCGTTACGGAAATACCAATTGCTCTTTCCATAACTAGAGACACTATAAAAATTTTATAAAATATTTTACAGATACTGTTTGATATATAAGAATAATACTGTATTGTTTTACTGAAGATCATCTTATATTGAAACCATACATATTTACACACTTGTGTGTTTTACTAATTACAATATTTATGGAAGAGATTCAAGTTCGTGTTCTTATTATGTACGTGTGATTAAATAATAATATAAGAACCTAGCTGAGATACGAAGTCCGGTTTTCAATTTAATCGAATAATTAATTATGAAAATAAAACAAATTTGAAAAAGTAAGGATTATAATTTTTAATCATATAGTGATAACAGGGCTACTTGTCCTTTCCTCATTTAATTTGGGTGTATTTTTGGAAATAATCGATGATTTTGTGAAACCAGGCAGTGCACTATTAAGAGAATCAAATTCTGAACAACTTTTCTTCTAAGACAAATTAGGGGACGAGCAATCATTTGTAGATATCGGCAGTTATAGCTTGCAAAATTTAGAAAAGTGACATGGGGTGAAGTCAGAAATGTGTGCGAGTTCAGATAACAGAAAAGTGAATATCCGTGACATCACAGGTAGCTGGTGCATCGTGTGGCTCTTGCCATAGACAGGTAGACTCGCACACTTTGGGACCTCACGTGAAAGGACGGGACGGGATGGCAGTGTGTTCATAGGTTAAGCCGCTCGAGACTCGTTTGTTGGCGGCTTGTTTTAAAGAAGCCGACAGAGAAAGATAGTGTTGAGAAAGCGCGCCACGAGCGCAGAACAGTGCAAGTGCACGGAAATCTCATATAGTCAAAGACGAGCCATGATGGCGTAAGAGTGGAATTGGTTCCACAAGAAGTCACGACCGTAGTTGTAGGTCTCGGGTCTCGACCACACTACCAGAGTTGTGTGAGAGAGACTACACACGGATTTGTGTTTAATTTACGACTTGGCGAGTCGTGGCGGAGAAAGGAGGTTAAAATTATATGTGTGATCACGACCTGAGGTCATTTGTTAATCTTCTAGCTCTAATAAATGGCCAGTTGTTTCAAATAAAACTCTTCTGGTGATTTTTCGTGGTAAAATTAGCTAGCGCCCAATTAATATAAGTAAACAAGTGATCAAAGTCGGTGCAGATCCGAAGAAAATAGCTAATGTGCAAAGTTGACGAGAACTAGAAGTAGAGGAAAGTGGTAGGAACAAGTGAAAAGTAAACGCAATTTTGTCAAGTCGACTGTTGTTATCCCTTCAATATTAATTCCATTTTACGTTCTGTGAACTGCTATAATGTGATACACCTGAAATCTTCGCTTTTGCATGCCAGGATAAATAATTTTTAGTGCTTCGACATCTCTTATTTTATTTTATATTCTTTACCAGTAAGTGATAAACTTGGGTAAACAATAAAAAATTAAGTAGACTATGAGAAAAGTTACTGACAATGAATAATGAATAATTTTACTCAGCGTAAGAGAGTTACACACTTTTTAACTTCAGATTACGATCTAAAGAACAATTCTGCATTGTAAATAGCTTGATTGATTCTAAACCGTCTAGCACTTGAACTAATTGAATTGAGACTCATTGAAACTAAATGACTTAGAATGCAATATGTCACTAAAAAAACATAAAATATAAAACAATTGTTTCCATCTTGGCACCGCCGATTTTGGTAGCGTTATCAATTAGCTCGTAGAACTCTATAACAGGAAAACATACACAGTGGGAAACTGTTGTCAATGTAAAAAGAAACAAAAAATATATGATTTTCTGTAATTTAAGAGAAGTTGTACGTTTACTTATACGTTGTAAAAATTATTCATTTTGCATTTCTTTTATGAAAGCTGAAAACTGGACCGAGGTATAGAGACGGGAATGCTGCTTCCACACAAAAAACATTCACGCGAATAATCGGAAGGGCGATGTTCAACTGCTGAGAGCCGGTGTATTTTAAATAGATACTCTTTGGCTGGACCAAAGAGTATCTAAAATAGAATTCTGTTCAGCAACAAACGCTTCTTGATTATTGCTCAGATTCCAAATTTTCCAAATTACTAAACTTATTAATTATATTTATTAAAGCTAGAATCGAGTTGCCAGAAATTTTAATTTGACATAAAAACATTAAGCCGTAATTGTCAGACTATTTTCTGATTACACTTAACTAACAATACTGAGCAACGATTCGACTAGTTTTTTCGATCGAGAGAGTAATGGAGGGAAAACCACGAAATTCTAAATTTTGTTAACGTCTATGATGCACAGTATAATAAATTATAATCAATAAATATTATGACAAATAAGGCTGTACAATTAATTTAATTAATTTCAGATAAAAACTCTTATTTGCTATCACTTGAGTTGCTAGAGATGCTAAAAGCGTAACCATAGGCAAAATTAATTTAGTAAGTGTTATTGGTGCAAAGCAATCACCTGATTGCAGCTGTAATTGAAGCTTACAGAAAACAACTTTATTGCGTAGTGTAACAGTATAGCAATGGAGACGTTACATACGTCAGTTCAATCTTCGTCTGTCTAACTAGATAAAATTTTAACCTGCAGGATTCCGTTATTGTACTTTATACTATTAAATTATTATGAATTCGTAGAACAACTACAGTTAGACGCCGGTTTTAATAAAACTCTCGGTATGAAGGTAAAGACTTGTTTCTCTTCACCTATAAATTCAAATCACGGAGAGTTTAGATCATAACCAAAAACCTGAGTTTAGGAATCCTTCCTCTTGGTCCAATTTAATTACTTCATCCACGTGAACTACCACTATACTTTGGTTCAAAGCTATTTTACCTCGATTTCATTTTAAATCATTAATGCGGGCTTCGTGTAAAGCAATTTCTCTTTCACATGCATAAAACGATTTATTGATTCCCGTGACTGTTATTGTGCCGTGGGGCCAATTCCATTAGCACACGCCATTCCGTTGCACTCCACCAATTACATGGAATATTTGTTTGTGACTGTAATTAAACCATTTATAATTTCATTGATACATTTCAGCTAACTGTGTCAACAGGACTGTTGCTCTAAGACAGCATTTTCTACTAAAGCTTTAGTGTGTGTCATTCATAATTTTATTTCACATTTATCAACTAACTAGAATGTTACCAGCCCAGTACGTTCAACTTTTAAAATCGTGCCTCACTGGAAAATTCTTTAGAATCAGGCAAGAATCGGAGTACTCAAGCTTCAAGGAGATTAGTGCAGGAGTGCCACAAATTATCGTTTTGAGACCAATATCTTATCTAATTTACACATTGGATTTACCAAAAAATCTTGACGTAATTGTAGCTACATTCTCTGTTCATACTGCAGTACTTGCTACAGGATCAACAGTGGAAGATACCACTAAACTGCAGACAGGCACTAACAATTCATCAATGGGCCCAGAAATGGAAGATAAAATTTAACGCATTGAAATCTGTGAATGTGAACTTCAAATATCGAAAAGTGAATGCAATACCCTGAGTGACCATAAACGGTGTTGTTGTACTACATGCCAACATCGCTTAATACCTGGGTATAACATTGGACACAAAGCTCGGTGGAAAGAGGGTGTGAAGAAAAAAAGACCTAAAAATGTGACATTCCATAATGTCAATTCAAAATAAACTATTGATATACAACCATATCCTTAACCCGAACTTACCATACAGATTCCAACTTTGGGGATTGTAATATTATTTCCTGGGGGGTGTGAATTTTAATTTAAATCATGACTAATTTATTAAGTTAAATTTAAAGAAATTAAATTTATTAATTGAAATTACAATAAATACGAAATTTATGGTCCGTTAATATTATCACAGCGAACTAAAATTTAATTTTCTATTTAAGGGTCATTGATGTGAGTTCTTCATGCTGCAGGAAATCAGTCATACGCACTAGCGATTAATTTGTATTGACGCACTGGGTCTCCGGATTTCTGGGGCGGTTGCTTTTTCTGTTGTCTCCGGCATTAGCTTTCTGGGGCTAGCTTTCAAGAAAATAGGAATGGTTACCCCCGAGGTTTTCTTCTTCATCTCCAGCAAACTACGTGAACGGGATTTCACATTCCGCTGTATTCTCTCAGTTTGTCTCGAGATTCAAAACAAACTTTTCTGACTCCCCCTACTTCAAAGTTCCTTTCTGACTTACTGATTTCTATATCATGATTCTTTTAAAACTGATCTCCTCCTCCTTCTAAGATTATTTTCCAACTGACCAATTTCTGACGCTTTTCCACTCCAGGTCGGTTCTACTCATGCCCCCGCCATGAGGGTGGATGGTAGAACATATGACCGCCAGCCCCAACCAAATAGTGGACTTGGCCCGCGGTTTTCTCATAATTCGTAGAGGGAGAAGCTGTCGACAAAATTCACAAGACTTGACGCCCTGCCCAGGTAAAACCCTTAATCCGCGAAACTAAGCATTTCTTACGCTCGACCCGCTGATTTCCCGCCTTTCTGGCGTCTTGTTGCACTATACTTCCGTCTGACTTGGGCGTTATTCCCGCCTAAATGTCACCACTGTGGAATTTTTCAACCATAGTGTATTGAGTAACGCCACAGATAGAATAAAATGGCAATCGCCACCTTAATTCATTACAGGATATGCAAGTGACACTAACGTAAAGAAAATACAGACGTGGGAAAACAAGGTGCTGTGAATCATTGTAGACGCTCTGTCTACACAAAGACTTAAAGGTCCCTTTTATTAAAAAAGAGATCCAAGAGCTGCTGGGAAGCATGAAGACCATTTCCATCAACATCCCAACACAGGCGTCCAAAAACTACTGGACAAAACAAACTTACACTGAAGACTTAGGAGGATTAAACCCTTCGAGCTACCGTAGTGAGTGCCGACAGGTACGTGGAGTGACTTCCTCGTTAATGTGCTGAAACTTTAAAAGTCACCGGACGAACAATTATATTTAAAAAATTACACTTAAGGAATACGAGACGTAAATTGATGGTTTTTCACATTTAACCAGTTTAAATGTTCCGCACAAATATTCTTATTCCTCAAATCTCAAAATTTACAAACTACCAATTACGAATCTTGAAGATGAAACTGTGTCCTGATTGATTATGGAAAATAGATAAGAATAGTAATAAATTCGTATGACTGCCTGCTCGATGCAAGTATAATTTTGAATGTATTATATTTATTTAATGCTTTGATTTTATTCGTATTCCACTGTCTGACTTCTGGAATTAGTTGAATATTGGCATAAAGCGATGGGGTAAAGAATTAAAAATGGGATAAATATTTACAAATTATGTACTAATAAATATAAATAATGAAGAATAATATTAATCTCGATTTCAGAGTGAAATATTGAGAGCATCAGCAGATTGGACCGTAATAGATCTGCGATGCCCACTTCTACCCTATACAGACAGTTGCCTTTCTGGCTCACGCTATATAGTGAAGGTGATATATGACGAGGTAATGGTAAGTGAGGAAGTCCGCCCACTACTTACTACAAACAGTACACTCAACACTCTGGGATGGTTAACCTCAGATGGAAAATTAATGTATTTGAAGCCTTATGCATTCGAAATACTACATAAAGTAATCGTATGGTGTGTGGTTATCACGTACAGACAACAGACCAGGAGTAAGTATCGATACTTATCTCATATCGGTATTCGTCCTTTGATGCAAGTACTTTTAGTTATGCAGTAGTCACGCCATATAATGAAGGGAAGGTCTTTAGGAGAAAAGACAAGCAATAACAAATTAATATTACCATAATAGTTTCTAGTTAAATATTTTTTGTTATCTATGAAAAAACTATAAATTTCCAAGCCCTAAACAGTGTTGTATTTTATCCCTTCCTTCATTGTCAAACACGACAATAAAACGATCCATCCGCAAGGACGCGGTATTGAAAGAAAAGTATCGATACTTTATTCAGTTTTAGTATCAAATAACCGATATCAATATCAAAAATGTATCAGATTTTTAAAAAATAAAAATATATCGATTGTAAAGAATCGATAGCCAAATTTAGGCAAAAATATTGGAAACTAAGAAAAATTGTTTTTCTCCATCATTTGAAATATTATTATTATTACATTTATATTTTGTTTACAGCTCAATGCTGTCAATAGAAGTGCAAAGTAACCATGAATTGCAAAATGAGTTCTTTTGGAAAATATTCTTTGAATAAAAAAACGAAATAGGTGAAGTTTCTTGTTGTCCGTAGTTTATTACAAAGTTACCAAATACGTCGTTTCGTTTTTGAGGTAAATAATTTAGACAATCATGGTCTTCACTCCATGATTTGCTAAATTCCATCTTCTATCTTTTTTCCGTTGTTTCGAGCTTTACCGTGGTGACAGCTGGGGGAGCGTATGGATTTTCTAAAAGAATATAACTTGCCGCGAATGATACACACATGTATTTCCTTTCAACTTTTTGGTGGCATTCGAGATGTTTTGTTCAAACTAACTGTTTTCCAACCTAATTTTTTATGTTTGAAGCAGATAATAAAGGTTGCATGATTTACTCTCTGAAAAATATACCCCAATTTTATTTTGGAGCTTCCAACCTAACGTAATAAATAATTGCTTTGAATAGTTATCACAGAAAATCGTTAACCATATTTATGGCCATATGAAATAAATAAATTAACTGTAATATGATTTTCCATTTTACTGTGGGTTTAGTTGTAGCACACAAATTAAAGAAATTGTAATGATCATGTGCTTTTAGTAATTAATGTAATTATTACAAAATTCGGTATAATAGGAGGTGTAATGATCTGATGAAACAAAAGTTACATTTTTAAAGTGAACTTAAATTTACAGCCATGGAATTGTTTGGGTAATTTTAATTAAAACAAAATTGGACTGCTATAATTTTTAAAATGGGTGGGTTACTTTCTAACTTAACGAAGAGTACTAACACATTTATCCGGAAATTTCGTCGGTGTAATACCAAAAGATTACTTCAAAGTGTATTTGAAGCGTATAAGTGTATTGATCACGCATCTAACCAGGTACGAGAAACGTGAGCTACAACAATCAATGCGCCTACGGCAGGCTGTGGATCTGCACGCGTCTTCCTGCCTCTGGCTGTCATTGACAATGAGGGAGGGACTCGTCTCCAGTTGACGACCAGGGTCTCATCGGTGTAACACTGAAATGTTTATAATCAGCACGTAATGAATTGGTACTGTACTGAAATAATGCTTTTTTTGTTGTGGTATTCAGTCCAATGACTTGTCTGATGCAACGCGCCATGCTAACCTATCTTAATCAAGCCTTTTCATTTCCGCGTAACTAGTACAACCCACACCTCTAATTTGCTTAGCGTAGTTTTCCTTGGCCTCTCTCTTTTGATCTTACTCCACACCCTTCCCTCTAATACTAATTTTACAACACCCTAATGTCTTAAAACTGTTCGCTCTTCCCCTATTCTGCTAAGAACTTCCTCTGATTTTCAGCGTTCTCCTATAGCATCACATTTCAAAGGCTTCTTTCTTTTCCTTTCCGCAACTCCTATCGTTCACGGTTCGCACCCATATAACTCCACACTCCACACGAACATTTTTAGCAACAATTTCCTAATATTAACGCTTATATTACCCATAAGTAAATTCCTATGTCTTTATATCTACTATACTTCTACCATCCCTATTTATTACGCTTCCCAAGTAGCAGAATTCCTTAACTTCCGTCAAATTATCCACTGTTTCCCAAACTACACTCGATTACCTTGGTTTTCCCTCTATTAATCCAATTTCTCCAGGACCTCGTTCATAACATTAATTATTAAAACAAATTTTATAATCATTCTGACTGTACCTCGAATAATATAGGCGAAATATTACGGTCATAATGGGTGAGAATAAAAATGATTTATTTATTAAATTATAACGGGACGTTTGGTTCCTTTGTTTGGAACCTCCTCATGTGTGAAAACAATACAGTCGTTCAATAATAAGCCTCGGAGACAGTTTGTACTTCAAGTACAAATTTGTCCGTAAATCTTTGTGTAATCTGTGGTCATAACAACTTGTTGGTTTATTTTTGTATTATTTTCATACCTGAGGAGCTTCCAAACAAAGGAACGAAACGTCGTGTTATAATTTAATACATACATTATTTTAATTCTGACCAATTTTGGCCGTAATTTTTCGCCTACGGCATTCATTATTGTTTCCAAGTTTTCTTCTGACTCCCATAATACTACAATATCATCTCCTTGCAGTATGATTCTTTTCCATATTCAGTTTGCTTCATCGCCTATTCTATATATAAGTTAAACAGAATTGGTGATAGAGTGCATGCTTGCGTTACTCCTTTCTTGATTACGGCTTTCTCTTCTTGATCTCCTATTCTAATTACTGCTGTCTGTCGTCTGTAGAGGTTTTGTATAAGCCTCCTTTCTCGATATATTATTTAAGTGCCTTTCAAAATCCTTAATAGTGTGTTCCAGTTAATATTATGAAATACATTTCTAAAGCTACAAATGACATAAACGTAGGCCGTTTTTTTTCTTATCCTGTCTTCCACTCCTAACTCGCATTCTATTTGACGTTCCATTCTCCTATACACTATTTTCGTTTATATTTTGCATGCATGAGATACTAAAGTAATTGCCCTGTGCTGTTCGCATCTATCAGCCCCAGTCCTCTTACGTATGGGTATAATTATGTTTTTATTAAAATCTTCTGGTATGCTTCCTGTTTCCTAGATTTCGCAAACTATCCTGAACAGCCATGATATTGCTGCTTCGCGATCAACTCCGCTTAAATGCTATCAGTTTATGGCGCTTTACAATTGCTTAGGTTGAAGTAATGCTTAAAAGTCATTATTGTTAACTGTAGTGAACTAATCCGAAAAAGCGAAATAAGAATCAGATAGCGCCAGATTCAGTTATTTTATACAAATGTTGGAGAAGGAGTAAAAGATAACAGAGTTGCAGGAAATATACTTGTTCTGACAGTATTATAGTAATCCTAGCAAATGTAAACAGCGGTAGCTAAGGGTTACTCCAACCAAGTGGTGGTATCTTCGTATAGTGAACTCTCGAAAGGTTACATTTATCTCTTCACGTCATGGCCATTACTTCACGCCATACCTTTGATGATATATTAGGGTGGCGTGGTGTTGAATGTTCAGCCTTCTAACAATCTTGAACACGCGTTGTGCCTGTAAACTTTCATTTGTAACTTCTCTTAGTCGTGGGCGAGTGATTTAAACAAGTCGCGCGAAATGAATTCCAAAAGAAGCTTGTCCATCATTTCAACTCAGAAGTGGTGAACCAATCATATTTTCACAGATAATTAACTTCTTCCATTTAAATATAAGACGCTCCAATTGGGAGCTTATTTGACAAATCGAGGTCATTCATGCTTGACCACGGAAACCACACACTCCTTAAACATAACATTTAAGAACAATAAAAGAATATGAAACAAATTAAGAAATCACATAACACAGATGAACTGTGTTTGCAAATGTCACTGCAATATAATTCAGCCTTTCATCAAAGCGGTTAAATCAATAGGCGTCTGTGTGTGTCTGGGTAGAGAAAGAAAGTTTGTGATATTGACAAAAAGATTCTGAGTTGAGGGCAAAAAAAAGAATAAAAAAAGAGAACACTTGACGATAACTAGGATTCCGCCTTGGCATTCCGCCAAACTAGCTGTCGGAAGTCTCTTCAGCAGATTTGACGTTTGTATGGAAACAATAATATTTCTAATTATAATAGTTTTGTGCAATTAAATATAGCAGCAAGGAGTTATTGAGAAACTTTTAATAAATCTCTTTCGACGTCTTTAATAACCTCAGACCCGATACACGCCGATAGCTTACCAATGCACTTGTGTATCAGAAACTCAATAACTCTCAATGTACGCTAACCACACAGAATAAATATCTACTCACTGTGACAATAACTTGGTTTAGCCGATGTACTGGCGCCTTTACTTACAGGTATGTACATCGTTGCTAAGGCACTCTATTTCTTAACTCTCGCACAATACTCCAACAGTATTTCATTTATTTCGTTTGCATTTTACCAAGTATAAACCAACTTTAGGCTGAAATTTATTTATTTTGAACTTGAAATTTATATATTTTCACCAGAACATTGCGAAAGTTGTTATATATAGTATATATGTTGAATTCCATCAGTACTATCAAATAAGACCAAGAGAGCATCGTAATGTAATTAAGTCAGAAGTATGCCACGTGAGAAATTGCAAGTCGTTTGACATTCGCCGTAAAAAGTTGAAGACATAGGGAATTATTGTCGTTGGGAATAGCTTGGAGGGAAGTTGATGTAACGCTTTTATTATTCTTTTAAAAAATACAATAAGCCGTTGGCATTGTAGTCTATAAACAAAGGAGTATTATAAGTAATTAACAGAAGAACAAAAATTACAAGATGCACCCAATACCGTTTGCTGTATCATATCCAAGACTGATAAGTCAATTAGGTATTCCTCGTAATTTTTATGCGTGTTATTTCTTTGAATGATCGTGTTTTATTGTTTCAAACGAATGACGAATTTCATGAATACGCGACTAGAAATCGCTCAGGTCGGACAATAACGTTCATAATCTTTACCAAAAAAGTATTCACCGCACGAGGGTTATTTTATGTCAGCCTTCCTTCAGTGTTTAAGAACAATAATAACTACAAAAGTTCCGTAAATCAGTGTAAAAATATTCTATTAAATGACGCGTTTTTCTCTGTACTGGAGTTTCTTGATCGTTCCGCTAATAGTTGAAATTAGTGTTCCTGCAAAAGTGTTGCATGTGTTTCTTGTAATACTACCTATTACTTTATGTATAATTTTCTTCTGCCCTTTTTTCTGTTTCATATATTGTCTAGAGCTACTACGGAAGGTCAGATTCCACGTCGTCCAGCTCGAAGAAGTGAATTATCCATTGCTTGTGCGTTTGTTTGTGCTTCTGAGTGTGTGTTTGTGCTCTCTATTGTGTGTGTAGTGTTTTCAGTGAATTTAGAGTATGTGCTGTTTATTTTATTTATTTATTTAAAGATTATTTGTATACACTTTATTTTGTTCTTATATTTACGTGTTATTTGTAATGTATGACGTATCCTATTTCCTTAATCATCGAGGATTAATGAAAACAACAACAAATCTAAATTATGTTTCACAGGAACTAAAATTACAAGCCATAATCTATTCAATTCGTATATACGTTGATTCAAATGTTTAAATGTTGCAGCTTAATATTATAATTATTATTAACTATTGATACGTCGGTCTCAATATATATGCCGTTTCATTAATAATACCTTTTAGATACATGTGAGAGTCAGCTCGGGCTTGTTGGAACATATGACACGCAGGAAAGGCAAACGTACATTGCAATGCGTTGTGTATTACATTCTTCACTTCTTAGTTTTGAACTTTTCATAAACTTAAGAGACAACTCATAAAGATAAGAAAATTGACGCAGAGCATTCGAATTTGTATGAAGTTTTTCAGATAGGGTTGCAGCCGTTATAATATTACGTAACATAAAAATAATAAAAATGGAAAGCCATTGTAAATAAGTCATATTTAGATATACCGCAGTAACAATTGTTTTCGTCACCTACAAAGGTATTATAGCACATAGCCTATATATATATATATATATATATACATATATTCAAATATTTTAGCCGCCCTTGTTTAAATAAATCGCAAACAAGAATATGATTAGGCATTAAATGTATGCCTATTTCGTCTCTCATCTCCTTCATTTAAATTACTGTAATTATGCAAAGTAAGAATTAACTTAAATTATAATTTGTTTATAATTATTTCTGACAGTGTGTAATGAATAATAGTTCATAACAACCCTTGGTACATTAATGATCTTTTATCAGGTTTAATACAATTTCGTGAATTTTTTCCATACATAAAATCTAAACAAATAAACTATTTTTCAAAAAATTACTTTCAGGTTGCTTTCAGGTTTCTGCAATTATTATTGTTTTATCTAATTAAAAGGTGAAATTTATATATCATATGTTTCTGTGTCATAAGTAAAGATAGAAGTAGGTCCTGAACAAATTGAAATTATTGCCTGTCAATTAACGACGAATTAAAATACAATGTTTGTTGTGAGATATCAAAAAATTCCTATTCGCTGTCTTATTTCATTATACGTTAGTTTCAAAATTTTTATTTTCATTTCTGCCGGTATTCTAATCAATAATAGTTTATAAAAGCACTTAGTACATTAACATTCTTTTATCAAGTTTAATATCAATTGCGTTTTACAATACCCGTCGTTAGTTTTTTCACGCAAAATTGAACATAATCTGCTGTCCCCGAGCGGTGTTGAGAACCGGATGGGTTGTTATTTGTAGTCGTTCACACTTCGGGTTGTGGCCACAATAGCCTGAGACCTGAAGTTCTTCAATTGAGCTGGCTATTGTGCAGGACAAAGAGGCATCTTTCAATAGAGCTACTTTCCTTTCCTGTGGGGTTAACAAGCTGAACTAGGGCCTCATGTAAAACAGAAGAGACTCTACTACGAGGACCACACGCAGTGTGAGAACTAACAAAGATATCGCCACATCTCCCGCAGTCGCAGGTAGACAAGGCAGGCACACGCCCGCGCATCTATTACTCCACAGACACTGTCGACGTGTAATTTCTGTGCTGTATTGTCGACCTGTCGATGAATCTCTACAAGCCAGTAGGATTAGTCCTCACTGTTTCTCTTCTCATGTGTGCTCCAAAAGTAGGATTTAGAGGAATGCAACTTAAGAATCACATCCAGTAGTTAGTGTATATGATATGACGCTCACGAGGAAATCACTGGTGGGGTAACAAACTCCCTAAAATAAACGTAGAATGAATTATATGTTTTAAAAATATACTTATTTGTCAACAAGGAATAGGTTTATGACGTATGTACCATTCACACACTGACTATAGCGGAATACGCCATGTTTAAAAAATACATATGGCGTCAATTTTTACAGTTTGCTAATCTCACAACAAGACTTTGAAAACACAATAAATTGCATGAACGTGATTCTGGAGGAAGAATATAAGGGTTGATAGAGGGAAAACCAAGGTGATGGAGTGGAATAACAAAGGGTGTTAGATTGGGAAGGGATATTTTGACGAAAGTTAAGGAATTCTGTTACTTGGAAAATGTAATAACTAGGGATGGTAGGAATATAGTAGACATAAAGAGTAGGAAAGTACAGGCAAGGAAGGCTTTCGCAAAGAAGGCGAATTTACTTGCGGGTAATATAAATATTAGGAAATCGTTTCTAAAAATGTTCGTATGGAGCGTGGACGATAGGAGTTGCGGAAAGGAAAAGAATAGAAACCTGTGATGCTATAGGAGAATGCTGAAAATCAGATGGGAGGATAAAATCACTAACGACGAAGTTATAAGCAGAATAGAGAAAGAGCGAACAATATGGAGGATTTTGAAGGAAGTTTATGAATTCTGCTACTTGGGTAGCATAACAACTAGGGATGGGGCTAATATAAGTATTTGAAAATCATTACAAAAAATGTTTCTATGGAGTGTGACGTTATATGGGTGCGAAACGTTGACGGTAGAATTAATATTCATATAAGCGTGGAGAGAAGGAATAGCTACAAAAATGATAAAAAACTTTAAAAGATATTGAGCAGTTTACTAACATTATTCATTTGTTTTTTTTAATTATTATTTTAAAAACTTTTATCGTACAGATTATCAGCTAGGACGATAACGATACAGTATATACAATATTAAAAAGGTATATAATTAACATGATAACGTGAAGATAGGTTAATTCATTTAATTAACCTACTTTAGGAGAATTGGTTGTGTTTATTTATTTTTGCGAGTACCTGAGGGGCATACGACTTAGGTGGGTGAGAATTGACAGGTAGAGAACTGATTTATGGAGGATTAATGAGGATGTGGTCTGCAGACATGATGGTAGAGTGGGTTATGGTGTGCCTGAATGATCAGGGGGAAGGATGAGGTCAATCGGAAGTTTTCTTTTGAGGCGACGGGTCATTTGTTTATACGGAAGCACCACAGAATACTGACCGTATGTTTACTCATTTTTCACAGAAACAGAATCACAAGAACCAAACACGAATTGATGCTGTTACACTGGAAACCTTGTTGTCGTCAAAGACACCAGATAATGTATCAAACACGAGATACACAAAAAATATATAAATGAGTATTAAGTTTTTTTGAAAATCAGTAGTCCTTGATAATTCCAGTACTTTTGTGGGATATCGTAAAACCTATCAATTGTTTACACTTCGATTAAGGAAATCTTTAACTGAGTAATACGCACCAGACAATAGGATATTTTTACATTCAGTAATAAAATTTCTAAGACAATATACAGTTTTTAAATCCGTAGGTAGATTTTAAAAAGTTTAATTCCAAAATCATGAATGCTGGACTGTAAAATGTTATGTAAATGTTTGTGAATTATAAGAAACGAACGATTTCTGGTTTGATATTCATGGCACTAATGAAATCTCAGTTGATCATCTATTAACAGAACAAATAGCATAAATAACGCTGATATATGTGTGAAATAATTTTTTTAAGTTATTAAATAAATTGTCATAATTCTGAAGTAGCAATCTCTTAAATTATTTTCGTAAAAATATGTTTAAGTTCCATTGGATCTCAATATCAATCGAGTAGTACTTTAGAGAGTAATAAATAGATAACACACTTATTATAGAATTCAGATTAGCGTAGGATTATAGATTGCATTGGCAAAGATTAAAGACGTGCGAAGTAAGGAATGTTAAAGAATACGGCCCTCTATCTTAAAGTTCATTTGATAATTTCATTACTATACATCATTTGAAAAGTTTCAGCGAGAGTATTTTACACTAGAAAACTAATCGTGATTAAAATGTAAGAAATCTAAAATTTACATCACTGAATATTAACTAAATGCCGTGAACCATGTTCAGTGGTCACAAATATGGCTCCAATGTGCCTGAGACAAGAGAGCAAGGCTATATCGACCACGATTCCGACGATATGGAACGTGAGAATTTTGGAAAGTAGCTTAGCGAAAATTCCGAAAACCCCAGGGGCCTCCACCACCAAGGATTGGTCTGGGTAAAAGGAGTGGACCGATGAAATAATTATAGGTAGGGAAAAGGTTCACGTGGAATCAAAATGCTCCTGGGGGCCAGAGAAGAACTGCACAGAACAGATGGACAGCTTATGTTCAACACTTGAAACAGAAAGAGCCTTAAATATAAATTTGAAGTCGAAATGTTGCTTGATTTTTTAAGGTTGAGATGAGAATAAGGTCAGAAGTTAAACAGAAAGGAGTTACAGTTTCCTGAGAGATCTAACTAAATAAGCAACTTCCGATTTAGTCACCTCGATGAAGACATAGCGATGTCTGAAAAAAGACCCAAATACGTATTAAATAAATAATAATGAGAAATAAATTGAATTTTAAAATTAATTTCTCGTTTTATTTGTATAATTTAAAATGAATCCAGCATCAATGTAATTAAATTCGTTACGTTTCCTGAAAGGGGATTCATAGACGGCTTATTGAGCATATCAATACATACTGTCAATAACTGTGATGCGGAAGATTTTACTTAATTATTTCTATACATCCTTCAACAATAATCCATGAAATACTATTAAAGTTATTAATATTTCTATCTTCTTTGTCAGTATCAAAATTTATTTATTTACAACGTCCTGTTAACGATTACAATTTTCTTGATAATCAAAAACCAAGGTATCAAATAATAGTTCAAACTATCGTAACTATCGCAATGCCTTAATTGATCCTCTAAATGAACATATAAAATTTTCGTTCTTAAACTTTATTTTTCCATGAGAGAAAATGTTGACTTGCAGCAATATGTACCTACAAAGCAGGAGAGTGAATTTCGCTTGGGCATGCCTTTTTATAGTCAAATGGGGATATGAGATATGATATTCTCCCCGACTGAAATAATCGCACTTGTAATTTAGTAGAAGGCTCCTTTTTTACGTCTGCAGGCGCCGACTAAATTTTTGGAATTTAATTGTAATCAATGTGATATTTCTCTGAAGCTTTCAAAAATGTCAACTCCTCTAATTCTTAGAGTTGGTGTACCCAGAGGATCAATCGACGAAAACCGAGGTTGCATTGTACTAGCTTTCATGAAGGCCGCACAAGAAACTTACGGAGGCCGCACGTTCCCCATCTTTGGTATACACACTGAATAGCCAAATTATTATGTTGGGCCACCGTTTGCTCTTAATACTACTTGAAAACTTCTAAGTATGGATTCTATAAGATGTTGGTTCGCTGTAGGGAAATATGAGACAAGATCTGATGAACTGCAATTTACATCCTTAAGATTTAATGGTACTGGATCCAGCTGCCTGATGGTCCGTTCGACATCATCCCACAAATTCTTAATTGTATAAGGTAATTGTGCAGGCCAACGAAGCTTCGTCATGCTCTTGGAACCATCTGAGGACAATGTCAGCTTTATGACGAGAAGCATTGTCCTGCTGGCAGAGTACATCA